>CM037151.1:32933908-33318908 GCA_020921065.1 Vaccinium darrowii
TCTGCAGTAATGTGTGATGTATTGGCGTTTACTTCTTTCGTCTTTCATGGACACAGAGGTGCTATGGTGCAGTGAAACGATGCATTTTTGCCCCTTTTTCGAGCATCCTATTGAAACCATGTCAATTTGGTCAAGGGAAATTTGAAAATTCCATTGCAGCATATCCTAATTCAAGTGCCCACAGCTTCTGTTCCATTCTGTTAGTGACACCGGTTCATCACCACCCATGTACTCAATCGCCCGCCAACCTCATTCACCGCCCTCGCCCCGAGAATCTACAATTTGCATCCTTCTTTCCGGTATCTAGTAGAAAGTTTATAAATGTATTTTATCTTTTAGACGGGTGTAAAGAAATCCCGTAGAAAAAAGCACCCAAAATCAGAGCAAACTCCCCCAACTCTTCCAGACTATCACTTGACTTTCAAAAGTCTAATCTACCATTAGTTGATTTGAAAGCAATTGATAATAAAAAAACTTTGAAATAATTGCAAGACTCGTGAAAAATTCAATGATAAAGTTGGGCTTTAGGCTCTTCTAATGTTGTAGCTATGAGACACCGTACAAATGCGCTCCTTGTGTATCTATGCTTGATCGTTGTGAATAATTCGTTAGTTGGGTGCTTTTTGCCTACTCAAGTACAAACATGCCAAGATAGAAAGGGGGGTTGCAAAAAACATTGGGAATGAAACAACTGAGCAAAAGAGCAAGAGAAGCCAATTGGGTGGAAAAAAAAAAAACACAATGACACTACAGTTTTCACATTCAGCAGTAGTTAATTTGTTTGAGGCATTTCATCGAACAACTGGTAGTCATTAAGCTTCATTCCATATTTTCACAAACCAATGTCAGCTACAAACTCACGTATTCAATTATCCACATATTGAATACATTACAAGAAAAAAACTACTACTCCTATTACAAATAGAACTCCCTTCGATCAAAAAAAAAAAAAACAGAACTCCCTTTTTCTAGGCTTTTTGCCGAGAATCACAAGGAGCTTTCAGCGTTTGAATCAATTTGATTTTGATGGCTTTTATTACTTCCACTAGAGATAAATGGCTATCCACAAGGTCAGAGAGGAGTATATTTAACCTCCTTGTCAGAGAGAAAGACCGTGAGCTCTTTTATCAGCTGTGTTCACATGTAGATTACCGACATGAAGATTACCCGCTACTGTATCGCCGGAGCCGTCTGCTATCTTCGCCGGAGATGGGGTCGCCGGAGTGGGGAGGGGCGTCATCGGAGTTGGGAGGGTATTGACTGTGGAGTGGGGGAGGGGAGAGGAGAGAGGTAGAGAACGTAGATGACTGGGGAGAGAAAGAGAAAGAGAGAGAGAGATTAATTGTTTTTTGGGGGTTTTAATTATTTAATCTGGACCATCCATTTGAAGGGTTGAGATGGAGTGTCATATCTTGTGTCAAATGTTGTGTTAGCGGAACCGGCCCCATATATATATATATACTCCCTGACTAGACTTACCGTCCACACCTCCCCTTCCTGGCCAAATGGTCGGGATCCGAAACGTTGGATGTGTTTAAAACGTGTTTTCAAGGGCCTACGCGAAGATTTGCCCCAAAAAAAAAAAGACCGGAAAGGGCTTCATCCGAATAGTTTTCAATAAAACCGTAAATATCACAGTTTTTATCAAAAATTGCTCGGATGAAGCTCTTCTGGGTCTTTTTTTTTTTTGGCGAATCGGCGCGTAGGCCCTTGAAAACATGTTTTAAACACATCCAACGTTTCGGATCCCAACAATTTGGTCGGGAGGGGGAAGGTGTGGACAGTAAGTCTGATCAAGGAGTCCTGACTTATCTTGCCCCTAAAAAAACAAAGTCAGCGTAATGCCATCAAGTTGTCTATAAATTGGGTAAATTTCACTGACCTCCCCTGAGGTTTCTGACAAATACACTGACCTCCCCTCTTCTTTCTGAAATTCCACAGACCTCCCTTGCTTTTGAAAATAATTGTTACTTACATCCCTTGCCATTACTTTTTGCCTAACGGTGTTAATTTTGTTGGTGAAATGATGTTAATGCTTTTAAATTTGTACTTGGCTTTATTTTCTTCCTTATTTGAGATTATATTCCATAAAAATTTTGAAAGGTATACAAAGAGTATCTTAATTATATACTTTTCCTTAGAACTTTATTTTCTTTGACACAATATTATTATTATTTTTAATATTTTACTTTCCATTAGGTATATTTTCACATTTTGATAATAAAAAAAGTATATCAATAATCACCTAAGCCCACTGTTTGCATTGATGGTTTTATTTATTTTTACTTTTTTACATTTCTTTTCCTTTAAGGAGAAACAAGCATTTCACACTCAAGAAAAAAAAAAACTATTAGAATGAATTTTTTTAGATAATTTTTTTACGCCAATTCAAGGATCCAATTTTTTTTTTAAAAAAAATTCTACTTCTTTACCCAAAACAAAATCATCAGTACATTATTATTAAGGTACAACTATCCATTAATTTTGAGTGCATTATGCACACCAAAAAGAGAATATACATATTATTGTGGGACAACTATTCATTATTTGTGAGTACCTTGATTTATGCATGCAAAAATAATGTGTTTATGCCTTTTTTTTTTTATAAAAAAATTGAGTATTTTTTCTCTAATTTTTTTCTCAATGGGATCCTTGAATTGGTGCAAAAAAAAAATTCAAAAAAAATTCATTCTAATGGTTTATTTTTTGGTTCAAAATGTTTAGTTCTCCTAAAATGGTTTACTCCTTAAGTTATTTTTCATGCCTTTCGAAATATTTATGCAATATAATCTCAAACAAACCAAAAAAAGAACAAGCTAAGTTCAAATTTAAGGGCATTAACGTCATTTTACCAACAAAATTAACACTGTTAGGCAAAAAGTAACGGCAGGGGAGGTATGTGACATTTAGTTTCAAAAGCAAGGAGGGCATTGAAATTTCAAAAAGAAGAGGGGAGGTCAGTATATTTGCCAGAAACCTCAGGGGAGGTTAGTGAAATTTACCCCTATAAATTTGATTATGTGATTTGAGAAGCGGTCCACTGACGGGTGCTATATGGCACCATTTAACCTCGTGAATTGCGGGACTGTTGCAGTACTTTCTTCCGTCCATGTCACCAAACAATTGTTGTTTATGCCATCGGGCATCTGCAATAACATGACTAAATAGAAAATCAGGGTCAGAAATATACAGTTAGCATCAAAAAATTATTGTTTTGGTATGCAGTAGTGTTGTTAAGAAAATGTTAAAGTTGACAAGTACTCCTACAGAGATAGTAGTGTTGTTAAGAAAATGTTAAAGTTGACAAGTACTCCTACAGAGATAGCCCAGAACATATCTGTAGTGTTACGGTAAATGCCAAGGGAGGAGAGAGAGAGTGAGTGAGTGGGAGGGGAGAGAGAGAGAAAAAGGAAGAAAAAGTACTCAAATGTGCAAAAAAAAAAAAAGGGACCCACTTTAACCAAAGCCCCACTTGTATCTATATATATGCAGACCAATATATATATTTGTGTACTTTTAACAACACTATTGCAACACTCCTTACCTTAACAACACATTTTGTCATAACAACACACAAATGAGACCCACCTTTTACACTTTTGTGTCACATAACAACACAATCTCCACCACTGCGGATGCCCTTTGATGAAGTACATGTATTTGACAGCCGCATATTTATGTTTTCTTTTTGACAAATTTGCCTTTTTCTACTCTAGTGTGCTTGTTTTATTCTTTTATTTTCATTTTATTATAGTAATTTTTTTTAATCTCACGGCCACATTGGGATTTACTAATACAGCCAAAATGTTTTGCTTTCTTTTTTTTCTTCCTAAGTTTCTAATCATTGCCTTCACTTTATCAAATACGAAATACCATTTTAATCTGGAGCAAAGTTTTGTACGGACTGAACCCAAATGAGTTCATAGTACCTACTATAAGGTTTCGAACTTAATGATTTAGGAGGTAGTAAACCGCTAAGTCTCAAGTCTGGAGCACTAGGCCAATCCCTTGGGGTTGGAAATATTCAGACATATCAAAATAACCCCTCACTATTGGTACACCAAAATGTGTACCGAAAATGTACACCGGACTATTTGAGATTCACCTCAAGATTTCACACAAAATTTGCGCAAACTTTGGGGTTTGAGCTCGCGAACTTCTCTGGTTTTGGACTCGTGAATTTAAAAAATGATTTTTTTGATATATTATCTCTTTTTTATTTGTTATGAATTTAAAAAAAAAATCATTTTTTGAACTCGCGAGCTCAAAGTCAATGAAATTCGATTTGACTCGTGAATTTCATTGGGTTTGAGCTAGCAAATTCCATTGACTTTGAGCTCATGAATTTAAAAATTAAATGAGTATTGCTAAAATTTTGCTAAAATTAAATATTAAAAATGTTGAAACTTACTTGGATATAATTAGTCCACACTTTGTTGCCGCAACAACCTTTTTTTCATTTGCATCCCAAGAAAACCTTTCATTCATAAGGATTTGATGAACTATGGTGTAATAAGTAAACTTCCATGTCTTAATCTTACCTTTGATGTGATCCGTTATACCACATTCGGGGTAGAGGTGTCAAACGGGCCGGGCCAGCACGGGCATGGCACAGCACGGAACGTCAAAGGCACGGTAAAATCCTGGCACGGCACAGTACAACTTGGCACGTGGCACGGCACGGGCACGGAATTGCGGGGGCACGGCACGGGCACGGTATGGTCTAAGGCTGCACGTGGCACGGCACGACACGGTCTTGTTCGGGCACGGCACGGGCACGACACAAAGTCAACGGGGCACGAGGCACGGCACGACATGACTTTATTCTAGCACGGGCACGGCACGGAAGTTGGCTTGGCACGACACGTCACGGAAGTAGGACGGGCATGGCACGACACGACACGGGCACGGTTCAAGCAAGGCAGTAAAAACGGCACGGCACGAGCACGGCATAGGCATGGCATGAGGCAACAAAAAAAAAGAGTTAAACAATGGGGTAAGACTCAGCCATTGATTTTTCAACACTTGTAAGTAGCCGGGACGAAACCCGAAATATGTTTGCCAAACTTCCATTTGTACAAGACTTGTAACGCATTGTACTAAAGTTTGCTCCTCGTCACAACTCCAAGTCCAGCAAGGGTTGGTCGAACTCAAAACAATCTCGACATCGAAATAATTTGTCAAAACCCTAGATTTCCCACAAATTGAATCAAAACCCTAGTTTTTGTTCCACACATTGAAGTCTTTATGACTGCACAAAAGGAATTGAGATGGAGAGGTATTTGACATGGAGATGAAACAACTGAATTATGACTGCACAAAACCCTATTTTTATAAATCTGTCAAAACCCTAGATCTGTTTTACTCCAAAACTACTCAGATGGACAAAAACAGTAACGATAGAGAGGTATTTGAGATAGAGATGAAGAAACATATATCGAAACCTAGATAATCGCAACCTAGAAAACTACACAACAGAAAATCGCAACAAAATCGCAACCCAGAAAATGAAGCAACAGAAAATCGCAACAAAATCGCCACAAATCGCAACCCACAAGCTCTGTTAGAACCACAGATGAAACACCATAGAAATGGTGTCAATCGACTGTGTAGGGGGATAACAATGGGGTGTTATTGTCAAAATTCCTCCCTTCTACTCCCGGATAACTTTTGGGGAGGGTGAGGGCAGTCCAAAAGTTATCAGGGACAACAACCTTCGCGAGGCACGGCACGACACGACTTTATTCTAGCGCGGCACGGCACGGGCACGGAAGTTGGCTTGGCACGGCACGACATGACACGGAAGTAGGACGGGCATGGCACGGCACGGCACGACACGGGCACGGTTCGAGCCAAGGCAGTAAAAACGGCACGGCAGTACGACGCGGCACAGGCACGGCACGAGGCAACAAAAAAAAAAGTTAAACAATGGGGTAAGACTTAGCCATTGATTTTTCAACACTTGTAGGTAGCCGGGACGAAACCCGAAATCTGTTTGCCAAACTTCCATTTGTACAAGACTTGTAACGCATTGTACTAAAGTTTGCTCCTCGTCACAACTCCCAAGTCTAGCAGGGGTTGGTTGAACTCAAAACAATCTCAACATCGAAATAATTTGTCAAAACCCTAGATTTCCCACAAATTGAATCAAACCCCTAGTTTTTGTTCCACACATTGAAGTCTTTATGACTGCACAAAAGGAATTGAGATGGAGAGGTATTTGACATGGAGATGAAGCAACTGAATTATGACTGCACAAAACCCTATTTTTATAAATCTGTCAAAATCCTAGATCTGTTTTACTCCAAAACTACTCAGATCGACAAAAACAGTAACGATAGAGAGGTATTTGAGATAGAGATGAAGAAACATATATCGAAACCTAGATAATCGCAACCTAGAAAACTACACAACAGAAAATCGCAACAAAATCGCAACCCAGAAAATGAAGCAACAGAAAATTGCAACAAAATCGCCACAAATCGCAACCCACAAGCTCTGTTAGAACCACAAATGAAACACCACAGAAATGGTGTCAAATGTCAATCGACTGTGTAGAGGGATAACAATGGGGTGTTATCGTCAAAATTCCTCCCTTCTACTCCCGGATAACTTTTGGGGAGGGTGAGGGCAGCCCAAAACTTATCAGGGACAGCAACCTTCGCGAGGCACGGCATGACACGACTTCATTCTAGCACAGCACGGCACGGGCATAGGCACGGGCACAGAAGTTGGCTTGGCACGGCACGGCACGACACGGAAGTAGGACGGGCATAGCACGACACGACACGGGCACGGTTCGAGCCAAGGCAGTAAAAACGGCACGGCAGTACGGCGCGGCACAGGCACGGCACGAGGCAACAA
Source organism: Vaccinium darrowii (assembly GCA_020921065.1). Lineage (NCBI taxonomy): Eukaryota > Viridiplantae > Streptophyta > Magnoliopsida > Ericales > Ericaceae > Vaccinium > Vaccinium darrowii. The sequence continues at coordinate 32,940,773 of CM037151.1, forward strand.
AAAAAAAAGTTAAACAATGGGGTAAGACTCAACCATTGATTTTTCAACACTTGTAGGTAGCCGGGACGAAACCCGAAATCTGTTTGCCAAACTTCCATTTGTACAAGACTTGTAAGGCATTGTACTAAAGTTTGCTCCTCGTCACAACTCCAAGTCCAGCAGGGGTTGGTTGAACTCAAAACAATCTCAACATCAAAATAATTTGTCAAAACCCTAGATTTCCCACAAATTGAATCAAAACCCTAGTTTTTGTTCTACACATTGAAGTCTTTATGACTGCACAAAAGGAATTGAGATGGAGAGGTATTTGACATGGAGATGAAGCAACTGAATTATGACTGCACAAAACCCTATTTTTATAAATCTGTCAAAACCCTAGATCTGTTTTACTCCAAAACTACTCAGATCGACAAAAACAATAACGATAGAGAGGTATTTGAGATAGAGATGAAGCAACATATATCGAAACCTAGATAATCGCAACCTAGAAAACTACACAACAGAAAATCGCAACAAAATCGCAACCCAGAAAATGAAGCAACAAAAAATCGCAACAAAATCGCCACAAATCGCAACCCACAAGCTCTGTTAGAACCACAGATGAAACACCACAGAAATGGTGTCAATCGACTGTGTAGGGGGATAACAATGGGGTGTTATCGTCAAAATTCCTCCCTTCTACTCCCGGATAACTTTTGGGGAGGGTGAGGGCAGCCCAAAACTTATCAGGGACAGCAACCTTCGCGAGGAAAATCGTAGAGGGGGTGAAGAGATATCAGGGACGCATTCTGGGGTTGCCAAACTTGGGATATGGGTGGGGTCCCCCTGATAAGAGGGGGGTCAAAAGTTATGTCGGGGGATATCCCTCATCTAAACACGTCGTAAGGGACAACAGGTGTGCTGTGAGATTGCATCATGCTTGGAATGCTGACATCAACTCAACCCATTAAATCATTTTTTGGCTAGAAATTAAGAACACTTGAACATTTGTTCAAATTAAAGAACACTTGAACATTTGTTAAATCATTATTTAGCGTGATTTGGCTAAATTTAAAAAATTAGTTTTTTGGTTTTTTTCGTTTTGTCTTTACTCAAAAAAATTGCATTTGTTAGTTTTGCGTCAAGATTTTGTGGTTTCTGGATTTATCTCATCGAGACGAATCCAAAGAGTATAAAATTATGGTCAAAAGTAATAGTTTTTTGAATAAAGCCGAAAATAAACCAGATTTTTGGATTATTTTTCGTCTTTATTCACAAAACTTTAAGTTTGGCTAATAATTTTATACTCTTTAGATTCCTCACTTCGAGCCAACCAAGAAACCACAAAAAATCGACCGTAAACTAACAAATGTAAAAAAAAAATTGAATAAGTACAGAACAAAAAAAACCAAAAAATCAATTTTTTCAAATTAGCCAAATCACGCAGGCTACTGTTCACAAAAGAAAATATTTCCCAAAATCTTTCCTTATTCACCTCAGACTTTGATCAAGCCTCAACTCACTTAATTTTTGAGATGGAAATAAAATAAATATGCTACTGTTCACAAAATCAATTTTATTGTTCTCACAAAAATATTTCCCAAATGAAACAAAAACGTAAAATGTTTTTTTTTTTCTTTTGATAGGCAAAGAAAATTTTATTGATGAATCAATAAGGGTACATCGATGAAGAGGTAGAGAACAAGCATGGCGTAGTAACCGATGGACAATGGCAGACCTAGAAATTGATGTAGTGGGGCCTTTTCTTTTCTTTTTTTTTAATGTAGTGGGGCCATTTTATTAACCATGTCGTGAAAACTTGTTTTGTAACAAACACCAAAGAGATACTCCCTCCGTCACATAAAATTGACCCTCTACGAAACTACTTGCAATTTTCAAGCTTAAAAATAATGTATCTAGTAAAATATTTTTTTGATTTTTTTTTGTACCGTTCAAAAGATCTCATCGAAAACTATCCAATAAGATTTAAATTGCACAAAAAATATTTTGATAAGTACATTATTTTTTAAGTTTGAAAATTGAACGTAATTTCGTCGGGGACCAATTTTACGTGACAGAGGGAGTAATACTTAACTCATGCTATTTTGGAATAAGATGGTTCAGTTTGTGGCTTTATAACTTAGAGGCTGTTTGGCAGCTTCTTTTTTGCTTTCTTATTTTTGCATTTTCAACTTTTAAGTGTTTGGATGACTCAATGCAAAATGAGTTTTGTGAGAATGATTTCTTTGTTTTTACGTTTCTGGAGCAAAAGCCAAAAAGAGGGAGAGAGGTCCTTTTTGCATTCTACTTTTTTGGTTCATTTTGAGGAGGTATGATGAAAGACAATAATGCCCTCCACAATTGTGGGTAATAGCCAAAATACCTCTCATCTTGGAGACTTTTTCAGTCGTGTCCATGTAAAAACATGATACGGAATGTTCTGTGAAATATAAATTTGTAAAATTATATTTATTTTGTTGTGATTAGAGCAATCTCAGCCACTTCAAAAAACTTGTTTATTCAGTTTTTTTTTTTTTTGTTATATAGAGAAGAAAAAACTCTGTTTGAAAGAAGAAATTTGTGGGTAGCTTACTGGAGTATATTTCCCAATTATGTGACTATTATCAGTTTTTTATTTTTTGTAAGGGGAAGTTACTGTTGGCATGGTTTTAAGTTTTAACAAACAAGGGTAAATTGGTAAAAAGTAATCCATAACTCATTTTTATCATTTTTCTCCCAAACACTACTACTTTTGCAAAATGCATTCTGCACCTTTCTCCCAAACACTCATCCCAGATTCAAAACTCATTCTGGCCATAATCCAAAAAGCCAAAAAGTCAAAAAACTAAAAATGAAAAGCTGGAAAGTTGGCTCCCAAACACCCTCTTATTTTTTCGTGAATAGGGAGAGAGTTCTACAAGGTTATTTGGGTTTAATAAATGTCCAAGTGTTCTTAATCTCCAGCCAAACAAAGACTTAATGGGTTGAGTTGACGTCAGCATTCCAAGCATGAACGGTGGCGTGCAATCTTACAACACACCCTGCCGTTCCCTCTTAAACATTTTCCCTTCCCTTTCTGATGTAGGGTGAATTTCAAGAAAAGTCATATTTTATTTATATTGATTTAAGTTTAGTATTTTTATTCAATATGTTATAATTTAGTCAAAATATTCTAGAAGTATTTAGTTTCCTAGTTTCTTTTGATTGAGGTTTCCTATTTTTGAGGAAACTTAATCATGAAGAATCAGGCTTGATTTTGTTTCCTAAAATTTATTTTTCATATTTTAGGAAGGTTGGCTAGATTTAGAAATTCTACCATTATAAATAATGATGTAAGCCTCTTGGCTAGGGGAGTTGATTAATATGTTTGAGTTTTTTCACAAGAGAGAATATCTCTCTTTCCTATAATTCTATTAATCTGCGGGTTATTAGATTGTAGAAGAGTTGTTTCTTATTCGTGGGGGTGATCTTTGTTCTTATTCACGATTCTAGCTGTATAACTTCCGCAAGGGATTCGGGGGTTGTGTAGCGCCCCAAAACGCTACAGGATTATAGCCTCCAATTACAGCCTTCCATCTCAACAATTAATTAGTTCATATTTAAATAAGACTTTTCTATGAAAGAGATAACTCTTACCCGGAAGAGTTCATTTTAAATCCAGACCATTGAACACACTTTTGGAGGGCTGTGATTGGGGACTACAACCATGTAGCGCTTTGGGGCGCTACAAGGCCCCCGGATCCTTCCGCAAGGGCCAACCAAAGCTAGGAGAAATTTTTCAGTGTTGGGTGGATATTGATCACGTGGTACCCGCTTGATAATCTCAACCGTCCAAAGTGCGATCCGACGGTCTGAAAGAGGAGAGAGAGTGATTGGGTAAGAGGAGATCAATCTGCGCTGTCCAAAATACTTTTGGACGGCCGAGATCGTGCTCAGCATGGACAGGTGTTACCCATTCGGTACCCAAATTTTTTTTTCATTGGGAATTTGTTTGTTTTAACCACGAGAGAGAGAGAGAGAGAGAGACAGAGAGAGAGAGAGTTTTCCCTTCCGCAAGTTCCAACCAAATCAGTTGTTGCTCTTAATAGAATTTGGCATTATTGTCTTGATTCGGGTCTATCCGTCTAGGGTTTCCAATCCATAAATCCAAAGGCGCTTCTTTTCTTTTTCTCCCCTGATTGCCGATCACATTATGGTTCTCCTCTTGATTACTCCCTATATTATTATGCTTGTTGATCTCTGATTTTTTTTCTGTCAACCAGTTGCTTTTGTTCGAATTGTCTTTTCGTCTACCTTCGATAGTGTTTGCATTACTCTGCTTTTTCCCGTTTAGGGTTCGGCGATGGAGTACTGTGATAACCGTTCGCAACATGAACGAGAGGAAACTATTCACAAGAAAAAGAAGCGATCAGCCGAGGATGACGATGATGAACTTCCGCAGAGCAAGAAATTGGGGTCCTCGGAGTATGGTTTCGTTTGTTCTACTCGCAGAGTAACCCGTTCTGCATCCAAACAGCAGCAGCATGGGGAAGGAAAAGAACAGAAGAAGCCGGTCAGCTGCCTGCGCTGGCGTGAATTTACCGATGAGGAGCTTGAGGCTCACAAGAAGAAGGCTGAGGAGAGCGAGGTATATACATGCATATCTATCTAACTACACGTATTTGCTTTTGTTATTCTCCCACATTTTTATTGCCCTTAGTAGCGGAGCCAGAAATTGAAGTTGGAGGGGCCGCATTGTGAATAAAATTTTGGTCCGGAGATTTTTTCACTACTACTAAATTCAGTATTTGAGTTTTCATGGGATCGTTTTGGTAAATTGAAAAATTAATCTCGAGTATTGTCGTTATAATCATAACATTTGACGAACGCAATATCGTTAATTCACCATAATTTAGCATTTTTAGAATGAAAATTGTTCTACATTTTAATTATTGTCGAAATTTTATAATTTTTTTTTTAAGAATACCTGTAAAAAAAATGCAAAATATACTAAAAATAGGAATTTGGGGGCACCCCGCCACTGTTCCCTTCCCCTTCTTAATGTCTGCTCTGATTGTATAACTTTATGTATGTAATCAGGGGTTTGATGTTGGGGAGGTTCCAGGAGATGTTTTCATGAATATAATTCTTCCATGTGAGCTCGATGGGCCTGCCAGTGAACTGCGGCCTTATAATATGATGGCAAAGAAAGCTCTTGCAACTTACAACAAGGAAAAGGTAAGCGTGTCGTGTCCGCTTCTGGTTCAGTAAGTTCTTCATTCCCATTCATCATCTCTTCTTTTATAAATTAACTCCTCCTTTTGGTAATGGGTTTCAATTCTTTTGTTAATTGTAGGGAACAAAGTACATGTTTGTCAAACACATTAGAGTTAATCGTAAGGGAGGAGCTGTTTCTTCTTCGTATTATATTACGTTTCAGGCAAAGGATAAGAAGACTGGTTCTCAGAACTTCCAAACTGCAGTGGCTTCTTATCGGGATTTGATTGACGTAGTATTTTGCAGGGTTGAAAAAAAATTGGAAGAACCCAAAGGTACTTGTTGGTTTCATTTATTTACCTATATAGTTAGCATCACAATTACCGAGATCAATGGCTCTGATGCCGCCCTACAGGGGCGGCCTACACACCCGGATTCGAATATATTTGTTACTCTGTAGCTTTGCTCTTATGTTTTCATTCCCAGCCTAAAACTTAGTGTTAACTTGTTTAAGGTTTGAGAACCGGGGTTGATTTGGAAGAGAAAGAACAAGCCGAGAGTGATTTTCCAAAGAAGAATTCACCAGGTTTATGTTGATTTTTTCCTTCAGTTTATCCCAAATCCAAAAGTAGGGCTTCAATATTCATTCATTCCCTTGTGGTATTGATTTTTGAGGTTGTATATTGTGATTATATGTTTATTTTAATAGAGGGATTCAATTGACGATTGCAACTGCTCTGAACTCGACACGAGGTGAACTCGACATGCCTGTGAAAGCCTGAAAGGTAATTAACTCTTTTGTGATTTGCGCAGACGTTGCTGTTTAGGAGGTTCAAAGTTACCTTTTGGGATTTATATTTTGATTCGTGCAAGGAAATTGGGTCTTTTGTCTTGATTCAACATTTGGTTCCAAACTCTTGGCTATGAGGCTCAAAGGCCTGTATAAGGATTAGTGATTCAACTCTGTACTGGTTGTCTAAATGTCTTTCATATGCTTTTGTGAGTCTCTTTTCATGATGATTTGTTGTTCTGTGTCATAGCGGTTTTCTAGTAACATGAAGGTGAAAATGCAGTCTTGATCCACTTGTTGTTCTCCTTTTATGGAACCGGGGGAGGAGCTGCGCAGTCTTGTACTGCACAGCGTGCTGTGCGGCTCCTTCCGGGGCTGCGCCGGCATCGTTCCAATTGATGTTTTTCGTTCGGGTTGTGTATTCATAGGCAAGTATTAAGTGGTGTATTTTGCTAAACTGCATTTCCTCTTTGCAGGTTTAATTGTGGATTGATTCCTAAGGAGTGAAAGGTACATTTAAGTTCATACTTAAACATGCAATAATGCCCACTTTTTTCCCTTTTTGCTATGGGTGGTTGAATGCTCGATGATACTGGCTGGTGTCTACCCTGATTTTCTGGATTCGAAATTGAAAGGTTACTGCTGGTTTTCTGTATTCATTTTCATTGCCTGCATATTCATCACATTTTTATTGAATGAGGCTTGTATTTTGTTTTCGCTTATAGCGCTTTTAATTTCAGGCACGTACTGTGATGATATCTAATTGAAGTTGTAATTATTCCCGATAAAAATTGAGTTTGGGGTATTATAATGAGCATGTATTTCTACGGTTTCTGTAATTTATTTTTGGGTCCGTTTTTTGAGAAGATATAGTAAAGGGGTATTTACTTCAATAAGGACATCAACTTTTTTTTTAATGTCAAAAGGACAAATTACGTATACATTTCAAAAATGCCCCCACTAGCCAATGAAAGCGCCTAAACCCTCAAACCTAATAAAAGTGCCTAAACCTAAACCCCAGAGTACTCCATGAAAGTGCCTAAAACCCTAGGGTACCCTATGAAAGTGCCTAAACTACTAAAACCCTATAATTGAAAAGTGCACCCTAAATCTAAACCCTAGGGTACCCTATGAAAGTGTCTAAAATAGTATGGTACCCTATGAAAGTGCCTAACATAGTAGGGTACCCTATGAAAGTGCCTAAACAGCTAAAACCATATAATTGGAAAGTGCACCCTAAGTGCCTAAACCCACTATACCCTACCCCAAAGAGCTTAAACCTCATAAAATTGAACCCCAAAAATTGAACCCACCCCCCAAAATTGAAAAGAGAGAAATTAATTTTGTCCCACCCACCAAAAACCCACGCATGAGAGAGAGAGAGAGAGAGTGAGAAAGGGACAGCGTGGGGCAATTGATGTGATGGGTCACACCACAATCGTCAGTGATGTGAGCGTGAGTGGGGCAATTGCTTTTGTCCGCAGGAAATTCCTCCACATGGTGAGCATGAGTGGTGTGGTTCATTAAGGGTATTTTTGTCTAGTGTTGTCCTTGGGACATGAAAAATTTCCTATCAATGTATTGGATGCCTTATAATAAATTAAGTTGGACTAAACACCATTTAAAGCCCAAAATTTGTCCTTTAGACCAATTTTCTGTTTATTTTTTGGCTAAATGAATATGGATCTCAAGTTGAATAGAAAAAGTATGTTTGATGAAACTAAAAGTTGAGTTTAATTGAAAATCGGTATCTGGTTTGATGAGTAAAGCAGTACTAAGGAGCATCAATAGCAGCATCTCTACTTTAACTTTAAAGTTAAAGTAAAGAAGAGAGCAAACTCCTCCAAAGCCTAAAAAATCAACCTCACCAAACGAACTCACCAATTTGAAGATTTCTTAACTTCACTACAGTAACTTAACAAATTTGGTGACCTATTTTTGAACGATTTCACATTACAGAGTAGGGATAGCAATTTCCCCAAACCCGATGGACCCCCGCCCCACCTCCGGCTATTTGGAGGCGGATATTATTCGATTTTTCATCTAATAGGAGCGGGTATGGTAGAACTTAAAGAATCCCCGATTGAAAATGGAGTGGGTATGATTTTGTGATACTCGCCTCCGAATACCCGTATCCACCCCGTTTCAAATTGTATACATATTTTTAAGAATATTGTATGTATATATGCGGGCATATAGTAGTATATAAATGTAAATATATGTGTGTGTATATATATAAGTATGCATATTGATATAATTTATGTATATTGTTCTGAATTAAAACTATATATGCTTAAGTGTTAAAAAAAGTTTAATGATGATAGTTTTCAAAATTGTATATAATCTTGGTAGACTATTATTTCTTCGCAACTTTATATTCTATTTTGTTTTAACTGGTTGTTTTTGTCAGTATAGGGCACATAAATTAGATCTTATCCTCTTTTTTTTTTTTTTTTGTTCAATTAGTTTGGATATGGATTTACCCAAATATACCCAATCCCCAATGGGAGGCGGGTATGGTGGATTGTCCACTATCCCTTTTGGGTATGGAGGTGGGGATGGAGAAAAACTTCTCAATTGGGGATCGGGGGTCGAATAGGGTCCTCCGATTCATACCCTACCCGTTGCCATCCCTATTAGAGAGACGTGATTTACTGAAGAGTGAAGATAATACTCCGAGTAGATAAAACTTTGTTTAGATTGAAATAGTTTTTCGTTGTTGAAATCAAACAATCATCATATGGACCAAAGTCCAATGTTGGTTATTAATGTTATACCTATGCTAGTTAGTGTGATTTTATGTAAGTTTTTGAGTAAAAAGGTATGTAGAAGAAATGTATTAAACAAAACTACCTGCCAAAACAGGCAAAATAAAACCACGGCCATGAAACCACCGGCCAAAACCTACAAAACAAACAGTCGTAAAATCACCTACAAAACTAACGGCCGGCCAAAATCACCTATGAAACTAACAACAAAAAAACAAAGAAAAATACAAAAAAATTACAGGAAAATAAAGAACATCGGACTAAGTCGCCAGATCTGTCACCCACCAACGCTGCCGCCAACGTTGTTAGGAATCCAGATCTGGAAATCCCAAATTCGGCTCCCCCCTGGTCCAAAAATCGAGCGTGGTCACCCACACCGGAACAGAGAGGATCGTCTGCCACGAGGGATCTCCGAACGCCAAAGAAGTGTAGCTGTCACGCCCTCATTTTCAAAAAAACATAAGTAAAAGAATTCCAACAACAAATAAGTCAAGTAATAAGATTTCCATAAAATAAAATACATCATTAGTCCACTAGCTATCAAATGTTCGGGCACCCTTGCCCCAAAGGTGAAATCAAAATAATATCCCATAAGTTATTACAAAACCATAGTAAAAAAGATAGTAAAAAAAAAATAAAACTTGAGTTACATTATCATCTCCCCAAAACAAAAATTTAATGCATAGAAGATAAATAAAATAACTCCATGCCATGTATGCTCATCATCCGAGTCATGCACCTCAAACCATGCACGATCAAAGCTGAGTACCTGAAAAGGGATAGGGTGAGCACACGAGCTTGTATGAGAACTATTCTACTAACGCTAGGTGTATGAATATGATGCATGCACATGGGCTTTAATTACACCAATTGAATGAACAGATATGTATAGTGATAACCAAACAACTCAAGATGGACATAAGAAATGTCGAAGCGTTCAAGAGAACACCAAGTGTCCAAAATATAGTTAAGTGTTCCAAAAAGAAAAATCATTCGAGTGTCCAAACAACCTTTTATATATCCATTGGTTTTATCAAAATCACCCAAGTCATTACATGTATCCCAAAATTTTTATCAAAGTGTCTACGATTTTCACTAAAAACAACCTTTTGGGAATCTAACAAAATCAACTTAGCTCTTTGCAAATAGTGATAGCAGTCAACCCATTTAGTAAAAGACATCTCTTTTTCCAACATCATTCCTACACTTAATGCAATTATTGTCTCAATTTAAGTATCCAATCATAGCTAATAGTCATCTATCATCTGACATACCAAGGAATGTTTCCACGCATGACTTGCCATACGAGCACTACACTATAATAACCTTCGTACACCGTTAGATGGATATTAGTATCAACAGGGAGTTTAACCATTTCTGAATATCACAAGCTCCGTATACCTTATATAGATTCAGGGACTATTTCCCTCTCATATAACCCAGACATCTCATCTTTATTTCTTTCATTGAAGGATAACCATCATTTTCATAAGTACTAGTGATTCAATCCCTAAGCTGGATTCCATAGGCTCCGCCTGCCTCTGTCTAATTCAATCCCTAAGTTGGATTCCATAGGCTCCGCCTGCCTCACCCGATACACGGTTAATAATAGTAATAACCAACGCTTCCAAGGCACAATGCTATACTAATGTTTAGACTCAAGACCTTCCCTGGTGACGCAGCACGAGTTCAAAATAAAGTTTTCGAAACGAGATTAAGATCCGTTGATTTGTACCCAAATACCGGAAACTCAACTTCTTCTCAATACCCGAAGGTAGAGGCATCATACACTTCGTTGATTCCGTGGAATACCGAAAGGTTTTAAACAAAAGATATCTTCACAAGTTTTCAATACCAAAATACCGCTTTGTCATAAGACCTACCCATTCACCATGTAACACATGATGCCTTTTCCGTTCATAAACTCATTCATTCTCTTGAATTATTAAATGTTCCCTCATTTCTATCAAAGACGTGTCTACGAGCCAATCATATTCCCCAACACGACATCACACTAGTATTTATAATCAGCGTGCTTACCGACTCACTTCAACGCTTTTAGGCATTCGCATACCAACGCGCGCATCCCTTTCTGACTACGTTCGTTTTATAAGCACTCAATACATCCACGTGCTTTAGTCTATCCCCCAAATGCATAAATGAATCCGTAATGTAATTTGTTCCTTTAAAACCTTTTCATTAAACCTCATTTCAAAGTCAAATCATTCCAAATTTCCAAGTCTGTTTCACCAATACTCGTCTTTCAACAAATCTTGCCACACGCATGCACACACGCTTTCTAAAACCAACAAACTTTCATGTGACGTAAGGCGACATATTTGTTTATAAAACCATAGTCCTCGAGTCCAAAACATGGGTGAAAATGATGCCAAATGTCGAATATATGAAGGAATAAGCAATCGGAGACCAAATGGACATCAAAGGGTGGCCGAATGCCACCTAAAGGACGGGGATAGCAGCTGGAAATTTTGGATAGCAGCCTATGAACAGTACACTGTGCAGATTTTCGCCTCTAAGGTGTGGAATTTCAACCCAATCACAAATGAGATAGTTTAGGCACAAACTAGAGATGTTAGACAACAATTAAACATGGAGGGAGGTCAATTTCACTCCCAATTTCATCCAACAACAAGTAATATCATAGATCAAATAATCGACGTTGGGAAAACCCACACAATTTGAGGAAAACATGATTTTCAAATAAATTGAAGGCTAGAACAAGATATGTACAATAAATCACAAGCATACAATTAGAGAGAGTAGAAATTGTTCCCTTACCTCAAGGTTTTGCTTGAAAATTGAAGATGAGTGAAACCCTTGGTGGTGAAACTTCAAATCTCGAAATCCAAGAGAGCTTGATGTTTCCAATGTGTAGATCTTGAAGATTTATGGTGGATTGAGGTTAGAATCACAAGATTTGAGGTGGGGGTGAAGAGAGATGGTAGAGGGGTGATTTTAGGGTTTGTTTCGTGGTTTTGGAGTGAAGAAATGAGTCCAAGACCCTATTTATAGCTCAAAATTCGCAGAAAAATGCAGCTGGATACCAGTATCAAGAAAAACCCATACCGGTATCAAGAAAAAAAATAACTGGATACCGGTATCAAGAAAAAGTCATACCGGTATCTAGACTTTCTGATGGCTCAAAATCTGCAGAAATATAACTGGATACCGGTATAAAAAAAAAAAAAAAACCATACCGGTATCAAGAGTGAAAATTTTTAAATTTTTACCACCTTCACCAAATCGAACCCCGATCATTTCTAACACATTTTTAATATCTTCAAACATCCACACAACATTGAAACACGTATTCGTATTATTTACTAGACCCTCGGTACACCTAGATATACACACACATATAATACTTAGAAAAAACATATTTTAAAGCATTAATCAACTTAGTCGCGTTACTTAAAATGATTAGAAGATAGAAAAGAATTTTCATGAAATTCCGGGTCTTTACAGTAGCCGTAGAGAAGATCGGCGAGTCGGAAGGAAGGTAGGATAGGCGGGTGGAAGGGATGCAGAGGAGGAGGGAGTGTGGATCAACCGCCAGGGGAGAAGCCTGGGGTAGGGGCTGCCACTCACTTCTCTCTCTCACTTCTCTCTCGAACTCACCTCTCACTCTTAATCTTTGATTTTATGCAAGTTGATTTCACGAATTTAAAACTAATAATATTTCATATCCTTTGACATGGAATATGCGAAGCATATAAAGCAATACTCGTTATATCATATTTTACCACCGTAAATATATAAGGGTAAAAGGCAAATAAAACAAATGCAAGCTATGACTTATTACTAGTCAAATATGGCTTTATGTTGCTCCATCCCAAGAAAAAGAAAAATTAGCTTTTTCAAGAACCTTTTTTTTTTTTAAACTATTGCATAAAAGGACTACTTGGTAAACATTCCATATGAGACCTAATAATCAGCTTAACTATGGTTGGACCTCAACAACAACAGTAACAACAACAACAAAAAGTGTAATCAAATTAAAGAGATGCTAAGTTAAAATTACACCAGTCGTCTCATTTGTTTGTCTACTTTTTAACTACCTTGTTTGATTCATAAATAAAAATAGATGAGATTAATAATTCTAGGATTGGTAGTCCTGGACTATTTGTCCCGGTATTAATTTCATCCATAATTCTACTCAATCCCATGTTTGATTAGCGTGGGATTATTTATGTGATAAAAAAACAAGAAAAATATTTTTTTAAAAGAACCACATTTAAAAAATATTTGTTGAAAACAGTTTTGGAAAAACAAAAACTAGTTTTGAAAAACATTTAATTTGAAAAAATAATTTTTTTAAAACAATCAAAATCACTTTTTTTAAATAAAAAATGGAAATCAATTCTTGAAAAAAAAAAATTGAAGTTTCTGAAAAAATATTACTTCCAAAATATTTTTAAAAAATAAAGTTTTTTAAAAAAATATTATTTCCAAAATGATTTTTTTAATTTATTTTTTTTGAAAATATTTTAAAACAACAAAATTTATTTAGATAAATAATTATTTCCAAAAAAATTTTGCTATATTTTTTTTTTGAAAACAATTTTTTTAATAAATTATTTTATAAGAATATTATTTTTCAGATTTTTTTTTGTAATTTTTTTTAATAAAGATTTTGAAAAAGAAAATGAAACATTTTTCAAAAAAAAAAAATATTTCAAAAATACTTTTTGAGAACAATTCCAATATCATCCGAATGTTTTCAAAAACACTCCCATCTTTGTTAATCCTACTTAGTCCCACCTCTCCCTTGGGATTATATAGTACCCCCGTATAGGGATAAAAATAATCCTGGGATTAATAATCCCGAGAGTCATTCGGGAACCAAACATGGGATAACTCTGGAAATGATACAGTTAATCCTATCCCAGACAGTTAATCCGTGAATCAAACGAGAATTTAAGTCCTTGAAAAAAAATTTGCCATTTATAAATGTTTATCTATTTTGAAAAGTCAATGAACTAGTTCATTAACTGTATACAATATGCTTTTTGTCCAATCCTTTTGAACTAAGGTTTATAATTTCAACAAGTTGAGAGAAATTTTTTGAAAAACTTAAGGCTTTAAAAGGTGATGCTAAAAAGTTAATTATACTCCAATCAATTGACAAGGAGAATATATTGCAATTTGTCTTAACCCACACTCAAAATTCACATCCAAACACACAGTCTCTCACAAAATCCAAGGGCCCACACAAACACGCTAGAGTGCGGTTTGTAGTGCGGCATACAAGCTGTCAAATGCGTAATCAATGAATCAAATTTCATCTTGGCATTTACACGATCCCAACCGTCCATTGCGAGATAAAATCCAAGATGTTGATTAACAAGATTAACGGCTCGTGTGCCGCACTACAGGATCCCCAATTTCCGTAATTTTGGGTGCGGTTGTAGCATTATTCGTGTAGATTCTGGGGAGTTCAACTGTGGGTACCCAATATACCATTTGGTGTACATTAAAGATACACCAAATTGTGTGAGAGTGAGAATCTAGGGTGCACAAACACCGGGCCAGGCTAGGCTTGGACCGGGCTTATACTAGATAATAATGGGATTTGTCCATTCCCAATCCCGACCCATTAATAATTGGGCTTCATTTAGTATGCCCAAGCCCGACCCAATTAAAATTTTAATTTCCTAAGTCCGTTCAACAAGCCAATTTATTTTTCTAAAGCATGGAGTTATTATTATAAGACATTAGTTTAATGGAAAAAAAAAACTTCGAAGTTTTATTAACAAATTGCTATTACTTCAAATGTATTCTCTACATAGGCAGTACTTGTAATTTATCTTCATCAATGCCACTTTCATCAAGATAAACAAACTCTAAGCAGTTAGGTTCCAACGATAACACATACATATATATAAGTATAGTATTAAAATAAAATATTATTTAAATTGAGCCGGACCAGGCCGAGTTGGGCATTAGAGGAATTTTCCAAACCTGGGCCAATTAATAAACAGGCTTAAAATTTCAACCCAGCCTGGCCTTATGGGCCTAAATATTTTTCCCAAACCCTAAAAAAATCTAGCTGAGCTGGGCAGGCTACCAGGCCGGTGTGCACCCCTATGTGAGACCCATCTTGAAATTTCACAATAATTATCGGAGCAGTTTAATTTGTTTAAAACATTGATTTAGGGGATACTTAAAAATATTAGTTGTTGAGCTGAGTTTTCCGTTTGATCAACCTTGATTTTAGTAAATGAATTCACCAGGTGCTAAAATTATGATTGATTTTAGGCATTTTAGCAATTGGGTTGCTAAAATCATTTGAAAAATTCATTCCAACAATGATGATAAAGACTTGATCGATACATTCAATTTTTGTTTCTTCAAATTTACGGGATGAAAATATAAGCCACGGGTTTTTTGTTTTCCGGTGTTTGGTTGATTTGAAACTTTAACTTATTCAGACATAAAAAAGAAGAACTTGCATAAAAACAAGTAGGCATTTTTCTGAGGGCTCCATGCTCCTGCTGGCTGCATCTACCGATTACTAGCTCTTTGGTTTTTGCATTGTAAAACAAGACAAAACAAAATCCTGTGACAGCACCACGAATGAAGGGTGGTGGATCCAGAGGTGCAATTTTTTACTTATGTCAAATTTTGAATCTTCGTAAATTGTCGGAACACGCTCGTAAGTGGAAACTGAAAAAGTGGAGCGGTTTTATTTGCATGTGTCCCTTTCAGAAATCTTCTGACACCACTAAGATTTAACAATACCAAATTACAGAAAGACCCTTCAGATAAATGCTACTGCTAGGAGTAATATAAAAACAAATGCTAAATCCCAAAACTTTGATATTCACATTCCTCTATACTAGGGGTGTTCTGTTAAGGGTATTTTTAAAATAAACTAGTTTTTAAAGATTTTTTATGTGATGTGATTATTATGAGATAATGGTCTGTCTTATTTTTGAAAAAAATTATTTTTTATTAGTAAAACACCCCCTAAACAAGTAAATATTTAAAATATTATTATCAAAACAATGCTTAAACAGTCATACCTTTAATACGAAATCATAGTTGTTTTCTGTTTTCAAAACAATCATCCCTCCATATGCGTTGAGGCAATATCTTGTCAAAATGATAATAGCAATATTAATAAAAAACAAAAGTGTATTAGATAATCTTTAGAAGTAGCATACGTCCTCAAACCATAAATGCTCAAACACTATTCAAAGATGTCTAAGAAAAACTTAAAAACCAAATTTTGTGTTTTTTTTTTAAATGGCAACGTAGAATATATGAATGACTAATTTATTCTCCCATAAAAGTAAAAACATACATCCCAACAAATGCGATCGAACACTTCTAGATATTTGACCACAATCACCATGAATTTTTTAAAAGCAACTCTTCAATTTCTTAAGCAACCACACCTACACAGAAGTAAGCATCGTGAGGCCACATTGTCTGAACTTTATTTCGACATTTTTGTCTTTACACTTGAAAAAATACCAACCATTCAAGTTAAATTAATGACTCGTTCTTCCTATTTTAGTAATTTTTGTATCTTTTAATTCATGTTAGTTTTTAAATTAATCATTCATATCAACGAGAGGAGTCTAAAAAGTAAAAAATAGGAACAAAAATACAATAATTTTTTTTAAAGACTAAAAAAAAGTTGAACCTAAAAATTTTTTTAAAAACTTTTTGATCGGTACCCGTACTATTTCTGGGTGATTAACTTGTGCAAGGCCTTGTTCTCCTACCGATAAAATTAAGATTCGATAAAATCAACACTTGATTTTATCTTTGTCGT
This sequence comes from Vaccinium darrowii, assembly GCA_020921065.1. Lineage (NCBI taxonomy): Eukaryota > Viridiplantae > Streptophyta > Magnoliopsida > Ericales > Ericaceae > Vaccinium > Vaccinium darrowii. Next base: position 32,957,310 of record CM037151.1, read on the forward strand.
TTGAGGAAGACGTCTGATAAACTAGAAAAATGTATACTTTGTTTTTCCTTTGAAAAAGAGAAAAACCTATGGGGGTATAAAGGTCAAGGAAAAAATTCAAAACTGCAATCGGCCACGTTCCTCCGCCACCTCGAAATCACCTCCCCACCTGTTCAAACATCCCCATCGTCTTCTTCCCCACTTCCTCTCTCACTCCACTCACCCCTTCTCTCTCTGCAACTCCTCGTTGCATAGACAGCAAGACAATGGCTATCACAAAATCCATCACCCTCCCTTTCATTTCCTCTCTCCTTCTCCTCCTCACCACCTTCACCTCCTCCCTCTCCCCCGACGGCCTCTCTCTCCTCGCCCTCAAATCCGCCATAACCGCCGACCCAACCCACGCCCTCACCGCCTGGTCCTCCACCGACCCCACCCCATGCCACTGGCCCGGAATCACCTGCGACCACAACACCCAACGAGTCACCTCCATTTCCCTCCCCAACAAAGCCCTCTCCGGTTACCTCCCGTCCGAACTCGCCACGCTACTCTCTCTCCGCCGCCTCTCTCTCTCTAACAACTCTCTCTCCGGACCCATCCCAAATCAAATCTCGTCCCTCCAAAATCTAGCCCACTTGGACCTCTCGTCAAATCTCCTCAATGGGTCTTTACCAGAATGCCTAGTCAATCTTACTCACCTCGCGGGAACCCTAAATTTATCGTACAACCGGTTTTCAGGCGAGGTTCCTCCGTCGTACGGGATGTTTCCGGTGGCTTTAAGTTTAGATCTTGGGCATAATAATCTCACCGGGAAGATACCTCAGTTGGGTTCACTTCTCAATCAGGGCCCCACCGCGTTTTCTGGAAACCCTAATTTATGTGGGTTTCCGTTGAACTCGCCGTGTCCTGATCCAGAGGCTCAAAACCCTAACCCTAATAGGGTTTTTTCAAACCCTGAAAACCCTAATAACCCTGATGTGGGTTTTGTGAGGAATGGAGGCAAGACTAATGGGTCGGCAATGGTATTGGTGATATCCGGCGTTGCGGTGGTAATCGGGGTGGTTTTCGTATCGGCATTGGTGTTTCGAAGAAAATGGAGGTCCGGCGAGGGTAAAATGGGGATGGGGGAGAAGTTGGAGAAGGAGGTGGAGGTGGAGGATGTGAGCGAGGAGGGGCAAAAGGGTAAATTTGTTGTGGTAGATGAAGGGTTTGATTTGGAATTGGAGGATTTGTTGAGGGCATCGGCGTATGTTGTCGGAAAAAGTAGAAGTGGGATTGTGTATAGGGTGGTGGCGGGGAGGGGATCGGGTGGGACGGGTGCAATGGTTGCGGTGAGGCGGTTGAGTGAGGCGGATGCCACTTGGCGGTTTAAGGAGTTTGAGGCTGAGGTGGAGGCTATAGGGAAGGTCCAGCATCCGAACATCGTGCGGTTGAGAGCGTATTATTATGCTAGTGATGAGAAACTGCTGGTTTCTGATTTCATTCGCAACGGGAGCTTGTACACTGCGTTGCACGGTATAGATTCCTTGCTTTTTTTTTTTTTTTTGAATCAGATATTGTGTTTCTTAGATTAACTAGTTTTTCATGAAGTATCATACTTTAGCAAGCATTGTTTTGTCTATGTAGTTTTTCGATTCAGTATAAAAATTACAGTTGGAAAATAACCTATATCATAACATGATGCATGGCAATGTTAATCCTGAATTTTCTTAGTCTTGGAAATCGATTCGTGAGTTAGGTGTTTATGTTAGTAGGGGAAGGGCAATGGGGAGGGTGGGACTCGAACTAAACAAAGATGCTTGGGTGTATACCACGTGGGTTGTCACTCCACTTGCGTTTGCTTGGTTGATTACTTAGTTGTTGGACGCTAGGAGGTCGACTCCTGAGGCCACTCCAACGCTTGATGTAATATGCTCATGCTGTTTTGGCACCACTCACTTCAGTAGCTTACATTTCAGAGTTGAGGCCCTGCCGTGACCCCTAGGCACAATCGGGTATTGTTGGGGGCCTTTGGGTCACAGCAGGGCCCCGTGTCCATACATTGCTACACATATGAATTCCTTTGGACCCAGAAATGATACACTCGATGATGTCTCAGCAAAGTCATTATCTCTCAAGACATGAGGTGGTTCAGGGTCATATGCTGTACTCCTACAACTCTTAGATGGCGTGGTTCAGGGTTTCTACTCTGTGAGGCCCACTCTAGCCGGCCTGGGTTTTTTAGGATACAACTTCAATACTTCATGAATGTTTGTCGGTTTATGAATTGTATCTTTAGATCAATTGGCTGCATACTTTAAGCTGATCGTGGCGACCCAAGGTTAGAATACTGCAAAGAGGAGTTGTATTCAATATAAGTAAACCTAGATGTTCACATCAGTTCCGTTTCTACAACTTGCTCATTGAATGTTCTTAAACCACTTTACCTTTTTTTACTGGAAGTCAAATCGAACGCTTAGGATTATGAGAAACTAACTTGATAAACTTCAATTTTTTTCTTCCTTCATATCATGTTTGGATAGTCTTCCTTAATGAGGCTTCTTGAGCATTTTTCTTTGCTTGGGTTTCTACAATTACTCTGTTTGTTGGTTAGGGATGTTTAACATTTAGACATACTATTTCAAACCACTTCTTCAAAAGAAAATATACAGAACTTACTGTTTCAAACCCACCATCCTTTGTGCTTTTTTTTTTTTTTCTTTTCTTTGTTTGGTGAAGATAATTCTTTTATAAAGAACCCCACCAAAAAACATGGCCAAGGGAACGCCCTCCAGTCTTTATTTTGTTGTGTAGTGTTGATAAATACAGTTGTGTACCTGGTCTCTTCTGGGTTTTATTGCTTGTGGACCATTTGACTGCAACTACTCACCGTGTGTTTTGGGTCTTTACCTTTGGCATTTTACTCTGTTTTTCTTCCCCCCTGAGATCTAAAGCTATTTATGCCTCATGTCTCATGTCATGTCACTGGAGGACATTTCTGCTTAGTACTTCCAAAATTCGTATTCATTGTTATTGTCTTGTTTTTATTGTCCCCTGACCCCTGCAGTTGCTTGCTCTTTGGTATATTAAAGTGGAATGATGATAAAAAGAAATGGTCCCCAGTGTGACAACCAACAAAGTTACAGGTCCTAAATTGTAATGTGAAGGTTGTATTTTGAATGAGGTATGTAAAAGGAAAAATGGACCACTAGCACCCCCAATCATCATTTCACAAAGTCTCAAGCTGTTCCCATCATTTTCTTTAATCGCGTGCTATTCGTGTTAACGTTTTAAACTATTTTTCAAATTTTTAGTAACATGGTGTAAGATCTATGTTAATTACTACGATTGTCAGTGCAAGCTACTTGAATTCAGGGTTTTTTTTTTTTTTTTTTCCCTTTCATTTTCATTCTTTTGTGGGGATGCTGAAGACTCGAAAGCCATTCCTGTATGTGTTGAGTTCTTAACTTTCGCATGGTTGCATTGCTGACATGGTGGTGTTCTTCATTCTTTCACAGAAAGAATGTGGCGGTGGCAATCATGTATTTGTAGCATAACATCTTGATGCGTTGTTCCATTTTTTAGAGTTGGACATCCCACCAACTTTTGTATACGTTTCGTTTTGTTAGTAATACTTTTTGTCCTAATTGATCAATCTCTCATGACTTCGTCTTTCAATACTCTACAGGGGGACCAGCCGAATCCTCGCCACCGTTATCATGGGCAGTGAGGTTGAAGATTGCGCAAGGCATTGCTAGGGGTCTCATGCACGTTCATGAATGCAGCCCTCGAAAACACGTGCACGGTAACATAAAGTCCTCGAAAATTCTTCTGGACGATGACCTTCATCCTTACATTTCTGGTTTTGGACTCACACGTCTTGTTCCGAGCACCTCAAAAAAGAACTTGAACCAAATCACATTGAGCCCCAAAAATCCACCCTCTTCAACCATTGTGTACGTAGCACCCGAGGTTCGAGTTTTGGGAAACAAGTTCACACAGAAATCCGACGTGTACTCTTTCGGAATCGTGCTTTTGGAGATTTTAACTGGTCGATCTCCGGATTTCAACCCAGAAAATGATGGAAAGGGGCTAGAGAGCCTTGTGCGGAAGGTGTTTCGGGAGGAAAGACCACTATCCGAAATTATAGACTCGCAACTTGTACATGAGGTTCATGCAAAGAAACAAGTCGTTGCTGCGTTTCACGTCGCACTCAACTGCACGGAACTGGATCCAGAGATCAGGCCGAGGATGCGGACTGTTTCTGAGAGCCTCGATCGCCTCAAATCACAATGAAAGAGGAGAATGATATTGAGGAAAAGAAAAATGTTGTAAAGTTTTTCTTGCTTTTGCTAACTTGTGATGTTGTTTTTGTTCCTCGATCTTCCTTGGATCTTGGGTAGCTGTAATGTGAATCTTCATTTGGCAAATCCATTGCCATTTTGTGTCATGAGATGTCCTTATTACTCCTTACTTGAAGTTGAGTTGGACCATAATTTCTAAGCCAGAAACAAATGCTACAAGAAATGAAACAATAATGGGTAATGGACTAGATTCTGAAATTAGCCCTACACAATTTAAGTATTTACAATTACTTTTACCATGTCATCAAATAACTGCTATGGACAAAATAGTAAAAACCCTCTACTAGACTTCCGTAACCACCAACCCACTATCTTTGATCGTGCTTTCAATACCATTGTGTGCTCGCGCTCTCAATACTTGCTCTTGAAAATTTAAATACTTTAGGATGTATCGAAAAATTCTCACACTTGTGCTACCTTCTCACACGTGTGCATTATGTGACCCTTTTTTATTTTAGTATGTGTGATTTCTACCTAAGTAAGGTTTATAAACTCTATTAATTATTTTATAAAAGTTATTTTGTATTTTTTTTTATAATCTTAAGCTACATTTCATTTTCATTGATGAATCAATCACTATACGAGATGGTGGATCTACCTTTTCCCCATAATTCCAATATAGATATGGTTACAATATATTTCGCGGGTTATCTCATTTTTATTGACCATGGAGCTATCATTTTTCTTCTATTCAATAATACTAGGAGTACTTATTTTTTTTGGTGCAACAATACTAGGAGTACTTATGCAGCTACATGAAATGTTAGTTGATTTCTAGCTCTAGGTTACATAATCATCTTCTATTAGGACCTTTTGCTCCCGCATGTAATTTTTTACTCTAACTCCTCAATCTCGCAAAGTGTAGCAATTTAGAATATGATTGCATTTTTGTGAGTGGCACAGGCAGATATTTGTCTATTTATTGAGATTATTGAGAAAATGAGGTCGTTTAGTTTTGTTTGATTTGGTTTTAGGTAACAATTTAGAGGTGGCAATTTTAAACCCAACCCATGAACCCACCCAAATCCACCCACCTAAAACCCAACCCAACCTACTCATATTATAATATGGGTTGTAAATGGATGAACCCATATTTGCCCATATTTAGATGGGTTTGCCTGGGTTCAAAATGGGTCCAAAATGGGTTGGCCCCAAAAATTAAAACTAGTTTCCCACACTCTCACTCACGTTACTCACTCTCTCTCTCTCTCTCTAGTCTCTACAATGGACTATTACCCATTAATTCCTCCCCGTCTCTCTCATCCAATTAATTTTCAATCTGAAATGAATTATAATTACATTACCAGCCAACTCAAGAACCTATAAAGAAACAACATAGATTTTAGAGAGAGAGTAAAAATCCATTCACACTGGTAAAGAACCTAATTGGGTCTCCTGATCTAATCACCACGTATAACCGAAAATCGGGATCTAGGAAACATAATGTAAGTAAAACATAAACAACTATCCTGATCTAATCCCAACAATAATAGTCCGATTATAATAATTTTAGATCGGCTCATCTCATAAACAAATTAAGCTTTGGTCTATTTTTAAACTTATTAATTTTCAAGCCAACTTTAAACAATTATCAACTCGGCCCGTTCAGTTACATCAATTATCAATTGCAACAACAATGAACCCGCCCAAACCTATTAAAATCGATTTTTTTTTTTTTTGAGAGAGAGGGAAATCAACTCAATTGTCGGAACCCGGTAAAGGTTTCGTCAACAAGTGTTTAAGGAGAAACCGAGTCCGAAAGGTGGAGTTGTGATCAGCTGTTGCAGCATCCACTCATATCTTCATCAGCACCGTTGGATTCGATATCACATTCGTCGCCCCTTTGCATTCTCGATTGGTCGGAGTTTATATGACGAAGAAAGTGAAATAGAAATTGAAGATGAAATTTGCAAATAACGAACTTTAGAGAAATAAATGCTAAATTAGCTTCTGGTAATTTGAAAACATGATGGCTGGGTGGTGAGGAATTCGGGAATTGAAAACAGAGCAGAATAAATTGTGTTTGGAATAGAGCAAAAAAGAATAGAGCAAAAAAAAAAAAAAAACCGGGTTGGGTCGGATTGGGTTGGGTTTGACTAGACCTATATTCAACCCACTCATATTCAACCCACATACTATTGACCCATATTCAACCCGTCCATATTCAACCTATAACCCATATCAACTCACTCAAACCTAACCCAACCCACCCATTTGCCACCTCTAGGTAACATACTTGAAAAAACTTGGATGCGAGATGAGTATCACGTGATGGCACCCATCACGTATTTTAGCCATTTAAAAGTGTTTTGGACCGTTCGAATTTTAAATATACTCTTACCCAGTGAGAGTATTACCCCGTGAGAATATATTTTCACCCAAAATTTTCTGTAACATACTTACCTTAGAAGTCCCTCAACTTCAACAACATTGACAAGGCACAAAGTACAACCACAACGTGATGGAGACGCCCTAGTGATCAAAAGTCATTTTCATTCCTACTCCTGATGACATAGATACACCAGAATTTTCCCTTAGCAACACCAAGAACCGTTAATGGGGCCCGCACTGGCCGTTGGTCCTTCTCTCTCCAAACTCATCTTTCCAGCACTTCCACCATGCCCTCTCCATCTGATCTCCCTTCACAAACCCTAAACCTAACCAGTGATATCTGATTTCCCCATCGCTCTTAAATCGATTCTAGGTGGCATCCGATTCTTAATTGATTCTCATAGAAAATCGAATTCTCCAGACCAATTCATTTTTCTTCATTCACATGATTCATTGATCAAAACAGTTTTTTGTTTTTCTGATTTCCGAAGTGGGTAAATATAAAACCCAACAATTGCATGTTCAAATCGGGGACTGTTTGATTTGGTTTGGGGGTAATCGGAATAATGTCGAATTTGTATGGAGATTATAATCAGAAGATTGATTATGTATTCAAGGTGGTATTGATTGGAGACTCGGCCGTTGGGAAATCTCAGCTTCTGGCTCGGTTCGCGAGGAATGAATTCAGCGTGGATTCGAAAGCCACGATTGGGGTGGAATTCCAGACTAAAACACTTGTTATTGATCACAAGACGGTTAAGGCCCAGATTTGGGACACTGCTGGCCAAGAGAGGTATTTTTCTTTTTATTGGTAATTGTTCTTGCATTAGCTTACCAATTGTATGATGTGCTGTAAATGTTCTTGGAGGTTTTGTCATCCCAGATGTGGGATTAGTTTTGATAATTAGCCATGTTTGAATTTGATTCGGCAGATTAGAAATTGAACTACATATCCTATCTCAGATCTCATTTTTGTCATTACAAGCGACTATTGGCAGAGGAGTTAGAGCAAGTCCACCCGTTAGTGCGAGAAAAGACATTTTTTTGCTGGCTGCAGTCTTGTTTTGTAAAAGAATGGAAAGGTTGCTCCACCTGTGCAATCCCATTTTGTATAATTACCCTTCTTGCCCTTCGCAAGTTTGCAAGAATGAGATTGCCGAAAATTGGAACCAAGTTTTGCGAGAATGACATTTCAATAATTGGCATTGAATTTGGCACAAGGGTGGAGAGGGTTTCGCTATTCTTGATATCAAACGCATGACATTTGGGACAAAGGCGAACATTAGAAAATTGAATGGACGGCTTTCATTGATGTGATACAAAACATAACCCTAGCCTGCTTTTATCTAGGCTACAAGACTTTGTGACTGGGAAACTTAACCAAAGTAAGAAAATATGCACAACCAGGAAACCTAGATTAACTGGAAAACGTGAATAATGATATTTCTTAATATTATGCTAACATCTTGCCTCAAACTCAGGTAGGTTTACCAAATTGACTTTGAAAAGAAGCCAGGAGAGAGAACCAGGACAAACCAAGAGAGAGAAAACCGGGAGAGATCCAGTGTGAAAGCAGAAAGAGCGAGTTAGGTACATGATGTGAGTACCCGGCAGACGGCAACAAGGCATGGCCACCCGCCAGAGAGCGAGTTTTTCGCAGGGCCTAGACATTATAGCTCTGATACCATGTTAGATTTCTTGGAGGGTTCCAACCTAAAACCAATTGGCAATAGGTGGAGTGACCTCTAGATTATATTAACGAGGCTTGGGTGGCCTAGGTGAGCGATGTGGGATAAAGTCTAACACTTGAATAATGATAATAAATATAGAAAACATGGTAACATAATATCTCTTAATATTATACTAACAGTGGACTTGACTTTACACATCCATTCGACAACTAATCCCACTCAACATGGGCCATCTTTAACAAGAGGATAAGTTGGTGATTTTGCAAGTAAGATGCTGATACCCTCATTGTTTCCAAATAAAAGGAACTGCCGTATGGTCTTTTTTGTTTCAAACAGTTGCCTCTGTTCCTGTCTAACCCATGGTTCTATTATGGGTTGCTCCCATCTTCACTAAACTTTACCCTGCAATAATAATTGAGGGCAAATGGTTCAATTTCCGCAGAAGTCTGATTGCTGGTAGTGCTTCCTCTGTCTTACCCTCTATTGATTCTTGTATCTATAGGAAAAGTAGTCTTGGCTCTGCTACTTGTTCTCGATATTCATGATTTGGGATGATAGCTTCTTCTATCGATGACTCTTGCACCGACATAGTAATTGTCAACTGCACAAAATTATGACCCCCCTACTTGGGACTCCATACATTTTTTTGCTATGACTGCTCTCCGCATTTTTACTCAAGTATACGCAGAGTTTAAAACAAGTGTTGGAGAATCTCAGGAGCAGCTTTGCATAACCATCATTTGGATCTATTTGTTATCTCTTCAACAAACTGGCCCACTTTTTCTTCCCGAATCACATATTTCCATGTTGCAGCCCACATTTCTTCCTAACTCACCCAAAGGAACACCTTGCATTTCTGGTTTTACTACATCACTAGGATTAAGGTCAAGCTTGTTTAGTACAGTCTGCATGACTGCATCCATGTAACATGTAATGTCCGTGGTTTGTCAACAAGGACGGCGATTCCTTGCTGGGAATTGGGAATCTATAACAGAAGGTATGAGTATTTCACATCAGATAGGAACCAATACCAGACCTATAGCAGATGTAGGGGCAGAAAACACCTAGTTGTTTTGTGCAGGAAAAATATACAAATTCTTGAAATATCTTTATGCTAGTTGTTGATCAATGGTCATGTTTTTCCAATTATCGGGAACACGAAGGTAGGTTTTGATGGAGCTTTCTTCAGCCTTTGCACCCTGGTATATCTTTGAAAATATGCACATGCAGACGTTTGTTTCGCTTTTCTCCCACCTTTTAGATTATCCATATGCAAAGCAGACTTTAAATGCTTTGTGCAACACGTTAGTGTGCGACTCTAAATCAGTTGCATGCTTCATTTCAAAGGAACTCCCATTTTCCTGTTTTTGTGCTCATTTAAGACGGGTCAGCAATAATTAACGAAGGAGTTGACAAAAGGAGTACGGATGTATTTGCAAACCTTATCTTCGTTTAGAGAGGTTGGAACCTGAGGAATGAACAGTCTATAGCTTGTTCAACGCGAACGTTATTTTTACACCTGTTTCAAATAGAAGGTTTACCTCTTTATCATCATAGATTTGCTTTTCTTCTTGTCGAATTGCTTAATACAGTTGCTTGTGCTTTCTTTTCCGAGATAGAGACGTGTCATTTTTTGACTGCCTCTCTGGCATAAGGATTTTAGTGATCACTTTTCGTGAGTACACTGACACTATTTTTTTCTCCCAGAGCAATGCAAAATGCTCCACAATCACGATTGCAAATCAAGTTTTGCGTTTCCATTTTTCGGCTAATGTTTTCTGGGGGTTTTCAATATCTTATTGTTTCTTGTTCTCAGGTACCGAGCAGTGACAAGTGCATACTACCGTGGGGCAGTTGGTGCAATGTTAGTCTACGACATGACAAAGCGCCAATCATTTGATCACATGGCTAGGTGGTTAGAGGAACTAAGGGGGCACGCGGATAAGAACATCGTGATCATGCTCATTGGCAACAAGTGTGATTTGGGAACCCTTAGAGCGGTGCCAACTGAAGACGCCCAAGAATTCGCTGAGAGAGAGAATCTATGCTTCATGGAGACATCCGCGCTTGAGTCCATCAACGTTGAGAGCGCTTTTATGACTGTTTTGACAGAGATTTACCGCATCATAAGCAAGAAATCCCTGATTGCCAACGATGGATCGGATTTTGGGAAGACTCCCTCCCTCAAGGGGACCAAGATTCTTGTTCCTGGCCAAGATTCTGGTGGGAAAACTGGTGGTTGTTGCTTCTCATCCTAATCCATTTTTTTTTTCCCAGTTTTTAAATTTTTTTGTTTTCATTCTTTATTTTTATTCCCGCTTGAAATGTGTTGTTCATTTAGGAAACCTTTGTTATTGACGGAAAAAGTAATTTTGTGGGAGTAGAGGATGAAATGTCCTCTGATATTTGTTATAGGAGTATTAACTAAAGAGATTGCTTGAATTAAGATGAATGAAACCAGCCAATCGGACTGCTTTTGAAGGGGAAATTTGCCCTCTCTGTTTGGATGGTCACTGAATAACATAGAAACCTACAAATGGGTTTTTCAGCTTAATAATTTTGTAGGATTATTATTACTATTTTTTTTTTTGTATTTATTCAATTTTCTCCCACATTGAATATTTTTGCGTCAATTTTTTTATATTTTATTTTATGGATTACATGTTTGTCTTGACCAGATAAATAGTAAAAAAAAGAGCCAAACTATTTAATCTTAAAATCACACCAAGCATTCAATTTGTTCAAACCATAACATAATTCGATTAACTTGATTTTTTACAACATCGATCTACTTGGCCTGGTTAATCAAATCAACAATTTTGATTTACTCATCAAATCCACCAAATGTGACACTTAGCCGATGTGCTTATATCCCTTGGCTTTACAAGAGGGAGGTCATCGAATTCCCTTTTGTTGCTAACTCATTAATTTTCCTCTAATTCCCACTTATTTATACAAACTTGGCAAAAATGGAAAAAATTGTACCCACCTTGTTTGGTTTGAAAGAATAGTTCAGTGTTTACCTCACAATTGGGCTTGCAAGCTCAACCATGATCCTATCATAAACCATTTTGGTTTACGTTTTGCACGGAACTTGTTTTTAGATTCCACATTAACGATCGTAATTGTTCAACTTGATTTAAATACTATATGATTTTAGGAGCCCCTGCAAAAAATCAGTTCATTCGTATATCGGTAAAAACTTGATTAATTTTCGTCTCAAAATTTGCAGGGTTAAAAATTGAATGACTCAATCAAAACTTTACCCATATACTAATGAACTGATTTTTCATAAGGGCCATAAAACAATGTAATTCAAAAAAAAAAATTAAACGACTCCAATTATGGTATGAGATCCCAAGTGTACATTTACCCATAGTTATCAGTTGGGCTCCCTGGAATCCCTTTTTTTTTTTTTTGGGTATATCGGAAGGCTGAACTCCAGCCAAGGAAATTTGAAATTCAAATCAATCACACGTGGCACGTGCGACTTTGTTTGACACACTTTCGTTTTTTGAATTTTCATTTTCGTTTAAGTACCGCCCAAACTCCATTTTGAAAATTTGCCATTTCGCCTCTCTCTCTCAAAGCTACTCTCTCTCTTCTTCACCTTCCATTTATGCAGAGTAGAGCCCTCCCCATCATCATCATCTTCATCCTTCGATCGAGTTACCCAATCCCCCTGTAACCCTGCCTTTTTCAAGGTAACATTATTCAAATCCCCATGTTCTTCTTCATTGTAGAATTTCTTAATCTAGTCTTTCTTGATTCAACTGGGTAGCAAGATGAAAACCCATCTGCTCTACCGAAAATAACAATCGGAAAATGAAATTGCGTGATTTGATTATTTTGTCAGATTTATCTGCTTTTGTTTGTGCAAAATCCGAAACCCCATTTTCTTATTCATTGTTTCTTAACCTAGTCTTTCTTGATTCATCAGAAACACAGAAATCTGGTACCTAGACAGTTAAAAAACCATCTGAGATTGAAATTGCTTGATTTGATTATTCTGACAAATTTATTTGCTTCCGTTTTATATGTAACAGTTGATACGATGCCTGAGTCAAGAGACAGATTACCGAGGCCTGATGAGGTCAGGGCAACTTTTGCCCGTCAAAGGCAATCGATTGGTGGCATAGCGATTCTACTTGATGAGGGACAACCAGAGGTGGGTACTCCGTTCAGGTGGGGAGCGACGGCGATGACGGGAACACGTGGACCAATGGGAGTGGCGTCTACCAGAGGCGGCAGAGGTGTCAGAAGGGGTAGTTTGGGAACACCAAGAAGTAGTACTAGAAATAGGCGTGGCCAGGAAAATATGGCGTCAGGGAGTTTCCGACGAGGCCGAGGCCGAGGGCGTTCCACGAATAGTGTGTTACCTTCTTGGTACCCTAGAACGCCTCTTGGTGACGTTACCTATGTTGTGCGGGTAACGACTATTTCTCTCTCTTTACTGCATTTGATTTGATTTGGGTTGGGGTATGTATGGGTAATCTTGATTTGTGTTCGGTTTTGAATGCTTAAGAAATGGTGGGTTTGGTGGTGGTGTTATTATCTTTGTGAATGCGTATACAGTCTGTCTATGTTCAATTTAATATGGAATGGGTTTTATACGTGTAATCTTGATTGGGTTAGGTTTTGTATGCTTTGGAAATGGGGGGTTTCATAGCCATTTTATTATCCTTGTGAATGTGTTTCAGTGAGTCTGTTTATGTTTGATTTGATTAGGGTTTTGTCTTTCTTGCGTAAATGTTAACAGGTTTGATTTGGGTTTCAATTTTGATTGAAAAAAGCTTGAATAGGTTAAAACAGATTTAGTTTCTGTTGGAATCATTCATGGAGTTCTGTGTGCTTAGGTTTCATTGATTTCTTGGTTACTTTTGGAGATCACTGCTTTGATCAGTTTAAGTACTGCGCCCAGAAGTGCATATTTTAAATCTTGGGATCATTTAGTAGTTTAAATAGGGCTCGTTCGAATGATCTGATTGATCATTTACTCTGTCGCTTCATTCAGAAACGTGAATGACGATCAGGCTTGGTTCATGTCAGGGAGTGTAGAAATAACCCATGATTCAAGTCAAATTAGAATATTTATAAGTATTGTGCAATTGTAGTTTTGGTAATTTTTTTTCCACGTGAAATAGGAAAATACAATTGACTGTACCCTTCGATATTTGCAAGATTTAATCTGGATTATTTGTTGTTGCTTACAAGGTGAAACTGCTTGTTATATTTGGACAAAATGGCGTTTACATGAATTCCATCTCTCTATTTTGTTAGTCTTCTCTCTTCAGTTCTTGTATTTTTCTAACAATGTAAATTGTTGTTTTGTGTCTGGGTTATGTATCTGTGACCCGTGAGGTGAAATCACAAGTATAGTTTGTGGGGTGTTGCTAGAGTGTGCACCTATGCTTTTGGCATATGGTGTGCATCTCATATGGAGACTCACAAAGTCTCGTACATACCCACAAAATCTCATATTTGGTGCCACAAAATCTCATATTTGGTGCCACAAAATCTCATATTAGAAGACCAAAACACAATAAATAAGACCACAAAATCTCATATGGATGTGAGAAAGTTTTGGAATAAAAAAATCAAAAAAAAATGGCAACCGGTTGGTCACCGGGCCCACCGCTTGAAAAAAAAAATCCATATGAGATTTGTGACTTTCAAAATGAGTGTTTGTGAAAGAAAATATGAGATTTTTGTGATCCACTACCGTCCAAAAAATTTTATATGAGATTTTGTGGCTGAGTATATGAGATTTCGTCCTTATATGAGAATGTGTGGGTAAGTATATGAGACATGTCACTATCAATACACAACAATATTTTTGGACTGTAGTGGTCCACAAAAATCTCATATTTTTTTTCACAAACACTCATTTTGAAAGTCACAAAATCTCATATATTTCTCCACAAGTTCTCCACAAAAATCTCATATGACTCAATGTAGGCGAAAATATGTATTTCTGTGGCACCTTATATGAGACATGTCACATCAATTTATATACACACAATATGTATTACATTTTCACTACAGTCCAAAACCATCATATGAGATTTTGTGGGACGTTTTATGAGGTTGACTTTTGCAAATATGAGATTTTGTGGCTCATTCGAATTTTTGTGGTACTTTTTATGAGTATTTGTTGCTTCATATATGAGATTTTTGAAACCCAAAATGTTATATGAGAAATCACGCAAGGTTTTATGATTTTTTTTGGTTCTCCATATGAGATAAAAATGACCGGTATAGGGGGTCACTTTTTGCATATGTGGCGCAATCTCGTCCGTCGATCTGGTCAAAGGTGCACATGGTGTGCCCTTTCATATTTTCAGCCACAAAATCTCATATGTGACCCACAAAAACTCATATTTGTTGTTACAAAATCTCATTTTTTGGCCCAAAAATGGGGTGCACATTGTAGCATTCTCCTAGTTTGTGAAGGATTTTGGGATGCATCCAGTTGAATTTCGAACCATGCTCTCTGATGTTGATCATTTGCACTGAATTTTTAGGCTTTTGCATTCGTTACCATTAATCCATGTTCTAATTCTGTCGATTAAAATGTTGATCGCAACGGGACTCCAGTTGAAATTGTACCTTACCCCACCTGTGTCTGAACTACGTTTCAGTTCAATAGTGGACCAGAAAGATACCTTAATTGATTTTGAAAACCAAGAAAATCATTTAATAATCTGAACACAGATTTGTTAGGATTCGTCTTGTGGGTGGCTCTGCGTACATCTATCTGTGTCCGGACATCTGTGTTCATAGCATTGCTCAAGAATTAATTAGATTGAGATGTATCATATATCCTAGATATTGTCATTATGGCAGTTGTTCAAGTGTCCGCACCCATATTTCATACAGTTCTTCTGCTTGTACTTCATTTGATGAAGACATAGAACAACTTCACTGATAAAAAAGTTTTGATTCTCTAATTAATTACAACCAATCTGTGGCAGTTTTGGCATTTCAGAGCCTGCTTATTGTCTACTAAACTGATCTTAGTCTTGTGCATCCATGGGTGTTGCTCAACTCAAGCACAGAATTTAGACAATCTCCCTAGGCAGATCACTAAAACCTGGCCTTGTTAACTCTCTTACAGTATTAGGAAATGGTTATTTTCATATGCTTTATAGGTATTTTTCCTGGGTTGGCTGCTGGCTACTTCCAGAAAGAAAACAGAAAAGAAAAGAGGACAGAGCATTGTTGACATTGGTAGGTCGATATCCATAATAATACCCTCCCTGGCAACATAGAATGATGTAGAGGAACGAATTGTGTGTAAATATAGACTATGCACAGTATAGAAGTTGGGCCACGGTATTGGAGTGAAATGGAGTCAAATGCATTTAGTTCTGGTACCAAATTGTTCCCCACCCCCCTTTTTTTTTTAAATTCATCATCTTCATGAATCTAATCTGGAATGGATTAATTACTTCATAGGCCATTGAAAGAAGAAGAGCTGCTAGCTTGAGAGAAAGCGAAGGCCTACAAATTGGTAGTCCAATGCCCCAGGACCAGAATGTTCTTGTTCCTTCGGAACCTACATCAGGTGCTCAACTTGAGCACAATCTTTCTCTAGTCACTCCAAATCCTACAGTTCGAATAAAGAAGCCTTGTCAGCCTTCTGTTGGAAAAGTGCCAAAGATATTGCTTGATATCACCCACCAGACAGCTGCAGGATCAGATTGCCTCACGCCCCAGAAAAAGCTTCTGAATTCAATTGACACGGTTGAGAAAGTGGTGATGGAAGAATTGCGGAAATTGAAAAGCACTCCTAGTGCTAAGAAGGCTGAGAGGCAGAATAGAGTACGTACTTTGATGTCTATGCGTTGACCGGAGAATATCTTGTTTTGATATTTGTTCACTCGAACAATGGAAGACTAAGGATTTTGGGAGAAAAGGAGGAGACATCTGACCTGCGCGGTAAGATTGATCATCTTCTGATGATCTTTCGGGCTATCAAATTTGAATTAGTATATAACTCTATATACTTCATTTTGCATATTAAGGGCTAGCTGAAGTTCTAAGTTTAGGATCAGGAGGCAATTTTGCTTGTAATATCTTCTACTGAAGATTCTGTAATTGTTCAGCCATGTTGGTTTCTTGGTAGTGGCATTTGCTGAAGGCCTTGTGTAGGATTTCTAGGCATTGTTTTAGATGATAATATGGTGTATCTGTTTCATAACTTCAGCTGTTCTTTAGGTGATGTAAGATTTCTCCTAAATAGTAGTAATAAGTACCCATTTTAGCGAAAGGATTTCTTTCTATATTGCAGCCATTTCTTGATTCTGAGTATTACTACAAGACCAGGTTTTTGATGAAAAAACTTGAGAGATTATAAAATAGAGTTTGCAGTTGTGTTTCTTGTTGCTAGTGTTTTGTTGGGAGGCAAACTTTGCCACCTAGTCTTATCTTTGCCATTTGCATATGCATGTTTGATGTTACCAAAGGGAAATAGCTACAAAGTTGCGTTCTTGTGCTTGCTAAGGTTGCGTTTGGATCTTGAATTTGTGAAGGAATACGTGAAGGTAAAAGAAAAGGATCTATCCACAAACACAAGATGTGTTTTTCCCTTAACTACTACTCGTAGTGGACACTTATTTTGGAACGGAGGGAGTATTTCTTTCCACAAATTTCTTCAGAAATGTAAGATTGTCTGAATGCGTTGGTTGCAAGATGATTATCCATTTTCGGTCCCTGAAACTTTCCATGTAAGTCTGTAAATGCATGAGGCAGCTGTGGGTGATTGCCTTTTCTTGAATATAGATTCCAGGCAAAGGACAGATTCAAGCTGATTATAGACAACACACACAAGTTTTTCGGCTAATGAAGTGACTTGTTAGAACACAGCCATCTTGACCATTTTGAGCTCAATATTAATACAGCCTCTAGTATGCAAAGCGGTGAGTTTTCTCTTTTGTCTAAATTTGCTAACTTGAGCCCATATCCAGTCCATAACCTCACGGGTTCGGGGCGTATGCTGTGCAGGGGAGCATAACACACAAGCCGTGTAGCCAATACTTCGTTGTTCTGGGAGTTTTTGGGGAGCCGAAACTCTTCTTGACTAAACGTGTGCACACAAATATAAGACCGTTGCATAGAGCGAACACTTGTTGGGTTAACACTTGTATAACAAATGTAAGACTTAAATGAGCCAATTGTCATCCATAACCCATAAGACTTGCGACACAATTGAAACACGTGTCCATGATTCATGAATAAAATCCTTATGGGTTTTTTTGGCTTAATAATCTTGTAGATGATTTTGTCTTCATTGGAAAAAAAAATAGCTTTGGTAGGTTTGCTTAATTTTTTTTTAATGAATTAGGGGTTCGCCTCGAAGAGATGAATCTAAAATGTAAAAGAAATTTAATTTGGTTCATATCTTCTTATTTTTCCAATTCCCCAGTTGAGACAAATTAATAATAATAAGAAAAAATGTGATAAAATTGAATAAAGACAAAAAAATAATCCGACTTAATATTAAGCCAAAATTAATGGGTTAATTCTGAAAAGTGATACTTTGGGGGGTTGGTTGTGATTTATTATTATTATTATTTTTAACCCGAAGGTTGTGATTTAATTACTTAGAAAATCCAAAAGGCTATCATCAGTCATCACGGCTCACTCCAAAAATCCTAAAACTGGGGATGAGCCAGAGGAGGGGTAGTAGGGGCGTCGCCCCTGCAAAAGGGAAAAAAACTTATATAGGCTCGCTCCTGCAAAATATTTTGGAAAAAAATTCACCCATGCGCAGTGAAATTCCTGACTCCGTCCTTGCCTAAAACCCCAACGTTTTGGTCTGCATAGCTTGTGTGCTGTGCTCTCCTGTGCACCACACGCACCTCGAATCCTCACGCATTTTTACGGATTTCAGGGCAAGTCATTCTATTCACAAATCATCACTTAGTGGAATCCGATGAAAAACAATGGAGTACATTCAATGGAAAAAAATTAATGAAAAATTAGTCCTTAGTCTGATGACAAAAAATAAGTGAAAACTCACCCTTGTATGTAAAACTTCCGGTGTCATTGATCTCTTGCTTGGTATCTTCACAATTCACACACACATATTATACATGGAAGTCAAGTACTAGTGCTATGCAAGGGAGAAGTGGAGCACGAACAAGTTAATGTTATGCACTACGTTGTCTATACTTTTTAACACAAATATTGGGAATAGCTCAATGAAAAAACACGATTCATGTAGCCGACCCCAATTGATTGAGACATAAGACTCGGCTTAGTTTGGGTTTGGTTTATACACAAATATTAGATTGCAGAATGACTTTTCGTGAGGAGGGCTACGGTCACGACAAGTGACATGAAGTAATTGGATTGTGATTGAGGTTTTCAAGCAACACATGTGAGATTGGAGTACACATGTCCTAAAAAATCATTTTCGAATTTCAAATCCAAAAATCTCAATGTTTCTCAGTTCAAACACTTCAATTTATTCCCATAACGGAAGCGAAAGTTGTCTAATAAAATTGAAAGTTCAAATTTAAAAATCTTTATAAACTACCAATCAGTCGTGATTTGTGATTTCGAAAAAAAAATAAAAATAAAAGGAAAGGTAAGATTTTTCCCTTTGGATACTATCATTTCTAAAATCGTTAGTATTAAGTTTATACAAATACTTGAGTGAAACTGCAAATTAGAAATGTTCTTAACTTTTAGTTTGACGTTAGTTTTTATGTAGCTCGAGCTTCGAGTACATCTTCATTGCTTTTCATATGCGATTGGTTTGTACTCTAATGCAAACAATCGTGCTTAAATTTTTTGGATTTCACAATGCAAGGCATTGAGAATTTTGGCAGTTTAATTGTTGGGTTAAGTTTCAAATATATTTATTTTACTTTTCTTGAGTTTTAGTAGATATGATGAATGATTATAAGTTTTGATAATTTACACCAATAAGTCAAATTTTTTGAGATATAAATTTTTTTTTTAGCGTGTGCACTTGTGTTGTAAAATTGAAAACCATGGATAAATTTTTTTATTTTTAGCGTGTGCACTTGAATTTTTTTGTTTTGACAATTCTTTTTTGGTTTTGACTAATTAACTATCGTAGCTATGGAAGATGCGTAGCTCAACAAATTGTAAGTCTTCCACATATTTCTGTTTTCATAGTTTTTCTCACGCACATATATGGAAGCAAAAGTTTTTTCCTCCTATTTGTATTCACTAAAAAAAAATTATAGGTTATGTTTTGGCAAGAGAATTTTTTTTTCTTCAATCTACTTCTAATTCATTTTCTCTTCAATCATCATGTGTATATCACATTAGCACGGGTATTTCGCAAGAATTTTGCGTAAGACTTGAGAATTATGGCTAATGCATTTTCTTTTTAATCATCATGTGCGCATAGCACATTAGCACAGTTATTCTGCTACAATAATTTGGCTTAAGACGTGAAAATTATGGCTAAAATGTAGGTATGTGTAATTTTTAGGCAGCAATAATTTTCAAGTATCGCTACAGTAGTTCTCTCATACCATGTATTGCACGGGGTTTTTGCAAACAGTGGGCAATTAACTATTCTATGAAAGTTGTTGCATAATTTGCATACTTAAAGATGTTAATCTAAGTTAACGTTTACACTTCTATACTTCTCCTAATTTTTTTCAAGGTGTTTAACCAATTATTTGGTCGAACAGTCACACGTATATTATAAAAGAATCAATTACCATGGAAAATTAGAGTCAAGAGGAGCACATAGAAAATAGAATTGTTATACTTTTTTGATCTAAGTGATCCAATAATTAAATAAACTTTGTGCTTGAGGGTACAATTTTTTAGCTAATCAAAAAAGAAAAAATGCATCCTTTTATTTTGTGTCTCCGTGCGTAGCACGGGTTCATGCTAGTGATATAGTGAACAACATGATCAATTCAGATTTAAAAATAATAAAATGATCAATTGCAGGAAAAAAAAAGAATTATCGTGAGAAGTGATTAATCATTTAGTCTGAAATACAAACACAGGTCGAAATTATCAACCGAGTGATTGGGAAGGTGGAAGGATAGAGGAAGAAAAATAAGTGAGATGACATAATTAGTGGACGATAAATGAGTGACTTGGAAAAGGGTATTGCGGAAATCATCAAACTTTGTAATTGATACCATAAAAATGAGTAACTAAAAGTCCGAAAAATAGTACAATACACTACAAACGTTTGTACCATGTACGTAAAATATTTGTACCGTCTTTTGATGCTATGTGTTCCATATACTTTCAGAGTACACTCTTCATTAACTAACAAAAAAAAAATAAATAAAGAAAAAGTACACCAATGTCTAATATTTGTATTGTACACCTATTAGCGTTGTCCCCGTTCGATGTACGGGACAATAGACAAAATATTGACTTTCACTTTTGTTTCATTGTCCTGAGCATTGGACGCTAGCATTTTGCTTGTTCGATATGGGACAACAAAATATGCCTTTTCGTTGAATAGGTCGACATTTTATTTTATTTTATTATTTTTCTGTTTGGGTTTAACCATGCTGAATATGTTATGGTGATAGATATGGACCCAATGTGTTGTGCAACATATGGGCTTAGTTTTGTGGGAGATAACTTCTGTGGAGATAATTAAGAGAGCTTACTTTCAAGGAGGGTTGAGAATTGAAGGATAGAAGACTTTTGAGGCGTGAATACATTTGCATATACTAGTAGATTTTTCCACCCATACTCCATTTCTTTATTTTTACCCCTATATCTCTATTTTGAAGTAAATGAAATCTCCAACTAGGGACGGAGGCACGGAGCCATGATTTTTACGTAGAGGGGTGGGGACGCGGGGTTATACAATTTGATGTATCTAGTACATTTTTTCAATGTAATAGCAGGATTTTTTCAAATTATAGTAGGGGCGACAACCCTTACTAGCTACCCCCGGCTCCATCCTTGGCTCCAACCCATATCTAAAACTTCCCTCCATTTGAGAAGACGAAGGTTAATCCTCCAAATGTGGAGGACGTATGAAAAAATTGAGTATCTCCTCCAAATATGGAGTATGGAAATTTAATGATTTTATTTTAAACTTTTAATTTGTATATTTATTTTTCACCAAGTCGGTACTTTTAGATATGAAATTAAGATACCTTGAATTAGAGATCAATATTAAATATATTTTTGAATAAAAGTTAAAGAAAAGCTATAATCGTAGCTGTAAATATGATTAAGCAGCAATAAAAGTTGGTAATGTTTTGAAAAATCAATTTTTACAAAACTGAAAACCTAAAATCTTATCCGAAAAGCTCCAGAAGTTACCCAAACCAGCTTTGAGATTATCCAAATTGCCCTTTTTTTAGTGTTCCAAAATCTGTAGAATCTGCTATCTAGAATTTTTGGCAAGCTATCCAAACTGATTTTGAAATGTTAGAATCTGAAAATCTGCAAAAATAATTTCTTATAAACGCCCACGACGAATAAAGTGTCGAGTTTCGGAATGTTCTTTTTTCCAAATAGAGTGAGAAATGGAGGTTTGGGTTAGAGTTGGTGAGTGTTACTATTGCATTAATTCTTGCTTACCATTCCTTAAAGCAAATCCAATTTGGAATATTCAAGCGACAAATTATTTTACCACCAAACTTTCCACTCATTCACTGCCCCAGTCCAGCCGGAACGTAAATCCAGGGGTCCTTATCAACAACGTTTCTAGTAATCATCATTAAACAACATGCAATTTTCCTGGCCTTTCTTTTCTTCCACCTTTCTCGCTCTATTTTCCTGGTTGGCAACTATAAGATACTATATATAGGATTGTTTTGGGCAAACATTCAAACACAACGGCCAAGACTCGTGCACCATAAAGAACGACGGGAGTCATAACAGAGAAAATGCGATACCAGCTCACGTCCGCATCTTGACTGCTCCGTTTCTTGATTCATTCAAAGGGCTGGCCATCTACGCTGCTGTGCCGGGACTAGCTATGTGATTCACACAAAATTACCTTATTGCTGCCTTTATCCAAGAGTTGAACCTAATCAATTGCGTGTGGGGAGTAAATCTACCAAAAAGTGAACTTACGG
The DNA here is from genome assembly GCA_020921065.1 of Vaccinium darrowii. NCBI lineage: Eukaryota > Viridiplantae > Streptophyta > Magnoliopsida > Ericales > Ericaceae > Vaccinium > Vaccinium darrowii. Next base: position 32,979,711 of record CM037151.1, read on the forward strand.
GGTGTTCCACTAACCCAGTTTTTGGAAAAAAATTGGTTTTTCACGGTTTTTTATGTGATATGTTATAAGAGAATGACCTGTTTCGGTTTTTGAAAAAAACAGTTTTTTGTTAATGGAACACCCCCTGAAGCCTTTGGGATTGCGAGTCTATCCATAATTCCATATTGTTTGTTTGAAAGAAAGCTGGGTTGTAGGGGTGCTCACGGTCCGGATCGGTCCGGATTGGCATGAATCCAATCCTAATCCGCGAGTCACGGTTTTTTTGAAAATACAATCCGTGTCCGATCCAAAAGTCTCACGGTTCGGTTCCAATCCGAACCGCGAGTCACGGATCGGTTCCGGATTAATCCGCGAATTTTCAACTTATTCGGAAAAAACAACAATCAAAGGTAGTAAGCCACTAGCAAGTAGCAAATGCAAATGCACTAAATAGAAAGTTCAAAGTTGGAAACATTTCCAGATTAAGACAATAGCAAGACTAGCAACAGAGGCAAGACAATAGCAGATTAAGACAATAGCAAGACATTTCCAGAAAGTTCAAAGTTCAAACTAGCAACACAATAGTAGATTAACACTTCCAGTTCACTCACAAACAGAGGCACTACCACATAGTTCTAGTTCACAAACACAAAAGCAGGCACAAACGAAGGCAGTTATTGAGATAACAATATCACACCATAACTGATAACTCCTACAAAATACAAACCATAAGTCTACTAAATTAACAATATCTATACAATTATAAAAGTGAAAAAATTATATATACATATATATAATTATACATACATATATATATATATATATATATATATATATATATATATATATATATATATATATATATTTAAAAAAATTATATATAATAAAAATCTCACGGTCCGGATCGGTTAATCCACGGTTTCAAAATCAAAATCCGTGTCCGATCCAAAAGTCACGGTTTTTTATTTTTTGAATCCGTGTCCGGACCATTAATCCACGGTTGAAATCCAAAAGGTACGGATCGGTTCGGTCCGGACCGGATTCACGGTTCACCGGTTTTTTTGAGCAGCCCTACTGGGTTGTCCTCCCTAGGCTAAAGCTACTCGTCATCTTTGTCGCTTTCCCAGGTGATATATTGGGAAGAGGAGATGGTGTAGTGCCCTCACTCCATCGGCCGGAGACCGGAGATCACCAGTTTCGGGTTTTCTTCTGTGCCAAGGGATTTCCAGCCGTTGAATCACTTCAAAATAGAAAAAACAAAAAACAAAAACAATGGCGGAGCCAGGATTTTGACCCGAGGGGGGCCGATTTAATAGACATATTTTTATCTAAGCATATATTTATTATAGTATAGTAGTATATACCTTTTGTTTTTCAACATAACACATTGGTACAATGAAATTGTTCTAGCGTAATGCATTAAAAGTATATGAATCGTTTTGTTGTATTCATTGGGCTACTAAAATACTCACATCGTTATTTTTCACGTATAAAAGAATTGAGAAATCAAAATATAAAATAACTTGTTTTTTTAGTCATTCAAACTAAAATTATTAAGATAACAAGGAATAATTATATTGATACTGCTTAAAATTAGTATTGTATTAATAAAAAGATTAAAACCCCGGGGGTGCCCCCAGCCCTATGTTAGCTCTGCCAATGAACAAAAACATACAATCTAACGGCCTAAACTCCCTTAGCATAGAGGCACAAGGAGTTCGGGAACAGGTGATTTTGCACTCACTCCATCCGACCGACCATTTTGATAATGTATGGCTCGGATTTAATTTTAACAATGACATATTCAGATTTGTAGAAGTTAGAATTAAATCCTAGTCGTACATTAATTTTTAAGTGGATGGTTCGATGGGAGGCAGGGGACCGACTTTGGAATATCTTCAGAAAAGGTTTTTTTCTTTCTTTTCATTTTGAGCCAAATTTATTTATTTATTTATAATTTAGGTGTCTGATAGCTTACACGCATCTCGACTGAACTTGGCGTACTGGCTAGTGGCCCGCCCACTTGCGGATAGCTGAATTGCAGTTAATAAGATCTGAAATCTTTCAAACCTAAGACCTTAGGAGATTGCAAATCCCTAATTTCGATTAGTCTCAAAATCTCGAATAGAGAAATCTACAAAATAATAAAATATAAGGACCAAGTCCTTATTGGAGGAAGTACGACAAGCAAATGGATTTTTTCTTACCTTTTGTCTTTAATTAACTTTTCCAAACTTGGTTCATAATTCTTAATTTTTTTTATCCCTCTTGTCAAGGATTGATTGGTGAATAAAAAATAAAAAATTATGACCAAAATCTAAAGTTTTAATTATTGAGGACCAAAATAAGCTGAATACAAAAACAATAACTCAACGGTTTAGTTATTAAAATATGTATGGATAACGAACTTCATCAGATCAACTCTTTTTCTGTCCCTTTTTTTTCTTTTCTATAACTGGATGTTCGGTCAATTAGTGTGCACCTCAATTAATTTTAGAGCCTTGAGGCAATGACCGGGCACACCTCGTCAGAGCAACTCTAGTCACATCCAAAATTCAAAACAATTGAAGACTGATAATCCAGGGGGACCGACCCCTGCTACTGACCATGCACTGACCAGTGCCAGGGACCCCCTTGTGGGTCTCAAACGGTCGATCCGAGCCGTCCATTCACTCCAGAATCGAATTCCGAGAGGGTCGAAGCAAAAATCACCTCAATCAGACGCTCCTAAGTGCTCGATCCAAAATCACCCCATTTCGTTCAAAAAAATTTGAACGAAATGGGGTGATTTTGGATCGAGCACTTAGGAGAGTCTGATTGAGGTGATTTCCACTTGGCTTCCCTTGGAATTCGATTATGGAGTGAATGGATGGCTCGGATCGACCGTTTGGAACCCACACAAGATCCCCGGCGCCATCGGTACGTGGTCGGTACCAAACGGTTGGTACGTATAGAACGGTTGGACCTCGTCAGAGCAACTCTAGTCACATCCAAAATTCGAAACAATTGAAGGCCGATAATTTTCAAAGTTGTTGCCGGATTTAGGCAACGGAAACATTATAGTTATGTACTTAACACGTTCATTTGTCCTTGCAAAAATAGTGAAAATGTTATCGTACTTGTCTACCTGGCTTCTACGGATGGTAATTTCCTCTGCTCTGGTTCCCTCCTTGTCTCCGACCTTCTCGCCCAATCCAAGCAGATATTTCGTGATCCGATAACGCAATTGAGTGGGTTGGTATCCAATCAGCAGTGTTACATACACAAAAAATTTACCCAGAAAAACGTCCAGAATTTGAAATCTGTGGCTCAAATTCACTTGAGAGTAGATCTAAACCACTGATTTCAAATTCTGGGTAGTTTTTTGGGTAAGTTTTCTGAGTACTTGGCATTCCTTCCTTGCATTTAAATATCTACGTTGATATAATTTGTTTAAATATAATAAGAGAAAAATACCAAATACTAATAAATTACTATTTTATTCTTTATTTTCTTAGTTATTATCTTAGGTCTTGAACATAGAACATCCATTCATATACTACACTACAACATCAAGTAATTAAATTGAATTAGTAACTTTCAACTTAAATCTTATACACTGTAACCCAACACGACATAAAGTTTACTACGCACGAAGCTAGGCAAAAGGCCAATATCAGGACTCAATTGTTCACTAGGCACGAGGCCTCATAGTGACACAGTCTACTAGGCACAATGCCCCTTCACGACACAAAGTCTACTAGGCATGAGGCCCCATCACTTGTATGGTAACCAATTCGGACAAGACTTCAGTACGACAATTAGTTAGTGCAAAATTTGTTGTTTTTAGAGTTGAAAATTGCTTTGTTAGATGTTGATTCTGCCATAGCTATAGTTTAGGTGCATGAAATTGCGTTTAAACTCTGAAATTGTGTAATTGGAAGTTGAAATTGCACGGTTGTATGCTGAAACTGGATTTTAATTGTGGAAATTGACCTTATTATAGTTCCTGAAGGCATGGCTTAAGTGTTGAAACTGTAGTTCCTTATTGATAAAAATAAAACTCGATGTTGTCTATGTTTCGATGTCATTGGACATTGCTACACGTGCAGAAGGTATAAGAACAGAAAATGTACAGATTGCTTCGGGAATTCACTTTTGGGTCTCACACAATTAATCTTAGCCATTCATTCATCTTAAAATGATTTTCCGAGGGTTTCCGCGAGAAATCAGCTAAATCGGACATGCATAAGCACTTGATCCAAAACTCCTTCGTTTCATACTAAATTTTTTAGAATGATGTGGCAAGTTTTGGGTTATCTAAGTTTGAAAAAGTGACGAGGACCATTGCTTTTGATTATGGACAAAAAAACACCAATGTGGAACTTGACATTGCTAACTTTAGCAGCCTCTAAATGGATATATAACCAAAAGCTGATGTGGCAACTTTAGCTTATCCAATTTTGGTTAGGGCATTGTGGATGCTCTAAGGAGCAATTTTTCAGTGCCGAACGGGTATCACGTGGTACCCGCGCGCTTGATTTGGACCGTCCGTTTTAGTTTTGAACAGTCCGGATTTGGAGAGAGAAACACGAGAGAGAAAGGGGAGAGAGAGGGTTTCGATTTGGGCCATCCAATGCACTTTTAGGCGGTCCGGATGCAACGTTCAAGTGGCCAAAATTTTTTCCTTGATAAGGAACGGAACACAGACGAGCAATATAAATTCGACTCCTACCAGGTCCACTATCTGGCTTCTAGTTGAAATTTTACTTTTAATTCCTCTTATTTTTTCCTCCAAAAAAGTATTAAAAAAGTAAATTAAAGTATCCAGATGCAGCCTGCTAGTCCACATTGTGATCTAGGTGATACTGTTGGCTGACTTGTGCATTTACTAATATTTTTCTGCCCTCGTGACGAAAGACTAGCATTATTTTGGTCTCCGGGTAACCAACTTTATTCCACGCCAACATTATTGACAAGTTAAAATAGTATCACGCAATTATTGTCTTCAGAATTCATTTCTCAATGTTTGATTATTGTTTATTTGAGATACTTTTGGTTTTCTAAATTAGAAGAAAAAAATGAAACAAGAAAAAGAAAGAGATGACTTTGTGGGCTACTTACTGGATGCGTATCCAGTGGCGGACGCATGATTTTTGACAGTAGGAAATTAAATCACATGTATTAATAAATTAACGACAAAATACCATCCTTCTATACTAATAACAAAGTTTTGAGAGGATTTTTCTTCACAATTTTTACAAAAAAATACAAAATATGGTAGAAATATTGAGATAATTGGAGGTTGTGCAGGGACTCGGGCCTCCGCTTTCATGCACCCTTTAGGTCCGCCCCGTGCATGTACCGATTTGGAAGAATAGTTTTTCCTTTGGATCTATGTTTAGAAAAATGAGCTTTGATGCAATGTACGTAGTAATATTCTTTAAAATAAATGAGTTTCCAGATATTTTTGACTAGTTCTAAAAAATACTATCAATTTCTGTTATCGACGTAAGTAGATCAAGAGCCTATCACTTTCTATCACATCGCTTTGAATTCATGATTTTGTAGGACCTTTGGAATAGATGCAAAACCTTAAATTGTTCACAAATGTTTTCATTTGTTGAAGGCAAATAAAGACGATAGTTCGATCCAGATGATTTTATGTATGAATAATTTGCTAAGAGCATCCTTATCTGGAATACCAAAATTTTCACCAAATTTAACTTCAAAAACACCTTTTATAAAGTAGTAAGTCATTTTATCAAAAACTCACAAAATCAGATTCTCTATTTTAATTTTACTATAGTAAACTATTCCCCTCAAATCTAAATAAAAAACCCTCCCTAATCTCCCCGCCTGGGGAGATGTTTCGGTACAAAAGTCAAGTGGTGGACCACGTGTCAGGACTCCCACCCCCCTTCAGCCATTAACATTCCCCCCTACTCCAGTTTCCGATGCGCATTGCAACTGAAAATAATAAAAAACTAACTGGTGCGGGAACATGACGCAGCGGAATTCACGAGAAACTAGTTGCATACTAGTTCAAACGAAAATAGGTCTCGAATCCACGAGGTTCTTGAATCCACAGGATTAAAGAGAATAACTCTGAATTATATTTGATTAAAAACTACATAATAATAGAGGTTACATGCCCTTTTATAGGGAAAACTAGCAAACCCTAGCAAAACTTACCAAAAAATAAAGTATCCCGAAAATTGGGGAAACTCCCAAAATTGAAAACTAGAAAGAAAAATAAGATATTCCCAATTGGAAACAACATAAACGGAATTACACGTTAAGAGTAATTCGAAATCTAATTATTACCTAAAATAGCAAAATTACTAAATTGAAGGTCTAAACGAATGAATTTGGCCGAAATCCACCATCAGTCACGATTAGGGTCGTGAGTCTTGATCGTAACGCGATTCTGCTTCAGCCCACCAAGTTTGGGCCTATTCCGGGCTCGTTGATAAATTGCCGAAATTGGAAATTTTCAATTAAAAGTTGTTTGGACCTCTTAGGCTTTGACCGGTCTAATTGATCGTAGAATTGGGCCGCTACTTGTTCTGCATCAGAACAGTACCGCACCAAATTTGGTGAGGTATTGTAGCAAAAATAATTTGAAGATGGAGTATAGAGAGGTTGATATTGGGGGGGGGGGGGGGGGGGGGGGGGGGGGTTGGGGGGTTTGACTCCCTATTTTAACTCAAAAGTTAAAATGGGGAGCCACATGAGGATGCCATAAGTTGATCCTGCAAGAACGACAATTAATAATACAGATAACCCAACATAAATTTCTTGTTTTAATAATACAGATACAGATAGCTCCCACGTAAATTTTTTGTTTCAATTCTTGGCTTAAACTCAAAACTCTTTTATCGCGCTTCACGAGACATGTCATTCTCTCTCTCGTAATCCGTCCAGTGAAAAACTGACTTAATTTAATTCCTGACTTAAACAGACTGTCAACCGTCTGATGCATTTAAAACTCCCATGCATGAGACGGGCATGAATATATATTTATATTCGGATTTGTGTGCGTATCAAGATAGAAAATCTATTTCCTTTCCTCAACATGCATTAGTCAAATACTAAAAAAGTAAGTATATGCAATACATTAAGTAAGTCCATACATTACCCAGTGCCTTTATTTGATAAAATTTAATTTTTCTTTTATGACTTTTCATAAAATCAATTGGGAAACAAGGCCTTAGACAATAATTGCGGCAAGTCAATTACTACAATTTTTACAAGCAGAAAACCCGTGCTACGCACAGGTGATGAAACATTCGTCACAATCCATAGAATTACAAAAAATTGTGTTGCTTCTAGAGCTAAATTCATATTTATCTCTACCAAAATTAAAAAGAATCAAAGTGTCTACCATAAAAATTTTACTCAAAGACATGCAATATGCGCTATTGGATGGTTAGACTAAAATACTTTTTACAAAAATATTGAAACTAAATTTGAAAACCCTAAACTTCCATAAATTAATGTTTATCTTTACCAAAATTAAAAAGAATCAAACAGCCTACCATAAGAATTTTACTCAAATTCATGCAATACATGCTACTGAATGTTTAAACTAAAGTGTTTTTTTACGTAAATTTAAACTAAAGTAGAAAATCCTACACTTCATAAATTTACCGCATCACTTAGACATTTTTATGATATCCTATTTAGTGCAATCCATGTATATATGGAATACTTCTTAATTTTTAAGTTTTCAAATGTAGTTATTTTGATGACCATGACAGCCTCGACTTAATTTTGTGGTCCTTTTAGTCGAGATGGAATTAATCTGGGCTGTTTAAAACACTTTTAGACGGTTGAGATCGTGCTTGGCATGGACAAAAGGTACCCATTCAGTACCCAAATTTTTTTCGTCTTTTGATAATGTCGTTCTTTTTTTTTTCTTTTTTTTTTTTGGGTTCAGATGTCATTCGCTTGATCATTTTTCCTTTGGCCAAGTCAAGGGAAGGAAAATTTGACATGCAAAATCAGTTACATACACAACGTACGACATCGGACTGATTCAGTGTTTCTAATAATGGATTTTTTGATTTCCACAAAATTCAACCTTTTCGTTTTTGCGAGCAAATTTTGTATTTGGCCCCATGCCAATGTATTGCGGAAAAGAAGACACACACTCTATGGGCATTAAGGCTAGGTTTGGCATAAAAAGTTAAGTGGTTTTTTACTATTCATTTTTTTTGTTCTTATTCATTTTTTTTTTTTGTATTTTTAGTTTTGCGTCAAACTTTTGAGACCAATTGATCCGTCTCGACGAGAGGAATCGGAAAAGTAAAAAAATTTGACCGAAACTCTTAAATTTTTTCAAAAATACAGAATAAGTCAAAATAAGCAGTCGTCGAGACGGATCAATTGGTCGCAAAAGTTTGACGCAAAACTAAAAATACAAAAAAAAAAAATGAATAAGGACAAAAAAAATGAATAGTAAAAAGCCACTTAACTTTTTATGCCAAACCTAGCTTAAATATTTTCTTTTTTGGAGAAAAACTTATTCACGGTTGATCCGCGAATGAGTTTTTTGCAGCCCCCAATGATAGATTGCCAACTCACCCCTCCTCACCTACCACCGTAAGAACACTGCAGCAGCAACAACGCCTTTTTTGGGCAAGTCTATGGGCTTCCATATTGTATTTTTAATTGCATAGGTTTTGGACTTGGTACAGTGAGTACTCCCACTATCCCAATTTAAATATTTTTTTTCTTCTATTTTGGGATATCCCAAAATAAATGTCTCACTTCTAAAATATTCATCAAAACATGTCAAATTTCGAGTTTTATCCTTAAAAAGTAATATTTTCATCCCAATTGGTTTGCCCATTAGCTTTTACTCCATTTATAACATTCTTCTTGATTTTGAAAACTTTGTATAAAAATACTAATTGATATCTATCAAACAAGATCGATATTACATGTGTTTTGAGTTTCTTATTGAAAGTTACAAATAATTTAAATGCATTTAAATTGTGTTTTTGGAAGGAGGCTGCCAAACACCAATAATTTGAAAATGATAAAAGTTCTTTGCCAAACACCCCCTTACTTGTGCATGGAAATTATTCTAACCTAATGCAAAAAGTACATGAATCGTTTTGTTTTAGTACTCCCTCCGTCCCATTTTAAATGTTCACCTTTCTATTTTGGGATGTCCCAAAATAAGTGTCCATTTTCTATAAATAATCATCAAAACATACCAAACTTTCAATTTTACCCCTAAAAAGTACTCATTGATTTGACAGTTTTTAATATTCATATTATTCTTAAATTGACAATATCTTTCAAAATATAATATTTTTCATGATTTTGAAAATTTTGTATAATTGAATTAATTGAAATCTATCAAACAAGATCCATATGACATATTTTTTGAGATCGATATTGAAGGATATAAACAATTTAAATACATTTAATTGACTTCACAATTTTTAAGGTTACTTTTGGAAATTTAGAGCAAAAATTTGAACTTCTTAAAAAGCTCGATTTCCCGTAGAGGACATTTAAATTGGGACAGAGGGAGTATTTCTTTAGGCTATTACGAAACTCACATGCTAATTTTTCAAATTATGAAAGAAATTTAGAAATGTAGATATAAAACCTCCTAGTCCCAACATGGTCTAAGAACATCCTCATCAGGCTCAACAAAAATTGGGCCAAATTTAACCTCAAAAACACCTTTTATAAATTAACAAGTCGCTTTTTTAAAAACTCACAAAATCAGACTCTCTATTCAGGAAGTCAGGACAGAGAATTGCTTTAACCTGTGAATAGTGTCTCAAAGGATTTACCGAGTTACTGTAGCAAAGTTATAACTTTTGCAAATTTACAAAAAATTTGTTGATCGAGCCTGATTTTGGGGGGTTTTTTCCCCTTTCACTCAACAACTTAGCCATCAGGGGGATTTGCCTCCCCCGATGAGGATGCTCTTAAGAGGTTCAAACCTAGAGAGCCCAGATTGAATACCACCCCACTACTTAAAGCTCCAATTTTCTAAAAAGAAAAGAAAAGGAAAGAAAGAAACATTAGTAATTCAAACCAATCAACTTCTCTCTCCAATAAGAAACTTAGGCCTTGTTTGATAACACAGATTCAGCACTTAAAACTGAATCAATTAAGTAATAAGTCATTAAGTAGGTTTGATAACCACATTTTATGTTACTTAACAGATTAAGTGCCACTTAAAATGTACGCTAAAAAATTGATAAAAATTAAGTAGCTTTTAGCTACTTAATTCTGGCTGAATTTCTATGTGCTTACAATTGACCATCACACCCCCGCCGCCGCTGTCACCACCACCACCATTACACCATCATCGCCACCACCACCACCACCACTACCACAACCACAACCTCCACCACCACTACCACCGCCGCTGCCACTGACATGCCACCACCACCACAACCACCATCGTTGCACTACCGCCACCGCCATGCCGCTACCACCACAACCACCACCATTACACCACCGCCGCCGTCATGCCGCTACCACCACAACTACCACCACCACCACCACCACTGCCACACCACCACCACCACTGCCACACTGCCACCACCACTATCACCGTTACCCATATGCCACCACAACCACCACAACCACCACCACCACCACCACAACCACCACCATTGCACCACCGCCACCGCCATGCCGCTACCACCACAACCACCACCATTGCACTGTCGCCATGCCGCTACCACCAGAACTACCACCACCACCACTGCCACACCGCCACCACCACTATCACCGTTACCCATATACCACCACTACTATTGCCATGCCACCGCCATCACTTTACCACCACCACTAGCATTCCACCCAGCCCACCACCATCACTACCACGCCATAACCATCACACTACCACCACTACACCACCAACATTGCACCATTATTACTCTACTACCAACACAACTCACCATCATTCCACCACCGCCATTACTCCATTGCCACCGCCACCTCGCCACCTTGCCACCACCCTCACCACCTCCCAATCACCACTTCACCACTACCACAAATACATGATGACCATTAATAAAATTAAGAGAATTAAAACCCAAATTTTTTTTTTTTTTAATTCAGTGCTTAGTTTGTTTTATCAAACAGCTTTTTAGCTTAAAAAATTCGGCATTCAGTTTTCAGTACTTAATTTTCAGCTTTCAGCTTTCAGTTTTCAGTTTTATCAAACAGCACCTTAATGTGCTAATTAAAAAGGAAGTAAGAGTTTGTAGCTTGTGAAGTCTATTTCAATTGCTTCCCACGGTTATGTGTTTTTTTTTTTTAAACTCTTGTAGTTTTCAATCTACTATGTAATTTATATGTAATATAGATCTTATTAGATAGATCTCAATTATTTCTATTGGATAAGCTTTACAAAACCTTTAAAAACATTATAAATAAAAAGATATAAACGTTTGAAAATGACACAGATATCCGTAGGGAGCTATTAAAATGGAACAGCGTGCGTAAAAAAGTAAAGTGCATTCATCATACCTTCAGGAGAGATCTTTATATTTGTTAGAAACTTTAGAGGGTGGTAGTGCAATTTACTATTTTCAGTCTTCAGAGGACTTGCAAAATCAAAATATTCCAAACTAGCTGGCAGGTAATCGTAACGAGGTGTTCTTTCTTGGGTCATAAACTTAATAATAATCAACGTTCTCAATAAAATAAAATAAAAAAATCAACATCGCCGTATATTCACAAAAAAAAAAAAAAAACCCTAAATAATTAACATTAACATCGCCCTATATGTCACAACTCCTTAACTGAGACCTCCCCTCTTTTTAGCAATTCTAAATCTATCCATTTCGCCCAAAATTTGTTCTTGATCAAGTTATTTTGGTTTGAAAATATGTTTGAAATGAATAATAAGGATTTGTTTAACCAATTTTCTTAGCTTCTAAATAATATATTGACCGAATTTAAAATTCAGGAAAGACTTAAAATTCTAGTTTTTGTCTTTGATTTCGTGATATTGTTATTTTAACTTATTCTATTACTATTCTGGTTTTGTATTTTTCTAATTGAGACAAACCATGGCAACTATTATCTTCTTTTACCAAATATTAAGAAAGAAAACTACTAAAGTGGAAAAGATGTCAACACAACAAACTAGGCCACGTATGCGCCACTGAAGCTAGATCGCGTAGTGGTCTCAGGGCATTGCCAATGGTATCCTAAAACCATTCACGATCATATGTGTGGACTTTACATGAATCTATTGTGATCAAAGGAGTTTGGACGCAGCGTGATGATGCCTCGGAAGCATCGAATAATAATTTTTTTAGCTAGAGCAGGCTTCAAGTTCACAATTACACTAAGTTGCATATGCTAGCTGAGGTAGACAAATCCAAGAAATTAGTAGTTATAGAAAACTAGTTTAAAAAAATAGATTCTAAGAAATTTCGTACTCGTCAGAGCAATGGTGGAGCCAGAAATTGAAATTGGAGGGGGCCGCATTATGAAATAAATTTCGGTTCGAAGATTTTTTCACGACTAAATTCAGGGGGTGTTCCACTAACTAGTTTTTTCCAAAAACTAGTTTTTCTCAAAAACCAAGACAAGTCATCCTCTCACAATACATCACATAACACAAAAACCAAGGCAGTTTTAAAACAAAACTACCTTAGTGGAACACCCCCTCAGTCATTTGAGTTTTTATGGGACAGTTTTGATAAATTGAAAAATTAATCTCGAGTATTGTTGCTATCATACCATTTGACCAACGCAATAGTATTATCACACGGAATAATTCACCATAAGTTAGTGTTTTCGGAATGAAAATTGTTCTACATTTTAGTTATTGTCAATTTTTTTTTAAAGAATACATATAAAAAAATGCAAAATATACTAAATATAGGTTTACGATATGAATTCCACATTTGTTTTCTAGCAAGTGAATTCCAACAACAGGACAAGACCGTGTGTTGCGTGTTAGACTATATATCCAATTTAATTGATATGAAGATCAGAATTCCTCAAATTGGGGTTGGCATATATAACAAACATTATATATAGGAAAAAATGAAAACTACAGAATATAAGATTACATATTTCAGCTACAATTTGACTAATTCTTATTTTCATATCAAATTGGATAGTCTAACCGTTGCGGATTTTCCGGCCGGCGAAGATTACACTTAGGCCCCATTTCACTAACTCAAAAAACCCAAAAACTTAGCTTATTACTAAAATCGAGACAGTTACTCTCTCACAATATTTCTCATAAAAGTCGTAAAAAATCAATAAGCCAATAAACACCCTTAGTGGAAAACATACATGCAACATAATGTATATTTCTACTTTTATCAATGCAGTAGGAATGAACTCTTTTTTTTTTTTTTTTGCCAGACGATATAGGAGAGGGGAGTTAGTAGTGTTAGTAAGTTAGACAACTGCGCCGCTCACATGCTAGTGTTTGTTGCTGACTTCCAGATTATGGGCCAGCTGAAACAGAAAATTGTAGAAAAGTCACATGTAGCATCTGAGATTATTTTATGCCTTTCTTTCTTTCTCTTTTGTGTTGGCAATTTTAATTCTTCAACAAAATCAGAAAACTTTTCTAGAAAATTTGTTTACAACGGCACTAAAATCCCATCATAATAAGTTTTTTTTTTTTTTTTTTCAAGCACTGTACTTTTATGAAGTTCCAACCAATCAAAAAAACCTCACCAAAAAAATAGCTTTGGGCAAAACTACAAACCAAAAATTGACCTTAACAAGGCCTAACTATTTTTGACCATCATAATACGCTTTATTTAGCCATCAAAAATTTATTGCAGAAAATTTGTTTTCGAATAAAGTATAAGTGGCGTAAAAGGAAAATGAAAAAATATATATTTCTACGTGTAGATTGATAAAAGGGGTTTTGTACGAAAATTAAGAAATAAGTAGTTATAGAAAACTAGTTCGAAAAGAAGATTCTCAATTTTGTATACTTTAGAGGACGAGAATTACGATATTAAAATTGAATTCCAACAACTAAATGGGAACGTAGCGTGCCGGTAAAAGTTTAATAATATAGTATGATTTTATAAAAAAAATCCGGCCAACGAAGATTGGTTCTTTTCTTTGAGATGATGAAATCAAAAAAAGGAAAAGATATTCCTTAGTCAAAAATTTCCATCCCTTCTGTTTCGTTATTACTACTATTATACTACAATATAACAGAAAATTGGTGACGATTTTGCCACCTTTTTCTCCTATATATACACTCCCAATTGTGTTAACAATTTCCACAAAACCAAAGCCATGGCTTCCACCATCACGACCATGACCACGACCACAAACACATTCGATTTCCAATTCTACGCCATGGCTGCCTCAATTTGCTTTATTTCCACTCTCCTCCTCCGTGGCCTAACGAACCGCGGCTCAAAATCCAAAGCCGCGGTGAACCACCCTCCAAGCCCGCCACGGCTCCCGATCATCGGGCATATCCACTTGCTCGGCGCCGTGCTTCCCAAGTCTCTCCAAGCCTTGGCCTCCAAGTATGGCGGGCTAATGAAGCTCGCCTTCGCTTCGCAATCGGCCATCGTTGTGTCTAGCGAAAGCTTTGCTAGAGAAATGCTGAAAAACCATGAATTGAGCTTCGTTTCGAGGCCGGATTTTGGAGCCTCCGATTTCAATATCTATGAAGGATCCCAGTTCGTCAATGCAGGCAATTATATTTTGAATTATACTATAACCCCTTTGATTATAAATAACGAATCATTTCCTATTTTACTATAATAACGCAATAAAAAATGATTTTCCCACTCTGCTTTAGACAAGTGATAGTGATGGGGTACGGTGGTACGAACCAACTAAGATCGCAACCTCCCACCAATATACGTATTTTTCGGGGTATCATGTATATATAATATATATGCGAACACGTGTGCTTCTTGGGTATTAAATACTCTTCCATTCTAAGAAAGCTTGTCCAGTCCGCAATCCAGAACTAAAACAAATACATTTTTGTTCAACGAATTTCTTACTTTTCTCTCATATGATATATCTACTGCGAGTTCTTTTAATTTTTGAAAACAAGTTTCATATTTTTCCAAATGAAAACATATGCTTTATAATTTCCAGGTTTAACGGATCAAATATTTTTATATTGATAATTTTGGATGTCAAAATTCACGTTTAAATACTGGTTCCGCCGCTGTGTTGCCTTCAATAAAAATCCGTGTCTTGTTCCAAAATGCAGAGTACGGAACCTACTGGCGATTCATGAAGAAACTATGCATGACGGAGCTGCTCTCCGCCCCACAAATCAACAAGTTCGTGGACATCCGAAGAGAGGAGATTATGAGACTCGTCGGAGTGCTCGTCGAATCCTCGGCCAACCGGACCTCGGTCGACCTAGGGGAGGAACTCATGGTCATGACCAACAACGTGATATGCAGGGTGGCGATGAGCACGCGGTGCTCGGCGAGCGCGGACGAGAGCAAGGAGATACGGAGGCTGGTGAAAGGGATTCTGGACCTGGCGCCCAAGTTCAGCTTGGGGGAGCTGTTGGGGCCGCTGGGGAAGCTGGACTTGTTTGGGTACGGGAAGAAGTTGAAGGAGTTGATGAATCAGTTTGATGCGTTGGCGGAGAGGATCATGAGGGAGCATGAGGAGAGGAGAGAGAGTAAGGAGGAGAGAGAGAGGAAGGATATGATGGATATTTTGTTGGAGATTTCTGAAGATGAGAGTGCTGAAGTGAAGATTACTAGGAAAGATATCAAGTCTTTCTTGATGGTTAGTTTCTCTTCTCTAACTCTCTTTCCTTTACTTTCTCTTGCGGATAATTGAGGGGAGAACATTTTTTACATCGGCGGCGTAAATTAAAATTTTTTCTAAATATATTACATTGCGCCTTATGTTCAAACAATGGTCTCAAAAGGTAAAACATGTACATATGACGCAATGCAATCGGTTTAGAGAAAACTTTAACTTATACCGTTGTTGTAAAAAATACTCTTCAATTGCAGTGGTATAGAAATCAATCACGGAATTAAACGGCGTTTCATAGACTGTCTTAAACTGAATAATTCAGTGGAGCTAGTTTGTTGAGTGAAAAAATGGGTTAATATGTTGTGAGAGAGTGCATGATCATCCGGTAAAACACAATAAGTCAATTTTGATTTTAAGTCAATTTTGTGGAACAACTCCTTAAGTGCAAGTGAATAAAAAATGATTGTGACACAAACTTTATGCCACAACAATCACAACCCCACTCACATGAGGTGTGGGCCCCACATGCGGGCCCCACATGCGGGCCCCACACTCTCTGTGAGTGAGGTTGTGGTTGGTTGTGGCACAAAGTTTATGTATGTATCATTACGTGGTCTATGAAAAGGGACTAGACGGTTTAGTTAACACGTTCCTATCTGAATCATTATTAATTACCTGTCTCGGCTAGCTGAATATAATAAATAAAAAAACTAATTATGACCAAAATTAAATAAAGAATATAACTAAGGACAAAGAATTCCAACTTCTATTTTTATTTTTAATACTCTTTGGTATCCTCTCATCTAGACGAATAATCGATTTTAAGAATTTTAAATGGTAATTGGAAAAGAAAAAGTGCACACTTTTTTTTAAAGTCTTGACAAAGAAGGTTTACAAGCTCTAACACCAACTGTGTTTAGAAATCATTAATTTAGGCCAATATACCCTTACCCTTAAAGAATGTCCTTATTTTTCTGTACAGGAACGAAACCTTTTGGGTCTTCGGAGAGATTCACAAGGTGATGTTAGGGTAATTCGTAGTCTCGTACTATGATAAAAACAGAGCCGGCTTATGAATTTTGGAGTCTTAAATTGAACTTATTAGACGAGGTCCATTCTATATTTTGCATACAAAAATTGGTCAATAAAGAGTCTTTATAAAAACTATTACAAAAAATTTACCATTACAAATGCAAAGCTATAGTTATTCAAAAATATACAACCGCTACAATATTTCAAAATCTATCATTTGAACATTTGTTGTCTCGCACTTTTAGCTGCAAATTTACTAATCAAGTCTTTATAATCAAGCATCTTCACCATATCATTCTCAATGGACAAAATAACCAATCCATCTAATCTTTCTGGAGACATGGTTGACCGAAGATAATTTTTTTTTATCAATTTTAGGAAATTAGGCCCCAACTTGTTTGTTATTTCACAATTGCCACCGCATGAATTTTGGGTCCTAAATTCAAATTTGGCCATTTTTTTGTATGGAGGGGTTACACAAAAATTAATATATATATGTTGGGTTCCTAAATAATTAGGGCCCCTAAGATTTTGATTTTTGATGGGCCTAAAGCCCAAGGTTCAGAGGATTTGTACCTAAGCCGGCTCTGGATAAAGAATTGTCACCTCTTGGAAAGATCCGGGTGCCAAAACTTGACCAGCCGACCAGGTCAAACATACCTACCGGAATTTCCTCGGAGTTTCCAAATGGAATTTTGGCGGCTGGGACAAATTTTCTTGATTGAAGAAAGAATTCCCCAAGACCCGAGGGTCAGTCCGGTCATTTAGTGGATTAGCTTCCCATGCAATTGATTAAGGTTCGGTTTTGGAGGTTCGACTATAAGAACTTAACTTCTGTGAGTCTCTCAAGTCCGGTGACGATGGTCTATCTTCGAGTGGACCCAATAAGAAATTACTTGTGGTGCGCTTAAACTGGACCGAATGCGGTAAGCCAAATTAGAAGAAGAAGACAAGATTCTCCGATGTAGACGTTATTGTCTTCATTAGGCCAGGTTTGTGAAAACGAGTGACCCACTCACCCTAAGGCCCACCACAGCAGGAGCCCACATAATTCCAACAATAGACCGCCGTAGACTGGTGGTGGGTGGTTATGTCGTAATTGGTCGACAAAAATTCCAAATGATGGTGATGTAATAGACATAGAAAGCTAGCATCAGCAAGTAGATAGGGCTCGGATCAAATCCTCTCTACCAGATTTTATCTTTACCTCTGTTTTCATACATTTTTTTTTTTTTTTTTGTCATTTGTCATTTGACATTTCTAATTTATTACACGGGGTGGGGGAATGAGATTCGATTCTGAAATGCAGTGTAAGACATCCAAGATTTCTACCGCATGAGCTAGCCACCACTTGCGTTTTCACACATTTTCGATCCTTAGATTACATGGTAATTTTAAACACTAAAGTCTACTCTCACACCCTTTCGCTCACATTTTGTGGGACATACCTCGGGGTCTCACGCGAACAATTAGAGCCGCTTAATTTGTTTAGAATATTTTTTTAACGATTCCTGAAAAAAATCAGCTCAGTCAGATATCGATAAAAGCTCGATAAGTTTGTTAAAGTTTTGGTTCGTTCACATCAGGAATCGAAGCTTTGAATGAATCAATCGAGCCTTTATCAGTATAAGACTGAGCTGATTTTTCACGACTCCTAAAAAATATTCTAAACAAATTGAGCGGTTCCAATCATTCATGTGAGACCCTGAGATAGGTCCCACCGAATCGGGTGTGAGCGGGGTGTGAGAGAGAGGGTGTGAGAGTGGATTGATTGGAAAATTTATTACTCCCTCCGTCCCATTTTCTTGGTCTCTCTTTGAGAATCAACTATTTAATGAGACATGTAATCATTACAATATAATTCAAATTTCAAACACTTTTTCCAACAAATACCTTTTGATTCTATTTTTGGAATATATCTATGAACACCTTATAAGAATAGTATTGAAAAACTAATAAAACTGAATGACTTAAAATGAAAAATGATCAATTATTTTGGAACGAACCAAAATGAGAAGATAGACATGAAAATGAGACGGAGGAAGTATAACACAATCCAATGGCTCAAACACACATGGGTACATGGGGTTTTGGTACAGAGAAATTGGTGTCGTAGATGGAGGACTCTGGACTATCGTGTTAATGCTTATCCAATAATATTAGTAAAAAGAGTTCAGACCGAACGTCCTTGTGGTAGAAATAGGTTACTTATATCGAAACATCAAAT
Source organism: Vaccinium darrowii (assembly GCA_020921065.1). NCBI lineage: Eukaryota > Viridiplantae > Streptophyta > Magnoliopsida > Ericales > Ericaceae > Vaccinium > Vaccinium darrowii. The sequence continues at coordinate 32,998,657 of CM037151.1, forward strand.
AGAGAGAGTTTTTTTTTTCCCGTTATTCCTAATCTATTATATGGGGACGGGAGATTGAGACTCGATGTTCGAATGTAGTGTGGGGCATCTAAAAACTCTACCACATGAGCTAGCCACCACTTGCTAAGAGAGATAAATTTAGTGATGTTCGGACGTAGTGTGGGTCAACTTGTTGAATTGCTACCAAATTCCAGTCGAAAAATGTGCAGGAACTCTTCATGGCGGGCACAGAGACAGTGAGTGTGGCCTTGCAATGGACACTAGCAGAGCTCATCAACCATCCAGAGGTGTACAAGAAGCTCAGAGATGAAATCCAAACCGTTGTTGGTTCCAATAGGCTAGTCGAGGAATCCGATATCCCGAATCTCCCTTACTTACAAGCAGTTGTTAAAGAAGGCCTTCGCTTACACGCCCCGGCACCTATGATCTTTCGCAAAGCAAGGGAAGATTGCAAGATCCTCGGCTACGATATTTTGGAGAATTCAAGAATCATATTCAACGTGTACGCGATCATGCGAGACCCAAACTCATGGGAAGAACCAACAAAGTTTGTGCCGGAGAGGTTCTTTGTCAACTCCGGCACGGAGAAGCATTACTTGAATCAAGTGGACATAAAGGGTCGGACTTTCAATTATCTGCCTTTTGGAAGCGGAAGGAGAGGGTGCCCTGGCTCGTCGCTTGCGTCCACGGTTACCCATTTGACGGTCGCGACGTTGGTTCAATGCTTTGATTGGAAGATCAAAGGCGGGGACAAGTTTGACATGGAGGAAGGATCAGGACTCTCCTCGGGCGTGGCGAATCCTATAGTGTGTTACCCTATCACGCACTTTAACCCTTCGGAGAATACTATCATTACCGAATGATCACTGGTTCAATCAACGGTTGAGATATACAATGGTTGTGCCCGGTCAGGACGGACTTGAAATCCTCTTCTATAGTTTTTAAAGGAGAGAACATAAATAATGAATCTCCAATAAGCAGATATGAGCTTGGCTCATTTGGTTTTAGTGAGAGGACAAGTTCGAGTCGAAAGGTCAGTTTTTGTGTTGACGTTGTTTTTCGGGGTAAGTCCTTGTGTTCTTGTCTTGTAAGTTTTTACCTTGTACGAATACTTCATTTTCCACATATTGTACCACTAAAAGGGCTAAATGGATTCACCCTCAAGCTGGCAATGCTTTTATTATCTCTACAAGTGTTGTAGTTAAAGGTTACAAATTTATCATTCTAGGAAATCCTCAAAATAGTCTCAAAAGGACGAAGAGAGGGACCGTAAAATTAGCTAAATAATAAATAAATAAATACATCATATGAAAAAATAATTTCCGAACTCTTAAGATCACTATAGAAAACAGTTCCGCAGAGGCTCCAATAGATTGAATCACAGAACAAAAACCTAGCTTCTTTTTGTTTTGGGCCCTTGTGGGTTTTGGTGTTCTCGGGCTAATCCCATTTGGGTGTGTTGGTATCTTACCAACAAAGTGTATTTAAAAATTGAGAGGTAGAGAGGTAAAGTTAAGTATTTGTGTGTAGCAATAGTAGGAGTGACTCTGAACCTCTTTCAATACATTTCTTTTTCTATTGTACTGATTTCAATGCATTTCTTTTTCTTGTGCACCTTCATCTTCATCTCCACTAGTTATCAAATGTCACCGAATGTCTTCTCCTGTTTTAACTCTTGTGTGTGTAGTGTTTGGTGGCTTTGACCAACATTTCTAGTTGTGCACTTAGTATATCGTGGATTCATGATTCTGCTTCCAATTACCTCCCTAAAATTCAATCAATGAATTGCCTGAGAATTGGCTTTATTCTTTTGAAATGTCAAATCTGATACAGAAGCAGTCATAAAAAGCCTAATTATTCTCAGGCCAATTCACCACTCCAATACCCTAGGTCACCCTGATAGACTTGTGAATATTATATTACTTGTTACCGAAATTTGTACATGAAAAGTAGATCCTTCAACAATGTACCGCTAAACTAAAAATCCATGTATTGTATCCTCTAACAGAATACAAATAATTTATAACATTTTTAAATTGGTCAGTTGTAAATAAAAATAAAAAAATCAAACAATTGGCCCAACCAAACCAATAACAAGAATACATGATGCATCATCATCTACAATGTCCAAACACACTTTGGTGCATCAGTCCTGAGCCCAACCAGTGTCCGATACAGGTACATCTTCTCAACCTTTGTCTATCATCATCAGGGTTGACCCCTATTTGGCCGCTTTCATCTATGATCTCTACATTAAGCCTCAACATCTTCTTTGCAAATGCCTTGTAGCCTCCAAGGGTAACTTCACAGGACGACATCCAAAGGGATCCCAATTTTTTCATACTCTCCCATGTCTATTAGAAGGCCCACGTTACCAAACCTCAACTTCTGCAACTCTTTACATGTGGAAGCCATAACCTCTAAGCTTTTGACTCCAACGCAATCTGGAACCTATAGAAATGATATAAAGCTATCATTCTTACAAAATGGATGAGAAAAAAAAAAGATGGGTCAAAATTTCTTGAATATGACCAATTGGGCAGCTTGTGCCAAAATCTTTTGAAGAGAATCAAGCGGAACCGCATGATTTGACCTGAGACTTTTAAGATCCGACACATCGCTAGGAATCTCTTAAGATCAGCCAAGTTAATCTCTCCTTTGAGGCATGCAAAATTCAAGGAGATGAGTGAAGTACCAGCACTCTATGTCCATGGTTCCACTAACCGTGTGCTACCTGAATTTTTTTCAAAAGAACAGTAACACTAAAAAGATAAATTAATTGCACCTGTGTGGATACCATCCATTTGCATTGAAAAAAGCAAGGATGATGGAATGCTTAAAAGAAGATTATGAGAAAATCCACTTTCCTTCCCTAAACAATGTGGATGGAACAAAAATCCACTTTCATTCCCTAAACAATGTCGGTAAAACATCAAATACAACACAAATAATGAAAAGAAAGGTTAAAAGAGAGCAACTTATGAGGGAAAAAACTCAAGGCATATGCATTTGCATGTCAGCGTGTTCATGTTGTGTAATGTGTTCATGTTAGTGCTATATAGAGTTTCTCCATACCCTAACACAAGGTCATAAACTACCACCTAAATTGCCAAGCCAGAACAAGAACCAAACATCTAGAAATATTGCAGCAGCCTCACAAGAACGTAAACTAGTAAAATTATAGCCATCCAACAAACAAAGCACATAGTGGATCTAGCATAACCAGAAGCAAGGAAAAGGAATAAGCTGCAGCATACGAAAAAGGAATAACTATTGCACAAGAAAATGTCATATTCCCTCCAAGTCGCATCCAGGAAGCAACACCCAAACAACATTAACATCCGTATGGCGTAAAAAACTATTGTAAATAAACTAACATGTTATGGCCTCGAAAAAGGAATAAACTGTTATCACCAAACTAACATGTTATGCCCACAAAAACTAGAAATGAACTTGTACTACTAAACTACCTATGAACACTAATTGACAGAAGATCTGCAACTCTAAATGAGAGTTTATCCACTACTAGAAAGAATTTTGGGTCCTTAACGAAGGAAATTGTTCTTCAAATTGTTCACCATCTTCAGATTGTTCTTCGCCTTATCCATTATAAAACGAGCTAGCCAGTATATCCATCAGTAGCCTGTTCGTGAAAAAATGGATAACCATTGATAGTGTGGATGGTAGGTAACTAGATACAAGCACTAGAGTGGATAAAACACCTATTTGTATATTCATTGAAATTAGCGGAAAATTCCTTCCAGCTTGAGTTATTTGGATCTCTCACGATGTCAACCACCAACCGTGGCCTTTCAAGATCATCAAACTACAAATGCCAAGAAAGAAAAGTTTTACTTGACCTGAAGGAGCAAAACGAAAGAAAGAAAGAAACGAATTGCAAATAGTCACCGTTAATATGCCATGTGGTAGTGGTACACCTTGCATAAATTTTATTACGAACAGCCCACGGTCATGGCTTCATGACAAAATAATTATAAGTCAAAATCGTGAATAACCATATAACGAGGGATATTTGAGTAACAAAAGAGAAAATCAAGAAATACCTGTCACTCTCTGATTGTACCGTAGGGTATTCCATGTTTATCCATTCAAACTCCATCTGGTTGGCGTGATGAAGGTGTCCAAATGTTATTGGAAATAACTTTTGTAATTCTCTAATCTATTAATGGATAGCTCAAACATCAAATGTATCACTATTGGCTATAGATCAGTAACTTATACAGATAAGAAACACTACCAATTTAGTTGCTAATATTTTTCTTCTGGCATTGGGTATGGCTGGGCCAGGCTTTGAATCGAATAAGTAAATTTCTTCTTTCACCATATCTAGCTTCAAACAAAGCCAATGGGTTCCATCGTTCATCAAAACATTGACCTGAAATCTTTAGGCATGCAACAATATGGTCAAACCACTACGTTCACAGAATAACTCAAGAAAAATAAACTATGGATGGAATGAGTTTTTGGGTACATCACCTTTTCACATGTATGGATTTGATCGGTGAATCGATTCGTACAGTAGTGTTTGGATAAATATTCAATCATACCCTTATAAGGTTTGCTACCTAGAATGGTTTCTTGTATAATGATAGTAGCATCCAAAAAGCACAGCCACCAGTAAAAGCTCAGAAAATAACTTAGTCCACACACCCACATACACTCACACACCAGCAATCCTCACCTACACATAACACATACGCACACCACTCGCACATCCAGCACTGAATATCCTTGAATAGCACACATAATGACAAAAGTACTCACAAAGACCATAAGGAGTACTCACAAAGATGTAGTTCGGTAAGTACTAAACAGTGTAACACTCATCAGGGTGTGTCACTCTTTGTGTATTTGTCAACTGAATTGCAAACATGTTAATGATCTACATTGCAGGCATCAAATTTCAGAATTGTTAAACATGAAGTTTTTCATAACTAAGATTCATTGCATAGAATGTCTGGAGGTATAATTACTTCGGTATCTATCCAGATTCTTGGTCTCAATGAGAAAATAGTGTGACGTTTGCCAACTTTAACTCCGATTCCATGAAGGTCCATCATCACAATAGTTTCACTGCACCAAAAGAACACTAAAACTACAATAGATTGTTCATTGACTTTAAAAAAATTGTAATTGTACAAACTTGAATTACCTATAAGAGGATTCATTGTGAAAACAATATGCCACATGTAGCTTATCCTCGTTAGATAAAGGCTGTGGATGCACGTATATTCGTGATGGAGGTGCCTTGTTTATTAATTCATACAGTTAGACAAAAAAAAAAGTGCAAGCCTTAGTCTGACGATTGAAAAATGGATTTTTCTTTCTAGAATTATCGAATGAGAATTTACCTTAGGATTATTGTCCACCCCCAATACTCCATTCAGTACCTTGAGATTATCAAGAAACTAGTATAGGTTCAAGATTGACCAAATAGTAAGCTGTAGTGAAGTCTTAAAACAACAATAATAGACTATTCAATACAACTTATATTACCTGGCTTGCTCGAATATCATTCAAATCTAGTTCACCATCTACGTCCACAACTAGTTTCCTTTTAGTCGCCAAATTTTTCTTTCCATTACTCTTCTTCGGACCATGATTACAAGGAATATGCCGTGAACGGATGTTCGGACCAGGCACTCGCTCTTTTGATAGCCGTGTTCAACGGCCATCGTCATTAATGCATGACACTACTTCACACAGATTGTTCTTGCATGGTCTTCCTCGACGAGTAGTGTTCTTTGACAACTGAGCGTTTTTTTTCTTTGAAAGTTTGGATTCTTCTTGCGTGTCAGATGATAAAACTATAAGATCAACCTTTTCAATGGCTACAGGGGAGGAAGCAACAATTTCGGCAATGGAATTCCCCTGTTTCTCAAACTCCATGCTAATGGTACGAGGCACCTCTGTCAACCTTTGTGCCTTAGATTTCTGAACTCTCTCTGAGACAAGATACTTAATGTCAACCAATAAATTATTATTGTAAACTAATAAAGTCTTAATATCACCCAGATACTTGGCCACTCTTTTCATCAATGTGCCATCATTCGATGCCATCCCCTTGCTCTTCATGTCTATTTGGCTACGTTCTTCGACACTATTAAAATTTACATCCGTCTGTTGAAAACCATTTTGTAAATTTGTTAGTTTTGCTGGTCTAGTTAAATGAGAAACAATGAGAAAAATTACATATAAAACAAGTTTGAAAAAATATACCTCATGGTTTTCATAACCTCCGGAAGCTTCGAAGAGTTTCAATGTTTGCTTGATTTTTGCATCTCCCCAATACGCCAAGCAAGGAGTAGAAGATTGACGAACATCGTGACTACTGACTAGGGTGATACGGTCCAAGTAAAATAACTACATCACAACTTAGTAAAATTAAGTATCAAACTTCATTTTAAAAAAAATGAAGACGAATGGGAAGTGAATGTAGGTACAATTTTAGGTACAATACCACCAAAAGAAACAAGCATCCATTTGCCTTCAAATGACCTCTTGTTTTGCGTTGCGAATGCTTTCAACTAGGTAATCGAGAGTTAGCTTTTCCCAATTGTAATCCTTCATGCCCTCGACATCCCTTACAACGTGGACCCACGACTGCCCAATAGCAGGCATATTGGTTGGACATAGAAATGAGCCCAATATGAACAACACAAATTTTCTCTTGAATTCATTGCCATCGTCATCAGTTAGCTGAAGATAGTCTCTAAGGAAACTCAATTTAATAACACCATTTTCTGCTCCTAGATATGCACATAAGTGTACAAATCTTTCTACCAGCCCTTTCGCCTCCACGCATTTGCCTCACCTTTTATTCCCAATAGCAGTTGAACATCTCTTGTTGTAAGGGTAAGTTCTTTCCCATGAACATTCAAAGAACGATAATTGGGATCAAACTTATCAACCAACCATGGATAAAGGACAGGAGTTTGTTGATATTAACTCCAATAGACCACCTAACCCAACGTACATAACAGCCTCATGTTGTTTGTCGTTAAATCTCTTCATTATGTTAACAAGTGTCGGCAAAGTGATTCGCACTTGAATGTAATCCTGAACATATCCCAAGAAACACATTATAAGAAAAATCTTGGGAAAAAAAAATTGCTAGTGTGGAACTAATGTATTTTCTTTTACCTTTCTAGGTTTCACTGGAGGTAAAGCTTTGTTTTTTGCTTTCTCACCGGATTCCATCCTTGCCATGTCTTTGCACGGCTGCTGCTCTTCACTAGTGAGGGCATTCCATTTTCCCCCAATTTGTCTCTTTGCCTACATTGAAGTCCATATTGCTTAACAAATAATTGAGTAAGGGGGAAAATTGATAAAAATAAGTCTTTGGGCTATATGAGTGAACCTCAGTGTTTATTTTTATTTCTAATTCATGAAGTGTTTCGTATTCTCGACGACTATATATAGAATAAAAAAATGGCATCAAAATTAGTTCCACCAGCAAACAAAAGAAATTAGAGTAAATCACTTAGACACCCCTTGAATTATACCTCTTTTACCCAGACACCCCCTAAACTAAATAAACCTACGAGGACACCGTCTCAACTATTTAATACTTTACCCCAAGACCCCTTCTGTCAACCTTCGGTCTCAAAACTCAAAGTTCCAGGTCATGTTTTGATGATCCAACCCATTCAAGTTGTTTAAAACATGTTTTTAAGGGGATCCGCCAAAAGTCGGCTCAAAATATGACCGGCAAGTGCTTGATCCTAATAGTTTTTCATATGAAACTCTTAAGATCAAGCACTTCCCAGTCATATTTTTAGCTGATTTCTTCCAAGTACACTTAAAAACATGCTGATTTCTTCCAAGTACACTTAAAAACATGTCTTAAACAACTTGAATTGGATGGATCATCAAAATATGACCCGGAACTTTGAGTTTTGAGACCAAAGGTTGACAGAAGGGTCTTGGGGTAAAGTTTTAAATAGTTGAGGGGGTGCCCTCGTAGGTTTATTTAGCTTAGGGGGTGTCTGGGTAAAAGAAGTATAATTCAGGGGGTATCTAGGTGATTTACTCAAGAAATTAACAATCTATTAAACAAGTTTTACAAAGAGTACTTGTAAACCAAAAAAAGGAGGGGTAGGACGACGGTTGTGATCCAATTCCTTGTTCTTTTGATCACTCATTTGGAGTTATTTGTGTAGGCATGTACTCTTCTTGATCTTTCTTACAAAGAATACCTGCTGTAAGAAACATTGCAAATGAGCAATGACTCACTCGTACAAGAGAAACAATGCCGAGTTTCCTGACAAATAGTTAAAAGAAATTAATCGAATAGTACCACACAAAGCTTTAAGAATATGAGGAGGGAAATATATTTTTGAGATTGGAAATAAACTAATTTTGAGTAGAAGATTCAGTATCAATTGTGCAGTGGTTTTTGTTAGTAATCGACATTTAATCAACGGGTATCTGTAATCTTAACGTGGGGAGATTAATAAGTATTTAATAACGTGGAGCTCGAAATATAATCAAGATAAATATGGGAGTGCAATTATAATTCTTTAGTGGTGTGAATTATAATTTGTGAAATAAGAATAGAATCCAGGTGGGATTAGGTTTTCTTATTTATACAAGGAGCCCAGATTTATTTCTCCACAGGTTCCTGCTCTAGCCCTATAAATATATCGTTATGTTCTCTAGGTCACACAACAGTCATTCAGAAAATTAGAATAGAGGTTGTGAGAGGGAGAACAAAGAGATCACGTAGAAGTCCACACTTGGCTACATGATCGAGATATAAGGGAATATGGCAGAAGATTATGAGGTACTGTCGAGCAAAACTTGTTGCATACAGTAATCGGGTCTGTCAAGTTCTAAAATAAACAAGTGAACCAGCGTTCGTGTCTACAGATGAGAGGTAAACCCTAATTCCGCCTTGTAGGGTTTGTGTTTATTTTTGTTGTTTAATCTGTACGCGTAATTACTGGGTTTTGGGATTTGTTTCCCAACAGTGGTATCAAAGCGGGCTGTAATAATGTGTATGGATTAAACAAGCCATGTTGTCCGTAGAACATAGATATAGAACTGTGCTAACCGTTGTTTTGTAGAGTTCTAGTTTGTTCTAACGTCTGTTTTGCAGAATAGCTTACCCCACTATTATGGTCACGCATGTTTTTGATTGTGTGATTGGATCCCACGCTTTGTAATTGTTTTATGCGTGGTTACTATTACTGTTTTTTGATTACAAGTTTAGATTTGTAATCTGTAATAGTAATATGTGGGAGACATAAGTTTTTGATGTAATATTTGTTTCTTCAGTTGTATCGTTTTAGATATATAGATCTGTTGTAAGATTATAGATTTTGTAATGAGGCATACGATACGGAGAAAACAATCGTTTTTTACAAGAAGATAAGTTTTGTCAAGAAAAAAGAATGTTTGGCTCGCAGCAGAATTTTTCCAGATTTTTAGGGTCAGATTGCAAGGCTGTTTTGACCCAGTAAACATCGGAATTGGAAATTCTGTTCTTCACAGAAGCTGTAGATAATTGAATTTCGAATCCACCCCAATTGGAATTAGTTCAAACGGAGTTTGAATGAGGGAGAAAAGTCCAAAATACTGAAGGCTGTGCAGTTTACTCGGGAAAAATTTCAGATCCGATTTTTCTTGCCTAAGTATGGTTGGATTTTGGTTTCCTTGATTGATTCAAAATATCTAAGTCTTCAACATATGTATTGCTCAAGGATTTCTAGTTTGGAAAGGATTCCTTACTGCTTAAGGATTTCAAGACTCGAAGGATTCCTGACTGCTTAAGGATTTCAAGACTGGAAGGATTTCTTATTGCTCAAGGATTGCATCTTTGACCATAATAGTTGGGATACATATTATTTATGTTTCCTTTTTTTATGAATCTTTGTATATTCATCTTGTTTGCATGTGTGATAGTTTACCATATTTGGACAACATGGTAATATTTGGCTTTTGACTTAGATCACGGTTTTTGCAAACATGTTAATTTTGATAACCCTCACAAAATTTTAAATAACTAAGTGGGAGAGGGAGTTTATTTTGTATAAATCCCATGGTCTCCATTACTAGTATGTAGATGATATAATTAAGTTTTGTGTGTTGGTTTTAGTACCTTCCTCCCCATCGAACGAAATTAATTATGGCATCATCGGTACTTACTTCCTTAGAGGATAGCTCCAAGATAATTGTTGTGTGGATTACTCCTCCATCTGGGGTAGTTCATTACGAAACAATGGATCTTGAAGTCAGGTAATGGTATACACTTAGCTATAAATAACAAGTATCCTCTCCATCTGAGTCACTGCTTTTATTTATAGGACCAAAGCAAATTAGCTACTCCCTCCGTTCCTATTTGTTTGTCCCACGCTCTCTCTCTTGCCTTTTTTCAAATCAAAAAATTAAGTGCTTCCATGTATCATTTTTCAAATTTTTTTGCAGCGAATTAAAGTACACGATGAGTACTTTAATTCGGCGTAAAAAAATTTGAAAAATGATACAAGAAAATACTTTATTTTTTCATTTGAAAAGTGGCACGACTTTTCGTAGAGGACAAACAAATAGGAACGAAGGGAGTATTTAATTTTATTGGGCACGGTTTAGTGTCTAGATAGTAAAACTAAAAGGTTGTGCCTATCTACACGAATGATGAAGAGTAGTGGACCTACCCATCAAGGCATACTCTTCACAGTGTGTAGGGTTGCTAATATTTTTCTTTTAATAGATTGGTTGAGGGAACCAATTTAATAGAAATACAAAAAGTTTTAATTGCCCTTCATAATTGTTGTTATGTGATTCTCAGATTAAAAAAAAATGGTCTCTTTCAATCCACTTGATGACATTGTCAAACAAATTTATTGGTCTTAATTATATTGACTAGAAAAGGATCTAGATATTGTGTTTACTGCTTAGGGAACCAAATTTGTGTTCTCTGAGGTGTGCTCTATCAAACCCATTGAAATTGCAACAGAACCTGAAATCCGGTATATAAGGATTGAGTTACAACTGATGAGATGGTGTGTTGTTACATTTTATCTCTATGTCGAATGTATTGCAATATCAGCATCAGTTTTTTGGAAACTGCCTATGACATGATGCATAACCTAAAACAAAGGTTTGGGGTGCGGCTAGGCAAGTTGCAATGTGGGATTTGGGGAATATAACCATTGGTGAAGGAACCCTAGTAAGGGGATTATGTTCTGAAGATAATAGGTCATCTAAATGAACTAGAAATTCCTGGAGCTAAAATCAATGGGGAAACCCAGGTTGATATTGTGCTCCAGTTGCTTGCCAAGCTTTTTCAGCAGTTCCGCCTGAATTACAATATGAACAAAAAGCATTATTATTTGACGAAACTGCTGAAAGGGAGTTTAATTAGCCATGGGTCATGTGGTTAATAAATAGACAACTGTAAGTATAGTTGAAGAGGTTTCTACTTCTTAGCCGGAAGGCAACAAGAAGTAGGAAAATGTTCAACAACAAGCCACGGTTCCTCAGACAGTTTATGAGCTTGGAGGTAGAGTGAAAAAGCTTAACGGCAAGTGTTTTCACTATAAGCAGAAAGGACACTAGAAAAAGGTTATCCGAATTATCTCAATAAATTGAATAATCATGGAATTTTTTTTTTTCACTAGTAGTTGAATCATGTTTAGCGGTGTTATCTACCAGTACCTGGTGTGTAGATACGGGTGCCACTAATCATGTTTGTAATTTATTGCAAAGGTTCCAGGAAACCAGAAGACTTAATGATGAAGAGATTTATCTACATATGGGAAGTGCTACAAAAGTAGCAACAGTTGCAGTAGGCGTTTAATTTCAAGAGATTGTCTTTATGATCATTGAATTAGAAGAAACTTAGTTTCGGTTTCTAATTTGGTTGTAAATGGATATTTGGTTTATTTTAATAACTATGTGGTTATTAAGTTAAATACACATTTTATCTGTTCTGGTTCATTAGATGACAATCTCTACGTTATTAATGATATCGTTCTTGCAATGCAACTAAATGAATTGAATAACACTAATAGATTGCCATATAAGAGAAATGAGTCTTATAAGTTGAACTAAACGTATCTTTGACACTTACGCATAGGTCATATTAATCTATAGAATTTCTAGACTGGTTAGAAATGGATCTTTGGGTTCATTAGAAGTGGAGGCACTTCCGGTCTGTGAATCCTGTTTGGAAGGTAAAATGACTAAGATGCCCTTTTTCAGGAAAAGGGAGAGCTAATGAAACGTTGAAATTGGTTCACTTTGATCTCTGTGTACCTATGAACATCCGGGGTAGAGGTGATTTTGAGTATTTCAATACTTTTATTGATGATTACTCAAGACATGGTTACATTTATTCGATACACCGTAAGTCCGAATGCTTTGAGAAATTCAAGGAGCATAGACCGGAAACGGGAAAGCGTCTAGATAAATGTATCAAGACACTGCGATCTCGTCGTGGTGGCGAATACCTCTTGGAAGTATTTAGGAACTAGTGGCAGCAGAAGGGATTACATCCCAGTTGTCTGCGCTAGGTATGCCACAACATAATGGTGTAGCAGAAAGAAGGAAAAGACTCTTATGGATATGGTGAGATCAGTGATGACTTATTCAAATTTACTAAATTCGTTTTGGGGACATGCACTATAAACAATAGCGTACATTCTTAACTTGGTACCATTTAAGCTAGTACCAACTGCACCCACAGAACTGTGGACTAGGAGCAAAACTAGTCTATGGCATGTTCAGAATTGGGGTAGTCCAGCATATGTGCTGAAAGGGAAAGCAGATAAATTTGAATCAAGGACAAATGTTTGTTTGTATTGGTGGGGGTACCCTAGAGGAGTGAAAGTTGCTCTATTTTATAGTCCTAAAGATCATAAGATCATTGTTAGCACCAATGCTTGATACTTAGAGGAAGGCTATGTCATAGATCACAAGCCAGTAGTAAGATTGTTCTAGAAGAATTGAGAGAAGATAGACCGGCACAGGCTTCTTCAACACCAATAGTATAAGAGGCTACATCACATGAAATTGTTGTTAACACACTAGTACATTGTCGTAGTGGGAGGATTATTGGTTCACCCATCGGTATACGTCGTTGGGAGAATCTTGTGATATGATCCCTGAAAAACAACATGTCAAACCCTGAAACTACAAAGAGGCACTACAAGATAAAGATGCACAACTTTAGCAAAAGATCAAGAGCACATGTTGTGCTAGCTTAAGAAGTCCATTTGTGGACTTAAGCAGGTATCTAGGTCTTGGAATATCCGTTTTGATCAAGTGATCAAATCTTTTGGTTTTGATCAATGTCTGGATAAGTCATGTGTGTACAGGAAGCGCAATGGAAATATGGTGGTGTTTGTTTTGCTATATGTGGATGATATCTTGTTCATCAGAAATGATGTCGGAGTGTTATTTTCGGTATAGTTGTAGTTATCCAGCCGGTTCGATATGAAGGATTTAGGAGTAGCTGGTCACATCCTTGGAATTAAATTTTTGCGAGATCAAGCAAAGGATGTTGGGCTTCTCAAGCTTCCTATATCGATGCGATCCTTGCCCGTTTTAGCATGCAAGATTCCAAGAAAGGATTGCTTCCTTTCAGACACGGAGTCAATCTATCCAAGGGTTAGTGTCTTAAGACATCTGAGGAGATGGAGAAAATGAAAGGAGTTCCTAATGCTTCAGCAATAGGAAGCCTCATGTATGCTATGCTGGGAACTAGACTTGATATTTGCTTTGCTGTTGGCATGGTTAACAGATTTCAGTCTAACCCTGGACAAGAAGATTGGACTGATATAAAATGTATACTCAAGTATCTGAAAAGAACTAAGGATTATACGTTGGTATACCAGTTAGACAGTCTAGTGCCTTGTGGGTACGCAGATTAAGACTTTATGTTATATAAGAGCTCCAGATAGTCAACGTTGAGCTATGTGTTTTCCCTAAGAGGTAGAGCCATGAGTTGGTGGAGTATCTAGTGATCGTAGATTCCACCATGGAGGTCGAGTATGTGGCAGTTTTTGAAGTAGCCAAGAAGTCGTTTGGCTCAAGAACTTCTTGATGGATCTAGAAGTGGTATTTTCGATACAGTCAGCAATTTTAATCTATTGTGACAATAATAGTGCAGTTGCTAACTCGAAGGAGCCAAAGATTCATAAGAAGGGACAACACATCGAATGTAAACATCACCTGATTCGAGCTATCGTATAGAAAAGGTGATGTAGTTGTGACCAAGATTGCATCAGCAAACAACCTAGCAGATCCTTTTACAAATGGCTTACATGCAAAGATTTTTTATAGTCACGTAAAAGGCATGAAAGTGAGATGCGTGGCAGCATGGTTTTGAGTCTAAGTGGGAGATTGTTAGAAACTTATACTAAAAGCCATGCTTTTATGTAATGGATTAATATTTAATTAGTTAATTATTAATCAGTTTTATCTCTTTTTTGATGAGAATCTATTATGGGAAATGTTTGCATGATATAATTGTATGTTGTGCATGTGTCTTTTATTCTACATAGTAGATGATCCAGTGTATAGAGTACGGCTTATACACAGAAGATTGGATCATCGGTTCTTGTGGAATATAAGTTTTGGTTCACAATCTTAGATGGAATTTGACACACCATTAGTAGGATTGTAGTACAATGTTGTAGTAGGTTTGTCTTGACTACAGGGAAAGGTTCTAGTTCCAACTCATTGTACTAGTACATTTTGTGTGTATTGAACATGACCGCTTTAAGGTAATTGTCTTAGTACTGACATTTTAAGACAATTAGAACCTTATAGTTATTAAGAATACTTATGCTCTTAATCCGGATATAATTAATACATATATACATTTAATGTTGTTGACTTTGATTCATTATAAAGTGAGATCTTTTTTCACGGTCAATAGTCTTGGTGAGTTGGGTCACGACATTTTATGCATGAAATATATGGATACTAATTATTGATAGAATCCACGTCTAGTTAGAGATTGATGATACCCCCTTGAGTAAACTTATAAGTTTCGGTTATGTCAAACCCTGTAGGTGGATATTTGTATCCGACATATCGAATAAGTTAAGTGGTTAGTCTCAAGGTGTTTTATAAGATGTTGATTAGTGGGAGATTGTTAGTAATCGACATTTAATCAACGAGTATCTGTAATCTTAACGTGGGGAGATTAATAAGTATTTAATAACGTGGAGTTCGAAATATAATTGAGATAAAGATGGGAGTGCAATTATAATTCTTTAGTGGTGTGAATTATAATTTGTGAAATAAGAATAGAATCCAGGTGGGATTAGGTTTTCTTATTTACACAAGGAGCCCAGATTTATTTCTCCTCAGGTCCCTGCTCTAACCTTATAAATATATCGTTATGTTCTCTAGGTCACACAATAGTCATTCAGAAAATTAGAATAGAGACTGTGAGAGAGAGAACAAAAAGATCACGTAGAAGTCCACACTTGGCTACATGATCGAGATATAAGGGAATATGACAGAAGATCATGAGGTACTGTCGAGCAAAGCTTGTTGCATATTGTAATCGGGTCTGTCAAGTTCTAAAATAAACAAGTCAACTAGCGTTCGTGTCTACGGATGAGAGGTAAACCCTAATTTCGCCTTGTAGGGTTTGTGTTTATTTTTGTTGTTTAATCTGTACGCGTAATTACTGGGTTCTGGGATTCGTTTCCCAACAGTTTCCTCTCCACTAACTTAAACCCAAGCAAGATTTTTATACCATAAATGTGTTTTGGAAACAATTTTTGCTCCAACCAAAGCTATTGCAAACAATGCACAAGTCAAGACAACCAACATCAAGACCTTATTATGCAAGTTCGGTAATAAAATCCTCATCTTATTGCCACTGATTAAAGACTGATTAGTCAACTTCAGTTGGAATTAGTGTGCCAACTCCTCAGCTTCATTAGATGGAGAGATATAACACAGATTTCTCAATCCATTAAAAAACTATTCCAAGTTCGAAAGCATGGATGGTATACGAATTCAGTCCGAGCTCTATAGGATTTGTTCATTCAATGAGCAATTTCAAATAACTATCACTGAAATCTTACGACTAGAACATGGTACACTTGCCCGCCTGGTTTTGAGCAGATAACTACAAAAACTTCCATAAGTATGGAACTTCGACTAATAAGCATATTAAATAAATTCACTCTATAAATAAATGATCAATATCAGTTGAATTACATCGGAACATTCAGCTGGCAAAGGACAAACTTTTTGTGAGCAAATTACCTAAAAGCTAAAGGAGTAAAAGCAAATAAGAACCATGATAAGGAAGACCGTGTGTAGTCACGATCTTACAAACTAATTGAGATTGAAATACATTGGGCAGTAGTCTCACATTCCCACTAGTTAAAAATTCAAGCAGAAATGGGAGCCATATGATTTTAGGGAAGTAAGTTACACATGCCATCCTAAGTAGCTGTTTCACGGAAAACAGATTCACGAAGATTTTTTAAAGCTCATGTACTTAAAGATTTTTGCGAGGAGAACCCGTGTGTGCGGCGTCCGGAAGGAATTGCTCCAAAACCAGTGATGTGTATCGAAAACTAGTGCTATGAATTGCAGTGATCGAGTTTTGAAGGAATTGTGCAAAGTGCTTGACAGGCTACAAATTATCGAGCCCAAAATTAAACATGGCGATTGAACTAATGAATTCAAACAAATTTCATAACTTACCGCCCTTCTGAAATGCAGAGATTTTCCTTACCAGTATCGTGTTTTTGTGTTTCGCTATCGGGAAAATCAGTAGAATGCTATCTGTATGTGTTTCTGAGAGAGAGAGAGAGAGAGAGAGAGGAAGAAGTGGAAAACGTGCATTGAGGGATGGGTAGGTAATCAAGCCTTTTTTGGCGCCAATATTTGGCGAGCGCAAAATTTATCCAATTGCTCACTTAATCTTAAATTGGGCCCTTAATTCTTTGGGTTAAATCAATCCCAACCATTTTCGTACCCACATAAATATGTGATGGAGTAGATGTTAGGATACCAAATAGCCACACCCCAAGACCACCCAATAATTTTTTCCTTTCTTAAAATAACCATATCACATTTCAAGAAGATTAATTTGTTCTTTTAGCCCCCTTAACTAATTAATTTCTATCTATTTTTTGTACAATATTAAATAAACCCATTCGGTCCTTAAACTATCGAAATCGGTATCTCTATTTAGTATGATTTGATGAGCAAGTCTACCACTTATTGAGATATGCCTTTGGTTTCATGTTTTGAGCTTCTTCTTGACTCTATCAATTACTGGTTGGCAAGCGGATATTCTGTTTGAGTTTGCTCCAAGTGGGAATCCAAGATATTTCAAAGGTAACTTTCCACTCCTACAACCTAAGACATTTGCCATCTCATTGACCACATGATCCTGAATTCCAATCCCACACAGCATGCTCTTGGCATAATTGGCTTTGAGACCTAGCATTTGCTGGAACCACCTAAGTATCCTCTTAATACTAAGAATTTCACCCAGATCATTACTGAAGAAGCATATGGATCAACAAATTGTAGATGAGAGGAAAATGCTCTTCCTGCCAACTTTTATACCTTTGATCATGCCTCCAACTCTTTCTCTTTCCATAAGGACATTCAAAACTTCCACTACTAAATTAAAAAGAAAGGGTGATAGACGGTCACCCTGCCTTAGACCTTTTTGTGGGAAGATCTCCTCTAATGTAGATTGATCAAAACAGAAAGTGATATTGAGGATATACATTCTTTGATCCACTTGCACCATTGATTTCCACAACCAAACTTGTCCATTATGTCTAACAGGAAGTTCCAGTTAACAAAATCATAAGTCTTTTCAAAATCAGACCACCAGAGTTCCTTTTCAGAAAATCAATCACCTCACTGGCAATTAAAACCTCATCAAGGATTTGTTTACCTCTAATGACCTCATTGGTAAAACCCCATCAAGGATTTGATTTAGTTTTGTACTTAGCTTATGATACTTCTTTGTTTAATTTACTTTTTTACTTGATTTTATGATATTTGAGTAGTTTCAAATGGAAATTAAAATGGTGGAAGTCTGTGGTGGCTCGTTTTCTCGCTATAAGATGGAGCACGAGTTATAGGCCAAAAACCTAAAATAAATTCGTCAAACCGAACCATTAATATTTGTTTGGTTTGGTTTGTAAATTGTCTCCAAACTGAAAAGTTTCTTTTGATTTCATTATGGTTTTATTTGAGTTTAAGGATCGGCTATGGGATTTAATTTACTAGTGTATCCTTATCTAGTTACCCGATAAAAGAGAATATATAACTAGAATAAAACCCATGCTATGCATAAAACCCGTGCTATGCACGAGCAAAATCCAATACATGGTCTAAGTTTTGGAACGGTAATTCTTAACTATCTAGGTAAATTCCAATACATGGTCTAAGGCGGTGACTAGAAAAAGATAATGACAGTGTCCATAGAACGGGTATAGACGAAGTTTTAGAACCCCATTAGAGATGCTCTAATAGAAGCAGTTTAACTCTAATGGCTTGGAAGAATTGAGTAGATGGAAAGAGCCTTTACATTACATTATATTAATCTTTCCAAAAACCATGAACTAGAATATCAGAATATATGTGAATTTGAATTTCTCTTAATTGGAAGCACCATTTGTTGTTCTTTCCAACTAGAAAAACCAAGTGCAATAAAATCAAGGCTTGGAAACCAAAATAGCTAACAAAATCTAAGTGACCACAACCTCCACATTTCACCCCAAGCATTTCCTCCCTACCATTCCCAAGTGACCTAGGACAAGAATTCATAAGTTCCATTACAAAGCCATATAAATAAAACTTAAAATTATGTAAGGAGACCCAAATCAAAACTTATTGTTGAACCAAAGAACACCTTTCTGGCCACCATCATCAGGCTCAACGTACATACACTGCTTGGCTTCTCGCCAAATCGCCTTCAATATAGGTGTCCCATCGTAATGATAATAATCTCCCAAAATCGGCCTGATCGCCTTCGTTGCCTCCATCGCGTGGTAATGCGGCATGGTTGAAAACAAATGATGGGCCACGTGAGTGTTTGCAATATTATGGAAAACTTTGTTCAAAACTCCATAGTCTCGGTCTACGGTCGAGAGGGCACCCCTCAACCAGTCCCACTCGGATGAGTCATAGTGTGGCAGGGCCGGGTGGGTGTGGTGTAACCACGTGATCACAACAAGAAACCCATTTTGTATGAGAAGTGGGACTCCGTATATGCAGAGGACCCAAGTTAGGCCTTTTGCTACTGCTAGCTTATAAAGCACGACACCCATGGCCAGGACGCCTGCATCTGAAAGGTAGATTTGGGCCCTCTCTTTGTTTGAGTAAATTGGGCTGTAGGGGTCGAAGTGGCTGGCAAACCGATCGTATTTTCGGCCCGCGGCGTTAAACATTAGGTAAAATGGCCAGCCCAGAGTGAGGGTTATGAGGACATTGAACATTAGGTATGGTGGGTTGTTGATGACGTATTTGTAGTACCATAAGACTTCAGACTTGGGCTTGGGAACATGCACCTGTTAAAGATCAGTAAGTAGTACTAGATGTTATTTCCAAACACTAACATAGAGCATCAATATGTGGCTTAACAAATTCGCTTTTAAGTTAAAGTAGAGAGCAAATTCCGAAAAAACTTCAAAAAATCAGGCTTAACAAATGCCTCACTAATTTGTTGATATATTGTTTAACTTTGCTACAGTAACTGAACAAATTTGGGGCGGCACTGTTCACACACCCAAGACACTGTTTATGTACTGTTTGTACACTATTCACGCACTGTTCACCTTTTCTATTATTACTTTTGGAGAGTAGGAGTAGAAAGAAAGAGTATTTTGATTTTTTTTTTTGGTACATATATAGGAAAGCAAGAATAGTTTAATACAGTAAAGTTAGAATAGAGAGTCTGATTTTGTGAGTTATTTGAAAAGTGGTTTGCTAAATTATAAAATGTGTTTTTGAGATTAAATTTGACTTTTTTTTTGGTATGTCTGATCAAGATGCCCTTAGATCATGTAATCATGTTCAAGAATCAAGCATGGCCATTCCTATGTACTACTCCCATTATGTACTACTCCCATTTTTTTATAGTCCCGACTCTTTACGAAAAGACGTGCAATTTACGGACAAGAAAATAAAACAATTGCAAATGTGATTTTTAAATTATTTTTTCCCAAATTAAAGACCTCGATTAGTTCTTTAATTTAGTGCAAAAAATTTTAAAAATTATGAACGGTACTACTTTATTTTTTTATTTGAAAATTAAATGTCTTTACAAAGGGGATTATCAAAATAGGATAGAGGGAGTATATCATACCTCATCACGCTCCATGGAAGCTGTGTTAGAGTGGTGGCGGCGGTGGCTATGTTTCCAAGAGAAATAGGGTGTTAGGAGGGCAGAGTGGAGGACGAGGCCGACCGTGTCATCTAGCCACTGGTAGTCACTGAAGGCGTGGTGGCCACACTCGTGGGCCACAATCCAGACCCCCAGAAGGACGCAGCCTTGGCAAATCCAGTAAAGCATCCATGCAAGGGAGGATAGCACCGAGGGAAGATGGTGGATGTAGGTAGTGGAAACGTAATAGAGCAGGGTGGATATGATGAGGTCGTATATTAAGTAGGAGAATGAGCGGAGAACGGATCGGTTGAAACAGTGAGGTGGTATGGCTTTCTTGATCTCGTTGAATGTGAACGGGGGCTTCGAGTGAGGGACTCGACGGAGGACGCTTGTTTCGGGCTTTTCGGTGGACTTGGGAGGAATGGACGGTCGGCCACCGGCACCCATTGTTTGATCACCAACCTGAAAAACACGAAATTCGTTTAGTTCTTTTAGGTAAGGAAACGTTTATGTATGAAAAGAAAACAAGATGAACAGAGCATATGCATATTTAAATATATACGTATATATAATTACGCAACTGGAAGTGAATTCTTCCGGTTATCCATTCACCTACGACGAGTTCTCTCTCTAGCTCCCTCTCCCTCTCTCTCTCTCAAGCCCTGTTCTGTGTTTGAGGCTTTGGCAGAGTGGGGGCCTGGGGGGTAAATTTTTGAGGCGATCTGGGCCTCGTTTTTTACTTTCCTGCAACGTGAATCCCCAAGTGTGGGGCCAAGTCTTGTACAAGTGAGTTTAAACTTTAAACCAGAAGAAATGCTACTTACCCATAAACCCAACCCAGAAACAACCCATAATATGACATGGCGCTGCACCTCACCCGTACCGAGCACTGAGCATGGCTACCTATTAAAAAAATACATTCAGAATTTACTCAGATTTTAAAAATAAATGGCTCTGATTCACTTGGAGTCCAAGTGAATTTGAGCCATTGATTTTTTCACTTTCTGGGTAAATTATGGATGCCTTTTCTGGGCACTTAGAGCATCTTATCAGGAGAATCAAAATTTTCACCAAATTTAATTTCAAAAACACCTTTTATGAATTAACAAGTCACTTTATCAAAAACTCACAAAATCAGTCTCTCTATTTTAACTTTACTATATTAAACTATTTCCCTCAAATCTAAAAAAAAAAAAAAAAAACCCCCTAAAAAGACTAATCTCCCCGCCGGGGGAGATGTTTCCGCTGCAATAATAGTGGACCCCTCCCCCTTTAGCAATTAAATATTCTCTCCCACCACACACATGTAACCACCTGTCCATGCACCCCCCCTTCTTACCGTTCCCCACCCTCTCTCTCTTCTGACGCACATAACCAGGAAAAGCAACCGGGAAAAAAACAATAAAAAAACAAATGGTGCATGAACAGTGCCGCACCAAATTTGGTACAGTACTTTTGCAAAAATGATTAGAGAAGCGAAAATAAAGAGGTTGATATTGGTGGTTTTGGAGGATTTGGCTCCCTATTTTAACTCAAAAGTTAAAATAGGGGCCAAATAAGCATGCCCTTAGACTTTCTGCACCTCTACCCATGATGGTTCCCCTCTTTTTCCTCCTGTTTTGTTTTCGGGTCATTACATTTAATTAAACAACAGGAGTCCCGTTCCCGTCCTAATCAACGGCAACCTCTGGTAATCTGGTACGATTGCAGTCCTAAGGAATACTGGATAATTACAAAGGATACTATTCTATATTCTCTATTTTAGTGGAGGTCTAGTACAGTACCAAAAAAGTTTTTCATAAAATCACCCAGAAAATGCATCCAA
The DNA here is from genome assembly GCA_020921065.1 of Vaccinium darrowii. Lineage (NCBI taxonomy): Eukaryota > Viridiplantae > Streptophyta > Magnoliopsida > Ericales > Ericaceae > Vaccinium > Vaccinium darrowii. The sequence goes on from CM037151.1 coordinate 33,020,835, forward strand.
TGGAAAAAGGTTTCCATAAAATCACCCAGAAAATTCCCGTTGGATGCATTTTCTGGTTGATTTTGTGAGAAACTTTTCTGGTACCAAACAGTTTCCCATTCTAGTGTTGTCCTTTCTAGAATACTTAGTTTGAATTGTTGATCGAGTGAGCTTGCGTGCACCTCAATTAATTCCGGGACCCTAAAATTAAAGACCGGATATAAACCCCAATAGCCCTAAGGTTAGGGATGATTGGTTTCATTGGAATTCAAACGTGCAACATCATATAGAGAATAACTTCATATAGTAGTATATGTATTGCTTCTTCTCTGCTAACACAATAGGGAATATATGGTTCCTTTCTAGTTAGAGGTAAATTGATAATCAACCCCAATTTTCATCGCCACATATAGCATTTAAGCCACAAAACTATTTTCCTCGCTAGAAAAGGGGCTAGAAACAAAATTTTCGTGGCCAGAAAAGGAATATATGGCTATGAATTATTATTTCCTCACCAAATGTATTCTTTCTGACAAAATCTGTTTTCCTCGCCAATAAAGTACGTTTAGCGACGAAATATATTTTCCTCGCTTGATTTTGTCGCAATACGTTTTTTTTTTTTTTGGTTATAGTGATTTCTATTTGTTTTATTATGTGCTATGGGACCCACACTAAACAAAAGCGCCATACAGTTGCTTGCCCAACTTGCGTGTAAAAAAAGGGGTAGTGTGTTTGAAATTATACAAAGCACTACAAGTCCTAGAAAGGGGGAAGCACTACAAGTCCTAGAAAGGGGGAGGGGGGGGGGGGGGGGGGAATAGGACGACCACTTTAAAAATAAACCACTTCGATTTCAACCAATTTAATCATTCGCTATGGCAAATCAAACAACTCAACAAGTTCGATATAGAGTAATTAAACTAATGAGACAAAACACACGATATACGTGGAAACTACTTAGGGTCTAAACACCCTAAGCATAAAATCATGGTCTAGTCCTACTCATGCATTCCATAAATCAAAAGGTTTATAAGAATTAACAAGACTAGGAATTACCCAACAAGCCCCTTGTGACACCTAGCTCGAATTCTTGATGTAGTACCCCGTACTCCTCTTTGATTCCATAGACTCCACAAGCACACCCGTCTTGATCTCCGAGTCAACTCGGCACTGGTCCAACCGGCTCACGTAGAAACAAGGCAACACAACATGATGTATGAAAAAGATTTAATTTTTATGAAAGTTTTTTAAAACTAAAATCAATCTAGAGTGGATCCATGGAGAGGAAGACTTTAGATTGAAGAAAGATGAGAAGAGCAAGCCCAAATCATCAAGAACATCAAGTTCACAAAAGAGAGAAGAGAGTTCCTTGTTTGTGTTTTTTGATCTTCCGTTGTACTTAAAAAAAATAGTAATGTAGTAGGACTAAATCAAACAATTTTTAAAATCAGCCGGTGAAGAGTTGTGTTGATCGTGAAGAAAGCATATGGTTAAGACAGGATCGACACTTAGGTGATAATTTCTCTCTCTCCTCATTTTTCATCCATCAGAGACTGAGGTTTTTGATCTAGATTTTTTGGGTATTCTCGTACTGCGGTTTTCTGGGATTTTGATCTGTGATTTTTGAGCGATTCAAGCTGTGTTTTTTGGGGATTTTGAGGATTGCTTTCTCCTGCGACGATTAGAGAGAAAACGCTTGAAAGGGCCAATTTCAGCCGTGAAAAATCTGGGATGTCTCTCCAATGCACACCAGGTGTTTGTTATAAGCCCGCTACGTATCTCATCAGTTGCATCTTCCCTTTCCCGTTTGCACACTAGTTTTTGTGAAAAGCCCTATTCAATCTCATTAGCAACTGTAAGGAGTAAGAGGCCTGTGCATCTAGATGTGATGGCCAGCTTCTTCACACTGTACGTGGACAATCTGCCAAACAGTACTGGACTTCCATGGTTTCGGAAATTCTTTTCCAACTTTGGGTTTGTTGTGAACGTACACTTACCAGTTAGAAGGAGCAAAAGAACAGGTAACAGATTTGGTTTCGTTCGTTTCAAGAACTCGAGGGATACACAAATCGCTATTGCAAAAACGGACGGCTTTTGGATAGGCAGAAGGAACCTCATAGTGGAAAGAGCAAGATTCGACAGGGGGGGTAACAGCAAGGATTTCTCACAACCCACAGCGTATAATATTCCAACTAAGGCGTATAATGCGAAAGTTTGGCCACATAATCACCAGAATTGTCCAAAAGAGACGAGAGGTAAAGAAGTATGGAGAAGGAAGGGCGTCGTGGAATCAAGTAAACAAGGGGCTCTCACTAATACTCCTCTAAGAAATCTGGGGACCATTTATGCTCAAACTGCTGGTTGTGGATGGCTAACCAGAAGTGCAGTTGCAATGATCAGAAGACCAATATCAACAGAGGATTTGGCTACTATTTTCAAAAGAGAAGGGATTTCTGATATCCAAATCAAAGCAATGGGAGGTAGGTCTGTTTTGATCATCTTCTCTGATAAGGAAACAAGAGATAGCACAATCTCGCAAAAATGGCTCCTAAACTGGGTTGAGGAGATAAAACAATGGAATGGTGAACATGCTAGTGTCGAGAGGTTTGCTTGGATCTCGTGTTTTGGAATGCCATTAAATGCATGGTCGTGCCAAGCGTTTAAAGACATTGGAGGCTGCTTTGGCCAGTTTATTCAAATGGATGAGAGTACTCTTAAGGAAAAATCATTTGAGAAAGGTAGGGTACTGGTAGCTACTGAGCAATTTCAGAAAATATCAGGGACAGTTGATATTATAATTCAAGGGGAGAAATTCGTAGTGAGAGTGGAGGAAGATGAATCTTTCAGAACTTTTAAGCACAACTCATCATCTGCATTTTTAGAGCGGCTCATGGAGAATGAAGGTGAGGCTGAAGAAGGCCCTGATGTGGAAGAAAAGAAGGACCTGGAGCCAATCAATGAATGTAAATATGACAGCAAGGTGGCTGATGTTCCAGATGCGCAGCTCAACATCTCTACTGATTCTAACTTCTCCTCTTCGGGAATTGGATCATCAACTAGGGTTATTGAAAAGGTTCCTGATAGCTATGTTGAGAGATTAGAAACCCAAGGTCAAGGTGGTAATGCTTTAATAGATGTGGTGACCATTTCTGAGGAGCATGCATTGATTGATACTGGCTTCAACAAAAGGAATAATGATGTGGACATACAGGATGTCTTCTCAGCAAATGAAGCTTTAAATGAAGTATGTGAACCTAACCAAAATGAGGTTGCTGAGGTATGTCCCCATGAAGACTTCTTCGAAAAAAACAACACTTCTATCCAGGCGGCAGTAAAAGGTGTCCAAGGTAAGAGAAGAAGGAAAACTATTGATGAAATTTTAGGGAATTCAAAAGTGAACAAGTTGAACCAAAAGGTAGGGAGGAGCAAAAAGAAATGTGTGGTTCTAAGATCAGCCATTGCAGCTGCTGCCTTGTCTGCATCAGTCTCATCCGAAGGGATTACCAACAGAAACAAATTCATCCTTAGTGAAGCTCAAACCATTCGTCAGATGAACAAATTAATTGGATATAAATATGATGGTGAAGATGAGGAGGTGATAAGCAAGATTGCAGAATTGGAGAAGCTGGAAAAGGAGGCAGCTGAAGCTAAGTTGAATTAGGATGGCTTGGGATCTTTATGGAGGTTTTTTTGGGGATGTTTTGGGGTCTTATATATCTCTCCTTTGTCTATTGGATTTGTTGCTGAAGGCGCTTTGGAGAGGATATTTTTTTGTTGCTGGCTGCTGCTTTTGGATGGTTGGATGGTTGGATTTTGTTTCTCTCTTTTCATTGCTACTGCTCATTTCTTTGGAGGTTGCTTTGGGGCTTGGTGCTTTGTCATTATCCTACTATTGTCATCTTCATTTTCATCTAAGGGATGGCTTCCTTATCAGTTGCATTCCATCGTTTGGTGCTGCAGCTGGGTCTTTTTCGGGTGCATGTCTGTTCGGATGCATTGATGCCGATTCATCTTTGGAGAAGGGTGCTTGTTTGGTTGTTGTTTCTTTTCCATTTCCGCTTTGGTTGGTGTCTTGCTAACCTTTTGCTTTGGTGTTTTCCCCTTCGGGTCCTAGGCACCTTTTGATGTTGGAGTTCTAGTTTTCCATCTCCGATGTTTTTTGTGCTTAGGGTCCTTTTAATCTTTGTAATTTGTTTCCAAAGATTAATAAATTTTTCGCCGTTCAAAAAAAACAAAAGAGAGAAGAGATGGAGAAGAGATGAGACTTTCTCTCTCTAAAAAGGGCTGATTTTCTCTCAAGTGAGTTATGTGAAAATAAAAGAAAAATGACTTTTATAGTGCCCATTTTTGTGCTCCCCAAGACAGCCACTCAAAACATGACATGTGACCACTTAAAGAGTCTGCCAGACCCGTGTAGACGCGCGCAGACGCACCGTCAGGATTTAGACACTTGGCACAATCTCAACAGTTAAAGCCACAGCCCTACAGACGCGTGTAGACGCGTGCAGACGCAATAAGCTCAAAGCTAAATCCGAATGTCAAAATCATGGGATAGCAAAACCCAAACAAGGCACTAATAAGCCAACATTATGCACATTAAAACATGTTATTTTGGATGGTTTAAATGCAAAAATGATATGCATGGATATACCTCATTGGATTGAGCTTCGAAACACTTGTCTTGACTTTGGCTTGATCGTGATGCTTGAGATTCTGGAATGGAGCATCTAGACTCAACCCTAAGCACTCTAATTCCCAAACCCCCAATAACAAAATTATAGACTCCGAAAGGCTTGACATAACTAAAAAAATGCCAACAAAACTAACAGTGTTGACCGAATATATTTACTTGCACTACAGATAAATGACTAATGCTAGGCATGTTATCTTTTATACAAGTTTTCCGCGACCCATTGCCCTTGCAGACCATGCTCTTCTTTCCTTCTATCTCCAGGTAAAAAGCCTGCACATGCCCAAAAAGTAAAAGCAGTGCTATGTACACAAAAGTGTTACCAGTAATTATTCAGAAAATAGAAATAAGTGACTCAGATTCACTTGAGAGTGCATTTGCGCTACCCATTCCCATTTTATGGGTATCCTTTCTTGGTACTTAGCATTTCTGAAAAAGTAATGATTCCATGAGACCACTTGTCTCTATTTTTGGGCTTGTGATTTGTATTAGATGGACTTGCTCCCACACTTTTAAATTATTGACGCGATCTGGGCCTCGTTTTTTACTTTCCTCCAACGTGAATCCCCAAGTCTTGTACAGGTGTGTTGTAAAGTTGTAAACCAGAAGAAATGCTACTTACCCATAAACGGATAAACCCAGCCCAGAAACAACCCATAATATGACATGGCGCTGCACCTCACCTCTACCGAGCACCGAGCATGGCTACGCATTAAAAAAGCACACTCAGAATTACTCAGATTTTAAAAATAAATGGCGCAAATTCACCGAGCATGAATCTAAGCCATTGACTTTTTCACTTTCTGAGTAAATTATAAATGCTCTGTCTGGGCACTTAGACTTTCTGCACCTCTACCCATGAAGGTTCCCCTCTTTTTTCTCCTGTTTTGTTTTCGGGTCATTACATTTAATTAAGCAACAGGAGTCCCGTTCCCGTCCTAATCAACGGCAACCTCTGGTAATCTGGTACGATTGCAGTCCTAAGGAATACTGGATAATTACAAAGGATACTATTCTATATTCTCTATTCTAGTGGAGGTCTGGTACAGTCCCAAAAAAGTTTTTTATAAAATCACTCAGAAAATGCATCTAATGAGAAAAGTTTCTCATAAAATCATCTAGAAAATTTCCGCTGGATGCATATTTTCTGGGTGATTCTATGAGACTTTTCTTGTACCAAACAGTTTCCCATTCTAGTGCTGTTCTTTCCAGAATACTTAGTTTGAATTGTTGATCGAGTGAGCTTGCGTGCACCTCGATTAATTCCGGGACCCTAAAATTAAAGACTGGATATAAACTCCAATAACCCCAAGGTTAGGGATGATTGGTTTCATTGGGATTCAAACGTGCAACATCATAAAAAGAATAACTTCATATAGTAGTATATGTATTGCTTCTTCTCTGCTAACACAATAGGGAATATATGGTTCCTTTCTTGGTAGTTAGCATTTTTGAAAAAGTAATCATTCCATGAGACCACTTCGTCTCTAGTTTTGGACTTGTCATTTGTAATTGATGGACTTGCTCCCACACTTTTATGGACTTTTTTCTGATTTTTGTTAGACTTGCATCCCGTAAGTCTCTGCACATGCCTGAGAGGGTAATCATTTCATAGGCTCATTTTGCGTGTCCATTTTTGGACTTTGTTGAATTGTTTTTTCTTTATGTGCAAGTGTGCAACTTGAAACCCTCAAAGGCTCATGTCTCAGAGCATCATTATCACACTTAACAAATTGCTTGAAAGTTAAATTTGATGAGTGAAATGTAACAAAACCTTAAAAAATCAAACTTAACAAATCTTTTACAAATTTGTTAAATTTGTAGCTTTGCTACAGTAACACCCTATCTTTGTTAAGTTATTGTTCACTAACCTCTCTAAGTTTGGATAAAGAGTCTGATTTTGGGAATTTTGGATAAGTAATTTGCTAAATTTGTAAAAGGTGTTTTTGAAGTTAAATTTGGTAAAAAATTTGGTGCTCCTGATAAGGATGCCCTCATAGTATAATAATTACATGGGCGCCCCACTTTCCGTCTCCATTTTTGAACTTACCCATTGCATTGGATTGACTTGCTTCCGTAACTTTATTGACTTGCTTCTTCTTTTTGTGTAACTTGCGCACGAAAAGGCCTGTATATCCCTCCGAGAGTATTACTTGCATGGGCCGACTTTTGTATTCGTATTTTGACTTGCCATTTATATTAGATGGATTTCCTCTAAACGTGTTCATTGTTTTTGTTTGGCTTGCACCCACAAATAAGGACAACGGGAAAAAATAATACCGGCAAGTAATGGTACAACGTTTTCGTCAATCTTTATGAAGCATATCTTGGTTTTGGTGATTGTCAAACTTGGCACCATCAAAGCGGTAATTGATTCCACTGACTGCATCTGTTTGCTGATTTTTACTTAAATTTACTCTTAATTAATAGAGATGCATTGGATCCACCAAATCAAAGGCCTACCTAATAAAATCAGAAATATTTGTTATTTATTCAGTTGTTTGACTGGCATAGCATGGTTTTTAAAATATTAATAGCGAAACACATAGAGAACGTGTTGAGTCAGAGCAAAAATAAATTAGCACGATAGCCAATTTAAATATAATGAAAAAAATATAGTACTTCGCTGGCATAGCATGGCTTTTCAAATATTATAAGCGAAACACAGAGAGAGAGAGAGAGAGAGAGAGAGAACGTGTTAAATCAGAGTAGAAATAAATTAGCATGATGGCCAATTTAAATATAATGAAAGAAATATATCCTACGTTGGCATAGCCTGGTTTTTAAAATATTATAAGCGAAACACAGAGAGAGAGAACGTGTTAAGTCAGAGCAAAAATAAATTAGTGTTGGGATTCCATCCCGTGTGGGCCGGATGGGCTTAGGCCCGGATGAGAGTGATTTCCTATTGTATTTAGGTTTTCCTATTACATTTAGGATTTCCTATAGGGCTTAGGATTCCCTATTGGGTTATATTTTGTATCTCTATAAATACTCAGATATGTCTTGATTATTTGAATGTGGTAGCACAATGTAAAGAGAGGCAGAGAGTGAGAAGGGGAGCCGGTTGAGACTTTCCCCGGAGAGAGAGATACACGAGAGAACTAGTGAGGATTTCATTATTGTGAGATTGAGTGTGAGTGTGTAACACAAGAACACGAATTTTCTCTGGATTACCCCTCCCCGTGGATATAGGTCCGATTTGGCCGAACCACGTATATTGTGTGTCTTGTTTATCTCTTAATTTTACTGTTTCTGTGCGAGAGGTGCGCGTTTGGGCATAACAATTAGCACGGTGGCCAATTTAAATATAATGAAAAAAATATAGTCCTACGTTCTTTGTGAGAAGTGATTTTCATACTCTCAAATTGTTATCCACAACTCCTTTTTTGGTCTTTTAGTGAAACTTTTATGTATAAAAAATTTACTAAAATACAAAACAAAAAGAGTGAAAATCAATTATCTTTTTTTATTTATCGAGATTAGAAATTAGGGGCACAAGTTACGGACTCAAAGCTTACTTTTAAAGATAAAAGTACGATTCCCCTGGCATGTATTTGGGGGATTCAACTTAAATAATTTATGTAAACTTAGTCGTGGAATAGTACTTCTTCCGTCTTTTTTTTTATAGTAGAGTATTTTATTTTGAGGTGTCCCTTAATTTGAAAAGTGGAGGTAAACGTAAATGTGTAAGGTATAAAGTGAAGGTAAAAGTTCATATGAAAAATGTAATAATGATTTATATTTAATAAGTTGGATTAATAAAGCAACATACTTAAAAAAAGACAAAGAGAGAGTAGAAATAGCATAATTAAAAGAAAAATATCGGCTTCCCTCACATGCATTTGGGGGATTTTCACATAAGCTACATAATGCCATGCATATTGGAACTTAAATAAGCCAATAAAAAATATTTTTAAATAAGCTGTTAAAATTATTTAATGTCAATTTAGCTATGTAGTAATGAAAATAGCTTAAACCCTTTCAGATATGAGGGGTGACACACACACGAAGAAAAAACTACGAGGAGAGAGAGAGAGAGAGAGACGGCCATAAAATCAAACTGCACTATCTTCAATTTGGCATCTTATATAATATTGCAAGATATGTTTTCGAGATGAGCAACGTGGATGCAACAAGTGAGACAATTTAATTGGATTGTCATCAGAAATCTTGTTGCACTTGTGACTTATTCTTACTACCACTCTTAATATTTAGGAAATGGCTACAATACACATCCTTTAACACCCCTATAAAAGTTAATTACGATTTGTTTTTGTAAAAGTTACGAGACATATGAAAATGTTAGGAATCATAGAAAATCTTACGAATCATATTGCTGAAAAGTTATGAAAAACTAAAAAATGTTACGATTGCCGATGAGGTGGCACAATCTGGACCATACAATAGGTTCATATGATGCACACCTTTAAGGGGTGTGTATTGTAATAATTTTCTAATATTTATCCTATACATAGGTTATGTAATTCAAAAATTACCTTAAATTCTTCTTTGGAGTTATATCTTAAACCCCATCAATATTGTTTCTTTTGCATCCGTGGTGACTGCAAGTCAGAGCATTGGCAATGCTAGAATTTGCTACAAAAATGGTAAAAGATAACACACCAAAAATTGAACAAAAAATTGTCACCGAAAGTATGAGGGTAGAGTTCTGATCTCCGTCTATCCTAAAAACTGTCATCTTTGCGATATAAGATGACGGTTTAGAATAAAAGTGACATTATTATTTCTTTCTTTAATGTCAATTTTGCTTAAAACCGACATTAAAACAAGGCGCTTTCAGAAACCCATATAGAAAACCTTTTAATGTCAGTTTTCCTTAAAAGCGACATTGAAGCTAAGCCCTTTTAATGTCAGTTTTAATCAGAACCGACATTGAAATTGATCATAAAAGATGACGGTCAAAAAGCATCATTAAACGTATAAGATGATAGTTAAAAGTGCTCAGCTTAATTTTTTTTTTTTGAAAATATAGTATAAATATTTTTGTTGGTCTTTTGTCAACAAGAAGCATGCTAGCTCAGTTGGTAACATGCGTGTGTAAAGACCCATGTTTTAAATTTTTTTTTTTCCAGAAATAAAGTTGGGGAAAATTTGAGGAATGGTTGGAAATGTTAAAATGTTGGATTAGATTGTGATAAGAGTGATTTGGGACCTTAATGCATGACACAAGCCACTTGAGGGACTTGAGGTGTAATTTGTATGTAAGTGTGTGTGGTGTATAAGAGGAGAGAGAGCAACACACTCCCTCCCCCATTCATCAGACGTTATCCCTTCCCTCTTTACTCCCTCTTCCATCTTCTTCATCTTCTCCCAAATTTCACTCAAAACCCTTCAAGATACACACCTAAATTCATCAACTACACGCGTTCTAGAGCTTGAGATACGTTGGTTTCACTCCGGGAGGTGGTATTTCGGTAGAGCTCATTTTGGAAGACTAGGGTTCTTGCTCATCTCTTGATCACAAGCTTCCATATCTTGAGGTAGGAGGATTTCTACCATTACTAAGTGTTTTGAAGTGTGTGGTGTGTAGATGATACCCATCATTTGATCAATCCTCTATGATTTCTTGAAAACCCATTGAAAATCCATATCTTTCCTAGTTTTGAGTTGATTATCGTTTGATGTATGTTTGTTGTTGTTGATGTCCTATGTAAATTAGTTGAAGCAATGCTCTCATGAAATCTTTGATGTTGATATTTGGCCTTGGTTGGGTTGATTTTGGAAGCCATTGAAGCCCCCTTGTTTTGCTGTCAAAATTCTGCCCGTAAGGCTTCTGGATCAATCCACTTTGGCAATGGATCAATCCACTATCTTCTGATGTTGTTTTGGACCAGAGTGGATCGATCCACAACCTTCTGTTTTGCTCCGAACCAAAGTGGATCGATCCACTCCCACAATGGATCGATCCACTCCCCCCTTCACTTCACCAAAACTTGTTTTCGTCGATTTCGGTCGCTTGTTCGTGTTAATACTTGGCATAATCATCTCTTATACCTCAAAACTTGTTGAATAACTTGTCCCTAACCTATTCTTGCGTGATTGGTGACTTGGGTTGATTTTTAACGCGACACCCACGCGACTATACACTTGTTATGCAAATTAGGCGACTTTGACTAAATGCGTGAACTTGAATGACGAACCAAGGTTGGGAGTGACATGACGACACTTGTGCGAAACCAATGAATGTGAATTGATATGAGAACTTGAAACTTGTGATACAGGGCCGAAAGGTAGCCCAGAATGATACTCGGGCCATCCTATGAGCGTGTCACGAGGAACTATGCCTTAGCCAAGGGGAAGACTATACGGGGTTGAAAGATAGCCCGGATGATACTCGGGTCGTCCTATGGACGTGTCGCGAGGAATTTCTAAAGATCCAATTTAAATAAATGGTTGACGCGACACATCGGATGAATTGGACACTTATGAGAGAGGACGCGTGCTTGACCGAAATCCTATACCTAATTTAATGGGTTGCCCCAAGCGTAGGGCGGAGACCGGTGTAGCACAATACCCGGTAAGACCGGAATCGAATCCACAGAGAAGGTGGAGAGTGCTTACTAAAAACTCGGGTTGCTAAGTTTAACACGGCTCTTAGGTAGCCACCCTTGTGATTTAATTGGTGAATTACTAAACTAAGAGGAAAAAAACTATTTTTGATTAAACTATTTAAAAGAAAGTACGGTCGTAGGGTTCATAACACGGTGACCGGGTCCGGATATTTCCTGCTCCATTCGTTGTTTCCAAGAAACGTTTGATTTTAGAGAGAAGAGGTTACCCCGAAAGATGCGAATCCTCGCAGTCGCCGTTACCCATGTACAGCGAAGAACTAGTTTTGGTCCCCCGTTCCTCGCGTTATATGGGCTCCAACGAAGCTCGGATTCGTCCAACGGAAGCTCTTTAATAACCTAAAATTGCTTTTTCATTATTGATTGTAAAAATCGGAGCAAGAACTAACCCATCCCTGGCCACGGCATGTTAATCACCCCGCGACCATACTTATGAGTCTACTCACCCATATTGACTAGAACGAATAACAAAATTCCGGAATAAAACATGCTATTAAACTTGAATAAGAATTAAAACAAAGATTCGAGTCTAAGAACACGGACAAACTCCCGCGAGCTGAGATTAATGAAATAAACAGAAACGTTACCGAAGGAATGCGAGAATCAGCGAACAAAACTTCAAAAACTCAATGGAACAGTCTCCAAAAGTTGAATCTCCAAAAAGAAATAATCGGCTGTTAATTAAAAGTTGAGAAAACAAAGTGCGAACCCTAATTTGACCTAAAAACGGAGTATTTATCCTTCCCGAAGTCAAACTACGTGGCAAAAGTCAACCGGCTGTCTTTAGGGCCCTCGGTATCGATACAGGCAAAGTCCTGTATCGATACCCAGACATTCTGTTCCCGTATGGTCACTCGGGTATCGATACAGGCAAAGCCCTGTATCGATACCGAAACCCTTAAAATGACTTTCAAGCTTGTTTGGCCGTCCTCACTTAGGTCCCACCTGTTCCCACTTTGCCCGGCACCTTGTGTCCACTTCCACGTTGCTTCTCCGACCTGTTTCCTACAAAAACAGCAAAAATACCAAACAAAGGACAACACCGCATCAAGTGGAAAAGGGAATAAAACGCGTCTCTAATGCGCTAATTTGCCCTACTTAGGCGCTTATATCTATGACATTGCGCGCCTATCAACGCGTATCGGGTATGCTTTGGGCACACTTAGGTGATAACAAGGGATTTATAAACTTATGTGTATCTCATCGGACTCCCATAAAATCTTGGTTATCTTATTTAGCTTTCATCCTCATGTCTCATCTCGCATCTACATTTCATTGTGTTTAGTTTTGGTAGACGTTACTCTACTGGGCTAGTGAGCTCAACCTATCATTTTTCAGGTATCCAGTACGGAGCATGACTTGGATGTGCATGAAGTGAATGCATACATCTTTTGAAAGCTTTAAAAGGAGTTACCTCATCATCTTGAGTTTATAATTTTGAAGAGATGATTTAAAAGAGAAGAAGCAAACCCTGGTAGTCGGTTTTGGCGAGGTTCAGTTCCTTCCTCTCTCTCTCTCTCTCTCTCTCTCTCTCTCTCTCTCTCTGTGGTTGATTTAAAATGGAGTTTGGAACAGTAGCATCACAAAAAATCCCACAAGTCCAGTCCAGACCTTCCCCTCTCTTTCTCTCTCTCTCTCCCTCTCTCTCTCTCTCTCACACACACTCTGTGGTCGATTTAAAATGGAATCTGGAACAGTAGCATCACAAAAAATCCCACAAGTCCAGTTATTTAGTCTTTTTTAGAACCATAATGGCTAGTATTATTCTATCTGTCTGTGGCATATATTTAGAACAATAGCATCTCTCTGTGGTTGTTTTTTTTCATAGTTTCTAAATTGGCCACCTGGCTCACTTATTTTGTTTTTTTGATTTTCAGAATGTAGTGTTTGGAAGATATGGAAGTGGTATCGCCGTCACCATCTCAACCGGGAGGATCATCTGCTAATTCTTCCACGGTACTTTACAATCCTCAGGTGAAAAATGACTTGGTACCAAAAATGAAACAAAAGTTTGCCAGTTTAGATGATGAGCACAAGTTTTACAACAGTTATGCAAAAGAATCTGGATTTAGTATCCGAATCAATTCTAACAAGTTAGGTGAGGAAGGTCAAATCATTAGAAAAGAGTACATGTGTTATAAACAAGGGGTGTGGTCCGAAAAGAATACCCTACTCATTTATGTGAAAACAGTACGGAAATGGGGGCTAATGAGAGAGGGTTGCGGTGCAAAAATATCGGGTTGTGAGAGACAAATCGGGTGGTGAGGGGTACGAAGTCATCCAATTTTTCGAGGGTCACAACCACCCTCTTACGACATCGAGGAAGGTGCATTTGTTGCGATCTCATCGTGACGTGTCTGCTGCCAAAAAAGGTTTAACACAACAATTAGCTGCCGCAAATGTGGCAATGAACCAACAAATGAGTGTTCTTGATGTGCAATCCGGAGGTCTTGAAAATATTGGATTTTTAGAACGAGATCTTCGGAATGCCGAAAGGGATAGGCGGAAAATTTTAGAGGGACATGATGCCAATATGTTATACGAGTATTTCGAGAATGAAAAACAAATGAATCTATCTTTTATGTTTACATGGGAGCCAAGTGATGACGGGAGGATGATTCACCTATTTATTCATATGATTCATTGTTTAAAGGTTTCTTGTTGCCTTTTTTTCTTAGCTCTTTGAAAGATGTTAGCTTGCACGATGATTCGAACAATGACATTGACTCTGATGATGATTGTAAGTGTTCATAGATCTTATAAATATGTTCTTTGTAAGTTTTTTTTTTTTTGTTTGTTCATATTATGACATTTTCGTGTGTTTTAGGATGGGACAACTACTGCTACCAAAGATGGAGACATGTGGGGATGAAGATGGAGATGAACAAAATGGAGTGCCTGCATTTATTTTTAAGTAGCTTGCTAATTATTTTGAAACTGTGTATGGTTTGGAAAAACTGTGTAACTAAAAGCTTAGGAAGTGTAACTTTTGCGCTTATGGTTGCATTTTGCTATGTTTGTTGGATTGGTATTGGCCTTAGAAAGTGTGTAACTGGCATCTTTGAAGTCTAGTTGTTTGCTCTGTAATTTTTGAATGGCCTTGTAACCGATTGCTCTGATTGATGCTTACTGGTTTTGAGCTCTAGCACTTGATTACTGGTATTCAATGCTGCTTTTAGGTCCGATCACTAGTTGATTGTTATGAATTTCCAGATTGTTGTACCATTTTGTTGACTAATTGATAAGGAAAATTAGTTAAAGGGATAGGGTTGACATCCTTTTTATTCCATGTATGTCATGAGTGTTTCTGTACTGTGGGGTCTATGAATTGAGCATAATTTTTCAAACCAACATTGTCAAATCTTAAGGGATTTGTCAAGTCCTCAGTCCTTAAGGGGTTTGTCAAGTCCCCAGTCCAAGCATGCAAATGCCAAAGAATATCTAGCAGAATAAAACATTGTTGTTACACGAACCCAAAAACCATGAAGCCCCTTTTTTATAAACCATGCAACCCCCATATCTTTAACCAATCAAGCACATCCCAACTCCCACTAAACCCAATCCCCATTTCAGCAACACCAGGTCGAAAACCTAATTCCCACACTTCCAAACCAGATTAAATTTCAAACACCAGCAAAGATAGAGAAATGGCCAGAAAACTGGAAACCCACCATAAGCAATTGAATCACCACCAACAAAAGAGAGAGAGAAAGTCAAAGAAAAAATACCCACAAAACCAGAAAAGTTACTCCAAAGAGATGGATAAAAGCTAACATGATAATACAACAAATAAACTGATCAGGCAATACAACTAATAAACTGATTAGACAATTCAACAAAGTAAGAAAATTACATACGAACAAATAGGAATAGTTGGAGTACACAAATTACAAGGATCACTTAGAGTACACAAATTACAATCCCAATAACAATCATCACACGGCTTGCATTTTCTATGGCTAACATGCGTTCTGTTAAGCTGTGGAGGTCAACTTGTAAATCACTGCAAGGCCCGGTCAACTTGAGTGACCGATTATCTCCCAAATGTGCGACATTGTCAATGTGCTCGTCGCACCAACCAATCCACCGCTTGCAAGGCTAATCACGAACAACAAATGTGATTTTGTTAAACAATTAAATATAGATGGAAAAATGCCATAAAGGAGGACTGTGTGAGAGGCTTACAGGATTACCGGGGCATTTATAATAGTACCAGTCGGCGTGTTTGGCACCGGGGCCAGCCTTTGTGGGGATGCACAGACCACATCCTGATGCACAAGGCAACCTCGGCCATCCAGATGTGGAATTTTAAGAATTAGCAGCCATTTTATGGAAGAAAAAAAAGTGGAAGATAGATGTACAACTTTTCCTATATCTTTTTGATACATGTAAAACAAACTGAAATAAGAGCACATAAACAAAGAAGGGGGATAGGTAACAGATCATAGCTAACAAAATTGGCAGCATATATTCTTTACTTATCAGAGCCTATATCTCACTCCATTATGGTTCTAAAAAAGACCAAATAACTGGACTTGTGGGATTTTTTGTGATGCTACTGTTCCAGACTCCATTTTAAATCGACCACACAGAGAGAGAGAGAGAGAGAGAGAGAGAGAGAGAGGAACCGGACCTCGCCAAAATCGACTACCAGGGTCAGCTTCTTCGCTTATTGATAGGAGTTCTTCGTTCAATTGACCTCTGTTTGGTTTGAAAAAACAAAAAAAGAGAGATGAGTTAGGGTTTTCGAACGATTTCATATGGAGAACCGAAAGAGAGACAGAAAGAGAGGGAGGGAAGGAGAGAAACTGACCTTGGTTACATCGATGAAAGGATCTACTTGCTATGATCGCGATTTGTTCACCTAGTGTTTGTTCGAACTTGTTCGTCGCCTGTCGCCTCTCTCACTTTCTCTCTCTATCTGTGTTTTGAAATGAACATGAAATGAATATTTGGGTGACCCGCGAGACATGTAAATATGACCCGGTTCTCATTGTACCCGGATATGACTTGTGAGTAGTCTTTTTCTCCCCCAGCCGTTGGATGTACGACTTACATCCAATGGCCACGATCAAACTCCTGGATTTTGTTCATTTTTCAGGATCTTATCAGGACTCCCTGACATAGCCTTACGTCCACACCTCCCATCTTCCGGCCATTTGGTTGGGATCCGATCTGCTGGATGTGTTTAAAATACATATATATAAGGGTTTACGCCAGGATTTGTCAAAAAAAAAAAATACTCGGAAGGGCTTGATCCAAACAGTTTTCAATAAAATTGCACATCAATACATATATATATATATATATATATATATATATATATATATATATATATATATATATATATATATATATATATATATATATTTGATGAATCCTCGTGTAGACCCTTAAAAACACATTTTAAACACTTTGGACGGTTTGGATCATCACAACATGGCCGGGAAAAAGGAGGTGTGGACGTAAGTTATGTCAAGGAGTCCTGATAGGATCCTAACTATATATATATACACCGGTGATCCTGTCAAGGATCCCGGATTGAAGAAAAAATGGTGTTTTCGAGGTTTTAAAAATTGTTTTTGCATAATCCGAACCGTCCAATGAGTTTAAAAGGTGTTTTTAAGGGTTCCCGCGAGAAATCATCAAAACAAAAATATCGGAAAAGGCTTGATCCAAGCAGTTTTTCACAAAAACTGTATATATATAGTTTTATGAAAAACTGCTTGGATCAAGCCCTTCCCGGTATTTTTTTTTTTTGATGATTTCTCGCGGGGACCCTTAAAAACACCTTTTAAACACATTGGACGGTTCGGATCGTGAAAATTTGGTCCAGAACTACGAATCCCGGATTCGGGATCCCTGACTGGATCGGGACTCTCTCTCTCTCTCTCTCTCTCTCTCTCTCTCTCTCTATATATATATATATATATATATATATATATATATACGGAACGGATCCAGTGAGGGCTCCCTCACCTAGTTAGGTGAGGGAAGCCAATCACAATGCTTCCCGCCGAACACTGTAGCGGAAATCATGCATTGTGATTGGCTTCCCTCACCTAACTAGGTGAGGGAGCCCTCACTGGATCCGCTCCGTATATATATATATATATATATATATATATATATATATATATATATATATATATATATAAGCCAATCACAATGCTTCCCGCCGAACACTGTAGCGGAAATCATGCATTGTGATTGGCTTCCCTCACCTAACTAGGTGAGGGAGCCCTCACTGGATCCGCTCCGTATATATATATATATATATATATATATATATATATATATATATATATATATATATATATATATATATATATATATATATATATATATTTTCTTCTCTAGAAAAACGTAGGGCCCTGATTTACATTAGTGTATGAGGCCACAAAAATCTCAGAGCCGGGCCTGGCTACGTATGACAAGAAACTTTTATCTCGCTTTGAGTAGAAACCGTGGTCACAAGCCTAACCTTTTTTTTTTCTCCGTTTTAACATTAGCGAAAAAGACTTTTTATTTTGGTCATTCGTCATTCCTAATCTATTGCATGTGAGACCGGAGAATGAAACTTGATCCCGGAATGCAGTGAGAGACATCCAAGAGTTTTACCACATATGCTAGCAACCACTTGCAGATTAAAAGGACTTAACATCTCAGTTTATCGGCTAAACCGTGGTTAAAAGCTAATGCTGAACAGCCGGGCTAGCACCGCCGGTGTGTTCACCCCACCTCCTCAGTGGAGGCTTGGGTTCGAGCCCCGCGAGGGGCGTGGTTGGCTTACTAATCTAACACTACTAACCCCTTTCCCACTAATGTATATCGACTGGCCAAAAAAAAAAAAAAAAAGCTAATGCTCAATTTATTCATTACAGTTTTGTGAAAACCGTGGTCTTCTACTTTTTCTGAGCGTGATCTTTATACGTCATTGTAGCAGCGAGGGAAATGTCTACCTACCAAAGGACATGTATATTGAAAAACTTTCTAACAAAAGATTTTTTTTTTTTATCCACAGCTTACCTTACACTATTAGACCATGTAGCGGTGACGTCGTGACGTTAACCGTTTGTTTCGTGAAAAAGTTTCTTTTAATTTCACTATGGCTTTATTTTTATTTTAAGGTTAGGTATGAGATTTAATTTACTATAGTTTATGTATCATTATCGAGTTACCCAAAAAAAGTCTCATTATCTAAGAAATAAGAA
Source organism: Vaccinium darrowii (assembly GCA_020921065.1). Classification (NCBI taxonomy): domain Eukaryota; kingdom Viridiplantae; phylum Streptophyta; class Magnoliopsida; order Ericales; family Ericaceae; genus Vaccinium; species Vaccinium darrowii. The sequence continues at coordinate 33,039,311 of CM037151.1, forward strand.
AATATATAACTAGCACAAAATCCGTGTTATGCACGGGCAAAATCCAATACATGGTCTAAGTTTTGGGTCGGTAATTCTTAATTATCTAGGTAAATTCCAATACATGGTCTAAGGCGGTGACCATAAAAAGGTAGTAACTGTGTCCATAGCATGGGTATAGACGTAGTTTTAGAACCCCATTAGAGATGCTCTAATAGAAGCAGTTTAACTCCAATAGCTTGGAAGAATTGAGTGAGACGGAAAGAGTTTTACATTACATTACATTAATCTTTTCAAAAACCATGAACTAGAATATCAGAATATATGTGAATTTGAATTTCTCTTAGTTGGAAATCCAAGTGACCACAACCTCCACATTTCACCACAAGCATTTCCTCCCTACCATTCCCAAGTGACCAAGAACAAGAATTCATAAGTTCCATTACAAAGCCATATAATAAATAAAAGGGTAAATTACACTGACCTCCCCTGAGGTTTCTGACTTGCACACTGACCACCCCTACTTTATCTGAAATAGCACTGACCTCCCCTGAGGTTTATATTTTCGTATCAAAAGCACCCTTCTACCCTTCCGACGGGTACCGACGGCGCCGAAGACCCCCTTGTGGGTCCTCAACGGTCGATCCGAGCCGTCCATTCATTCCATAATCGAATTCCGAGTGGGTCTACGTGGGAATCACCTCAATCGGAGGGTCCTAAGTGCTCAATCCAAAAAATTTTGAACTAAATGAAGTGATTTTGGATCGAGCACTTAGAACCGTCCGATTGAGGTGATTCCCGTGTAGACCCATTCGGAATTTGATTCTGGAATGAATGGACAGCTCGGATCGACCGTTGGGGACCCACAAGGGGGTTCCTGGCGCCGTCGGTACCCGTCGGAAGGGTAAAAGGGTGCTTTTGATACGAAAATATAAACCTCAAGGGAGGTCAATGCCATTTCAGATAAAGTAGGGGTGGTCAGTGTACAAGTCAGAAACCTCAGGGGAGGTCAGTGTAATTTACCCTAAATAAAACCTAAAATTGTGTAAGGATACCCAAATCAAAACTTATTGTTGAACCAAAGAACACCTTCCAGGCCACCATCATCAGGCTCAACATACATACACTCCTTGGCGTCCCGCCAAATCGCCTTCAATATAGGTGTCTCATCATAATGATAATAATCTCCCAAAATTGGCCTAATCGCCTTCGTTGCCTCCATCGCGTGGTAATGCGGCATGGTTGAAAACAAATGATGGGCCACGTGAGTGTTCGTAATATTATGGAAAACTTTGTTCAAAACTCCGTAGTCTCGGTCTACGGTCGAGAGGGCCCCCCTCAACCAGTCCCACTCGGATGAGTCATAGTGTGGCAGGGCCGGGTGGGTGTGGTGTAACCACGTGATCACAACAAGAAACCCATTTTGTATGAGAAGTGGGACTCCGTATATGCAGAGGACCCAAATTAGGCCTTTTGCTGCTGCTAGCTTATAAAGCACAACACCCACGGCTAGGACGCCTGCATCTGAAAGGTAGATTTGGGCCCTCTCTCGGTTTGAGTAAATTGGGCTGTAGGGGTCGAAATGGCTGGCAAACCGATCGTATTTCCGGCCCGCAGCGTTGAACATTAGGTATAATGGCCAGCCCATAGTGAGGGTTATGAGGACATTGAGCATTAGGTATGGTGGGTTGTTGATGAGGTATTTGTAGTACCATAGGACTTCAGACTTGGGCTTGGGAACATACACCTGTCAAAGATCAATTAGTACTAGATGTTATTTTCTAACACTAACTTAGATCCTGTAATCCTGTTCAAGAATCAAGCATGGCCATTCATTATGTAATACTCCCATTATGTACTACTCCCGTTTCTTGATAGTCCCGCCCCTTTACGAAAAGACGTGCAAAAAATTTTAAAAATTATGAATGGAAGTACTTTATATTTTTATATGAAAATTAAACGTCTTTACGAAGGGGATTATAGAAATAGGATGGAGGGAGTATATCATACCTCATCACGCTCCATGGAAGCTGTGTTAGAGTGGTGGCGGCGGTGGCTATGTTTCCAAGAGAAATAGGGTGTCAGGAGGGCAGAGTGGAAGACGAGGCCGACCGTGTCATCTAGCCATTGGTAGTCACTGAAGGCGTGGTGGCCACACTCGTGGGCCACCATCCAGAGCCCCACAAAGACGCAGCCTTGGCAAATCCAGTAAAGCACCCATGCAAGAGAGGACAGCATTGAGGGAAGGAGGTGGATGTAGGTAGTGGCGACGTAATAGAGCAGGGTGGATATGACGAGGTCGGAAATTAAGTAGGAGAATGAGCGGAGAACGGATCGGTTGAAACAGTGAGGTGGTATGGCTTTCTTGATCTCGCTGAGTGTGAACGGGGGCTTTGAGTGAGGGACTCGAAGGAGGACGCTGGTTTCGGCCTTTTCGGTGGACTTGGGAGGAATGGATGTTCGGCCACCGGCACCCATTGTCTGATCACCAACCTGAAAAACACGGAATTCGTTTGGTTGTTTAGGTAAGGAAACATTTATGTATGAAAAGAAAACAAGATGAACAGAGCATATACATATTTAAATATATACGTATACATAATTACGTAACTGGAAGTGAATTCTTCTGGTTCTCCGTTCACCTACGACGAGTTCTCCCTTTTCCTGTCTCTCTCTCTAGAAAGCCCTAGCTGTTCTATGTTTGAGGCTTTGGCAGAGCGGGGGTATTGAATTATTGAGGCTTGAATCCCCATGTGTGGAGGGTATTGAATTATTGAGGTTTGAATCCCCATGTGTGGGCCCAACTCTTGTACAAGTGAAGTTGTCAAGTTGTAAACTAGAAATGCTACTTTTTTTTTTTTATTAGGAAAGGAAATTTTATTAACTCGACAATGGATACATCGAGGTGCCAAGCTTTCAAAATGGAAAGTGAAAAAGCAAAAAGCATCATCCAGCGAAATGTTAGAGAATAAAAGAAAACAACAATTACACCAAAATGGAGCTTCGTATGAAATAATCCTGCCAAATCAAGCAGACATCCACCTTCTCATCGGACAGAGAAATCTGAGTACGATCACGTACCCGAGAAATTAACTTCAAGCACCGAGCAATCAATCACCACATGCACAAACATGCAAGTCAAACCGAGCTAACCAATCAAATCCAGCAGCAAGCAGACACCAATGAGCACAAACATGCAAGTTCAAACCTAGCTAGCCAATCAGATCTTAGTTTTCCTAATCCCATCCAAGCATCTTTTAAAGTCATCCATACTATAATTTCTCACATCATACTTCCCTTTAATCCAAATAGCCATTCTAGAAAGCTCAACAACCTCCGAAACCTCTCATGTTTTGTTATTAAAAACAGTATCATTTCTACAGGTCCAAATTGTCCAGATCACGGCATAAAAACATGCCATCCAACATAGATTTTCCAGGTTCTTATAGTTAAAGCCATTCAAGAATAATAATAATTGAATTAAAGATGCTGGACATGCCCACAATAACTTCCTCCAACATAAAATTGCAGACCATTAAACCCAGAAACAACCCATAATCAGTGGGGGCTCCATGAATTAATGGAAGGGTATTCAAAAATTACCTTACGTCCACTCGCTGATCTATTAACCAATAACATATTTACAAAATCTCATATATTAGTATAAGTAGAGCGGTCAAAAAATATAAACTCTATTCTGAAAAATTAACTACGAGGTGAAATGAAATGAGAACTTAATATATTAGTAACAAAATTTATTTTTTTTTAAAGTTGTATTGCGTAATAAACGGTGTTTTCATAATGGAGGGAGTAAATTTTTACAACTGTCCTAGATGAATTCTCATATTTTGTGTCATATTTAACCGGCTTATTAATCTACTAAAACCCTTTTGAAAGAAATTGTAAAGTATGCTAGGGTCGACCTTTTCAAAAATACTTCAATGTTTTTCTTTAGGATGACATGATGAGATTTCCAATCGTAGTCTTAAATTCAAAGGGATATTACTCAAGTTAACATGGCTTTGCAATGTAGATGAAGTTTTTTTTTAAACTTTGCCTATAATTTATATGTTAACTAGAAAAAAAATAGTTATTGTCACGAGTGCGGAATTAATAATATATTTAGACCATCAACAACAGAGACGGATAGAGAACGCAGAGCATATATAATACTTACACCAATAGATTCTTCTTTTTTCATTTTTTTTTTCATTATGATTGTGAGCTTATTTGAGGTAATGTTTCGGTGTTCAAATATAAATTACTTAGATCGATGGACTGTAATTGTTTTATGATTGAGTGTTCAATTGGTTTTGGGTTGGGTGTTCAATTCGTTTTGGATTAGGTGTTCAAGACTATCAGAATAGGGTGTTCATTGATATTTGAGTTGAGTGTTCAAAGAAATGTTAACTCATAATTTATACATTTTAACTCATTTGACCATTGAATGGTGGCCGTAGAGCCGCCCACATGGCGCTGCTGTAGAGCCGCCCACATGGCGCTGCGCCTCACCTCAGTTCTCTTGAAGCATATCTTGGTTTTGGTGATTTTCAAACTTGGCATCTTCAAAGTGGTAATCTATTCCACCGATATTGAATGCATCTGTTTGCTGATTTTTCCTTAAATTCAGCTGTTTTATTTGACTGGCGTAGCATGGAGCATAGGCGAAACACAGAGAGAGAAGTGAGAAGTGATTTCTTTACCCTCAAATTGTTATCCACACTTATTTTTTTCCTTTTAGTAAAATTTTAATGTGTGAAAAATTCATTAAAAGACAAAAAAAAAATCAATTATATTCTTTATTTATGGAGATTAGAAATACCTTTTGAATTTTACTAAGAAATTAAGGAAACAGGGAAAATTTTCCTTACCCTAAGGAAATGATTTTTACATAGATGCGCACACAAATCCAAATGTATATTTATACCCGTCTAATGCATGGGAGTTCGACGTGCATTTGACAATTTTAGATATATTTCTGTTGGGTTATCTATAATATGCAGTGTTAATCTTCGGCCTTGCAAAATTAGAGTAGGCCCCGAAATTTGGTGGCCCCTCACAAGAATGTAAAGTAGGGCCCTATGTTTTTTCTAAAAGAAAAAAAAAATTAAAGAACCAACATTAACTTCAAATGATAAATAATTTGTTATGTACATATTTTGTCTTTTTTTGTTTAATTCATGTCATTATGTCAATAAAAACTAATTTCCGATCGTAATTATTTATTGTTATTGCAACAATCAGAAAATTAATTGAAATGGGAAAATTGATTGTAACAGTCAACTGGAAACTCTACCTACAACTAATAATAAAACAAGTAGAATAGTCAGGAAATGTTTGGAGCATGTTTTTTAGCTGTATTTGCAAAGAATAATTAATTCAGGACAAGTTACTTTGGTGTTTGGTGACACATGCTTGGACAATTTAATTTGGGTTAATTTTATTCGCTTAAATTATCCACTTAATTGCGGCAAAGTGTTAAATCACCATTTTGATTATCTCATCAAGGATGATTCACTTTCCTTTGGCCCTGTCTAGAAGAGGAAAATTTGAGCGTTCAAACTTTGGAAACATGCTCCAGCACATGTATTGTGGAAAAGAAGTACCAAACCATAGGGCTTGTTTGGTTGGGATAAGGAGGGCGTATAACTCATCTCCTTCCCCTTATCTTGTTCACACCCCTTCATACCTGGTTTGGCCATTTTTTGAGAACCCGGATGAGTTATCCCCTTGCCAATTTTATCCCTCTCCTCCCTCACTAATCAATAACTGCCTCTCCCCTGTTACAATTTTATCCCCTTTGCGAATTACCAACCTACCCCCCTCATCCCCATTTATCCTCTCGCTACGTGTTTTCGAGAAACCCAACCCCATTCTCGAAGTGTGTTTTATGAGCCCTTGCAATTTCCTTCGGACCAAAAAATAAAGTAATTTTGTGTATAATTTTTGTTACACCAAATTAATCTCCTAATCGAGATCTTTAATTCGATACAAAAAAATTTGAAACATTTTATACTTTAGAATTTGATATTGTTGTCTTGTTGAATTGCTTTGCAATATCATTCAAATAAAAAAATGAAGTATCTCTACGTATCATTTTTTATTTTTTCAGCACCAAATTGAACTATTAATCAAGATCTTTAATTCGAACAAAAAATTTGAAAAATTTTACACTTCAGAAATAATGGCAATAAATTAGGTGGTAAGCATAATTATTAAATTGCATAATTAAAATTAATAATTAAATCTTTTAATTTAGATATAATTAATGAAATGAATTATAATATTATATTTGTTGACAAGTACAATTAATTTAATCAGCCCAGTATTTATGTATTTATTTTTTCATAAAATTTAATATGACTCATGCACAAGGGAAAATAAGTTATTTGTCAAATTTTTACATCATCTACCCAATCTTATGTCCTTATCCCCCTTATCACAAATTCATCCGAACCAAGTCCTATTTAATCTCCCTCGTTAAATGTCATAACAATGTGAGTCTACTCTTACTAAATAATACCTCCTTATATCTTATCCCCTTACTCTTTTATGATCCCTCCAAAAGTCATCTCGCATTTAATCGGCCCCTCGGGTATTAAATAATATTTTTTTGTAATCAAGATTGACCATGGAAAGCCATATACTCTAATTGCATTCGTTTTGGACTTGGTTACAGTATTTAATTTTGCATGGGATCCCATGTTGTATAAGAAACAAGGATGGAGGTAAGGATAAGTGGTGGGCGTCATCTCTTCACCATCTTAAATAACTTATTTAATATACTTACTTTTTTGTTTATTACTAAATTAGGCGTAGTTTTCATTTGATAAAACTTGCAACACTGGATGGAAACCAAGTTTGTTGCATGTTTTTTGTGTTTTGATTTTTTTCAAGTAATTTGTGTTCCGAGGAGACACTTAAGAGTTAACAATATCCGATCGAGTTGATTTTTGGTACACTTATAGTACTCGACGAGCTCAATGCAGTGGATATCTCCGATCGTCTAAAAGATGTCGGCGCGGTGCCGAAAAGTGCCGCACAACATGGGGCTGCACAACACTCCCCCCCCTTCCCCAAAAAAGGTTTGTGAGCAGTGCACATTTTTTATTTTAATTGCTCACATCTCTTTCAACACTCCACACTCCAGTAATCATCTCTATTTTACTTATTTTTTATTAAAATATATTAATGAAAGAGGAGAGAGAAAAGAAAAAATATTAAAATAATAGGTCTTCAAACAGAGAGAGAGGAGAAAGAAAAGGAAAAAATATTAAAATAATAGGTTGGTAGTGAACAGTAACTCAACGAAAAAAATAAGCGGAGTTGGATGGTCTTTGGCATGCATAACTCTCGTTATTATGGAGTATAAGCCTGACCTAAACCGAGTCAAACTAGCCTAATCCGACTTGAACGGAATCCAGCAGCCTGAGTTTTGTGCACCCCTACACAGGTTTCTTGAAAAAAATTCAAAAATGACATCGTTACCTAATAACTCTAAACATTAACCTTTCCAAACACCATGAACTAGAAGCACAGGAATATTATTTCTATTAGTTGAGAGTACCATTTATTTTGGGAGATGCTACAGTACAACCCCTTGGAAGGGGCATTCTGTACACCTCAGTACGTATGTTTTTAGTAGTTGTTACGTATGATTTTCGTGATTGTTAAGTACTTTTTTGTAGATTTCTGTGAACACTACCGTGAATCCATGAATAGTAATGTGAAAAGTAATTTTTTTAAAAACTCATAACGGATCGTAACAAGTACCAAAAGGTTGCCATAAACAATGACGTGAATACTGAATCCATAACGGTTTGTATATAACTTGACCAAAAACATATGTAACAACTACCAAAATTATAGTACAAAAAATATACTACGTAAATGGCACATACGGTACGCCTCTTTTAAGAGGACGTATCATAGAATTATCCTTTATTCTAAGTGCAATCAAATAAAGGCTCGGCAACCAAAATAGCAAACATCTAAGTGGCCACAGCCTCCGCATTTCACCACTTAAGGATTTCTTGCTACCGTTCTCAAGTGACCAAGAACCACAAGTCATCCTCTAAAAAATAAACAAAACCTAAAATTACGTACCAAGGGGAACCAAATCAAAACTCATTCTTGTACCAAAGAACACCTTTCTCGCTACCAACATCAGGCTCAACATACATACACTCCTTGGTTTCCCGCCAAATCGCTTTCAATATAGGTGTCCCATCATACTGATAATAATCCCCTAAAATCGGCCTAATTGCCTTTGTTGCCTCCATTGCGTGGTAATGCGGCATGGTCGAAAACAAATGATGGGCCACGTGAGTGTCCGTAATATTATGGAAAACTTTGTTCAAAATGCCATAGTCCCGGTCTACAGTGGCGAGGGCACCCCTCAGCCAGTCCCACTCAGATGAGTCGTAGTGCGCCAAGGCCGGGTGAGTGTGGTGTAACCACGTGATCAAAATGAGAAACCCGTTTACAATGAGAAGTGGGACTCCGTATATACAGAGGACCCAAGTTAGGCCTTTTGCTGCCGCTAGCTTATAAAGCCCGAAACCGACGGATAGGACGCCAACATCTGAAAGATAGATTTGGGCCCGCTCACGGTTTGAGTAAATTGGGCTGTAGGGGTCGAAATGGCAGGCATGCCGGTCGTATTTCCGGCCGGAGATGTTGAACATTAGGTACAATGGCCAGCCCAGAGTGAGGGTTACGAAGACATTGAACATTTTGTAAAATGGGTTGTTGATGAGGTCTTTGTAGTACCATCGGACTTCGGACTTGGTCTTGGGAACAAACACCTGTTAACAATAAGTATCAAGTTTCACGAGATAGACATCCCGGAATAACTATGAAAGAACCACTATGTAAAATATCGTACCTCATCACGCTCCATGGAAGCTGTGTTGGAGTGGTGGCGGCGGTGGCTAATTTTCCAAGAGAAGTAGGGGACAAGGAGGGCGGAGTGGAGGACGAGGCCGAGCGTGTCATCTAGCCACTGGTAGTCGCTGAAGGCGTGGTGGCCACACTCGTGGGCCACCACCCAGACCGCCATAAGGATGCAGCCTTGGCAGATCCAGTAAAGCACCCATGCAAGGGAGGATAGCGGTGAGGGAAGGAGGTGGATGTAGGTAGTGGCGGCGTAATACAGCAGGGAGGATATGACGAGGTCATAAATTAAGTAGGAGAACGAGCGAAGAACAGATCGGTTGAAACAGTGGGGCGGTATGGCTTTCTTGACCTCGCTTAGTGTGAACGGAGGCTTCGAGTGAGGGACTCGACGGAGGACATTGGTTTTGGGCTTTTTGGGGGTCTTTGGAGGAACGGACGTTTGGCCACCGGAACCCATTGTTCACCAACCTGAAAAAAGAAAACAGAAATCGATTATGAGTATTGTAAATTATAACTTGGAAAAGACTAAGAAAGAAATAACAGTAATCTAGTAAGATGGTTTGTTTTCAATTTAAATTTTTTTGTCATGATCTTTTGCTACTGTTTAGATTCTTCTCATTTAAACAACTATGTATTTCTGAAAAATTTAACATAAAATTAAGTAATACTAGTACAAGTTTAAAAGAAAAATGAAGTTTAAATAAATATGTCAGTACAGTCCAAACTTAGCCTTAAAAGTAGCTTAATTAAGAACTACATTTTTATGTTTACAGAAATGGAAGGATGCAAGTGCTGGCTAGGCTCTTAGATAACTCATACTGCATTCCGAAATCGAATCTCATTCTTCCGTCCCCCATGTAATAGATTAGGAATGACTAACGATTAAAAAAAATGAAACGATGAAAAAAAAAATACTTTCAGGTACTAGATCAAGACAAACATAGAGCTACAAGGAGAGAGAGATTGGAATGAAACCAAGCTGCATTATCTTCAAATTGGCATTCAAATTCCAAGCGAAATCAAATTACGAGACTAAGAAATCCAGAAAATAATTAAGCCACATTACAGCAACACAATTCCAAAGCACAACATGGAAAATTTCTCAAATTTAATTGAAGAAGCATCTCTATTCCGTATATCAAATCTTAATCTGTCCACTCTGAATTAAAATCTCAAATTTGTGGTACTTACAGAATCAAATCTTAGACATTAGACTCATTAATAACTTCTGTCCCTTTTTTTTTTTAATAACTAATCACCCGTTTGGGAACTAGCCTACCGTCCACTTGCGGAGCCAATTAAAACCGAAGAAATACTCTGTCGCTCAAAGGAGTTGGTAGTACCTAAGAAGTTTCAAACCCAAGCTCTTACATTCAAGGGCAGAGCCCCCTTTGGGCTAAGGTGGGCTCCAGCCCAGGTGGAACAAAAAAATAAAGCAAAATATATATATATATAAACTTTTAGGCCAATACAATTTAGCCCACCCCGTAATTTTTTTTTAGCCCAACCAATTCAAATCTTGATCCAAACTTAGCCCAACCCACAATCCAGGGACTGATAAAAAGGGTCGGGGACGGATTTGAACTGAACCTGAAGTTTATCCCTGGGCTATGTAAATACAAAACGAAAACTTCATTGAAAATTGCTCGGATCAAGCCCTTCCCGGTCATTTTTTTTATGATTCATTGATTGGACCCTTAAAAATAAGTCTTGAACAAATTAAACGGTTCGGGTAGTTGAAATTTGATCAGAAAATGTGAGTCCCACACTTTAGCAAAGTGCGGAATCCCTCATAGAAAGGGGGCCTGACATATAATATATATTGTGTGTGTTGGCTTAGCCTAGGGTAGATTTATGTCCTAGCTCCGCCCTTGCTTACATTAGTTTCAAACCCAAGATCTTAGATCTAATCAAAACTGCATGACGGACATAAATGATTCTAATATTGGAGAGGCGATTCAAAGTCTAAAGCTCAATCATAAAAGTGATTTCCAATATTGTCCTTATAAAAAATATATATTTTACCAACCACTCCCATCCGAAAAGAAAACTTACCCCATCCCTATACTAAGGGCATCCTTATCAGACTCAACAAAAAAAAACACCAGATTTAACCTCAAAAACACCTTTTATAAATTAGCAAGTCACTTATCCAAAAATTCACAAAATCAGACTCTCTGTTCTAACCACATATAAATAAAATACTCATTTCTAAATGCTTTCTCTCTCTTCCAATTGTTTTCCTGCCAATTGGAGCAGCGGAAAGAGTAGTGCATAGTACAAAATAGATTAAAAAATTGGGTAACCAAGGAATAGTGCCTTGATATAAGTATTGAGGGGGTGTAGCAACTGGGAAAGTTTTGCAAAATAGCCAAATATTTGTTGAGGTTGATTTTGAGGTGTTTTTTTCGCTTGGACTTAACAAAATAACCATTTGGCCAAAGTAGCAATTCTGATGAGGATGCTCTAAGGGGAAAAAAAAAAAGTACCCATTTCGCTCTCCCTCCCCACATATCTACACTCTCGTACATAGAGTGTGTGCCCAACCGCTAGCTAAACTCGAAAGTAACAGAGCATATAAACACGTATACCTAATCACGTACCTGGAAGTGAAATTCTTCTAGTCCTCCGTTCAGCTCTGAGTTTGAGGCCTTGGCAAAATGGGGCGGTATTTATGCTTCATTCTGTCCTCGTTTTTTAAGTATCTTCCTCCGATATGAATCCCGACATGTGGGCCCAATCTATGTACATTTTATGGTGTGCTACGGGACCCACACAAAACCGATCAGATCGTTCAATTCAAACTAATACTACTACTCCTATTTGACAAGTAACTTGCCTTTTCCAATAAAACTTTAGTCCATTTGTGTTTAAGCTGGTAAGGACTTAAGCTAGTAAGGACATTTGTTATCTGCAAAAAGAAAATCCGCTAAGAGTGTTTTTAGAATAAACTGATTTTCACGATTTTTTTATGTGATGTATTGTGAGACAATAATTTGTCTTGATTTTTGAAAAAACTGTCATTTGTTAGTGGAACACGGAACACCCCTTAGGAAGCTATGATGGCTTCCCACAAATGCAGGCGGCTCCGAAATTGGGACAGGAAGCCAATCTAGTAAGCATACTTGACTTAAGTCAGGAATTTGGATAACATAGACAAACTTTGCATTTATGTAGAAATTAAGTGTATGAAATTTGCATTCTGTTAGATGAAGCTCAAGCCATCTGGACAGTAGACAAGCTATCCGGAATTAGCTATGACCGGAGATGATAATGGCCCTGTTCGGTTAGGGGGTTTAGTTTTGTTTTAGTTTCGTTGACATCATCATTTCCCTCATTTCTCTCTCCATCTCTCTCCACTCATTACACATGCTTACATCATCAAAACTAAACTAAACTACAAACCAAACACAGCCAATAAGGTTATAAGCAAGATAGCTGAGATGGAAGCCCTCAATAAAGCAAGGGTTCACGATTTTCATTGATATCACCTTATTCACACCATGTGTGAAGGATGAGTCCCACATCGGATAAATAGAAAAAAAGTTGGATCTTAATATACAATTGGATGACTCACCACTTACAAGGCTTAGCCTTTTAAGTGGATATGAGTCATTTAATGTATATTGGGCCCAACGAATGTGGTGGACTCCATGGATACTCCCCAACGGATTGGGCCTGCGCACATGGGAAGAACCTCAGGCGGATCAGACTCCTAACAAGTGGTATCAAAGCCGATGGCTGATAATCTATGGGCGGACTCTCCTGGAAGCATCGGTGGTTGTGGGCTTGCACGGAGACTCTCGATGGAGCAAGAAAAATTCCTGGTGCGTGTAGTAGGTGGTTGGCAGCAAGGTGGCTCTCGGTGGAGTGGGTACTCTCGATGGAGCAGGAAAAATTCCTAGTACGTGCGGCACCTGACTGGCAAGCAAAGGTGGCTCTCGTGGAGTATGGTGGCTCATGATGGAGAGGGTGCGGTAAATAAGCCCTGGTTTGGACACGGTGTTGAAGAGAGAGATCAAGAATTAAGGGGGAGTCAAGTGGATCAGATTGAGGGGGAGCTAGGCCCAATGTATGGTTCACACATGAGGGGGAGATTGTTAGGAACATGTGTGAAGGATGAGTCCCACATCGGATAAATAGAAAAAGAGTTGGATCTTAATATACAATTGGATGACTCACCACTTACAAGGCTTAGCCTTTTAAGTGGATATGAGCCATTTAATGTATATTGGGCCCAACGAATGTGGTGGACTCCATGGATACTCCCCAACGGATTGGGCCTGCGCACACGGGAAGAACCTCAGGCGGATCAGACTCCTAACAATAACTGACCGAGTACTCTCAAGCCCAAATAGCTCTTCTTTTTGGAATTTGACGTGAGAAAAAGGCTTTTCAAACTCATCTCAAATGTCTGGATTGGTTTGATCTGATTTGGTTCTATTTCTTCTGCTGCTCTCTGGATTAATTTTGCCTTCTGGTAGCTCTCTGGATTAGTTTCAACTAATACTGCTTTTTTCTGTCTTGATGATGCTATTCTCTGCTGCTACTCTCTTCTTGTTGGATTCTTTGGGTTCCAATGGCTTGTTCTTCACAAGTTATTTTGCTCTGATTTGATTCTATCTTGCTATTGCTGGAAATCTTGGATAGTTTGCATCTATTGGGTTGGGTTGCACCTGATTGAAATTTTTTCTAGAGGCTTTGGATGTGGAAGGGGCTTCATTCGATTATATCAAATGCTGCTCAGCTATTTTACTGCTCTCGTGCCTTCCTTTTGGTGCTTTATCATGGGTCAGAGGTTGCTTATCTATTTTCTGGTCTAGAATCCTAGTTTGGCTATTGGTGGCAGTTTTTTTTATGGGTATTGGGTATTCATAGTTAGATGGGTTGGGTGATATTGATGCATATTTGCTTTTCTGTGGGTGTTGAAGATTCTTAGAGCTGCTGCATTGTTAATCGTGAAATGGGATGCAATTGGGTTATGGTTTTTGGCTAGGCTCGCTCAGCTTCCAGTCTTGTCATCTATGGTTCTCATCCTTGGGCTTATTGGTTATCTGCTATGGTTTTTCGGGTTTTTAGTTTCTTTCCTTAGGCTTAGTTGATCTCTTATCAACTTCGACTTTTTAGGGCTTAAGTGGCATATGATTGTCAAGTGTCTAGGGTGCCAACCTCGTTGGGATTCTTTGCTCTTGTTGTGATGCCTTCTCTCTTTGTCCTTTTGATCTCATGTATCTTTTACGTTTGATTAATAAATTTCTTTTTTGCCGTGCAAAAAAAAGTGTATGAAATTTGCCAAACTTTACATATGAGAGATGACTCAGACAGTCGCTTGACTATTAGTTTTGACTTTTGAGAGTATTGTTTTTTGGGTAAGTATATTTTTTGTCAAAAGTAGTGATCGGGTTTGTGCGACTCACCAAAATCTTATTTTTAGCTTGTTTATTTTTTCTTAAGTTGGAAAGTGAAATCATATTTTATGATTATTTGTCTCTTCTGATTTTGCTTGTTTGAAACAAAAAACTGAAAATGTGGGTCAAAGGTGACTTGAGCACTCAAGTATTGATTTGAGCGCTCATGTGGTAATCCCGAGGGCTCAAATCAGTATTTGGGCTATGCGGTTCAAAACCGCATTTTGTGTCACAAAATGGCCAACAATGACTCAAAACAATGCACTTAAGAAAGTATTTCTACATTTTTTGTTTGAAACAAAGCTCTTATGGTTGAAGGTGTTTCAAAATCAATGGAATAGGTGGATGTTTTGGTTGGAAGAACAGAGACTTTATGGTAGGTTGGCTGATATATAAAGGTTTTGTGGTGGTTCGAAAAGGGTTCTTGGTATTGTTTCTATTTTGAACTTTAGGATTAAGTGATGTGAAACAGTAATGGAGTGTAATGCAAATATGGACGTGAGAGAGATGTTTTAGGATTGGGTTGCAATGGTTGAGAGTGTAAGCGTCTATAGAGATCCGAAAATGGAGAGTGAGGAGGGTTTAAATAGGTGAGGTTTAGAGGGGTTTAGGGTTATGATGTGGTCAAAGATTGTGGCTATAGGGGATAGTGGAGTGCGTTTTGGGCTAAAGATGCTTTGCAAAAAGCTATGCATGCTCAGACAACTTGAGCCCTCACTAAAGGGTACATTTGGCCCTCACTAAAGGGTACATTTGGCAACGAATAAGTATTTCCTCACCAAATGTATTCTTTTGGCAACAAAATCTGTTTCCCTCACCAATAAAGTATAGCTAGCATGAAATCCATTTCCTTGCCTGATTTCGTCACCGTAGTTTTTTTTTTTTTTTTTTTGGTAGTGATGTTTCATTGCTTTATTGTGTGCTACATGACCCACATAAAACACAGGCCCATACATCTGCTTGTGCAACTTGGGTGTTGTAACGGTCTGTTATTTTCGTAATATAAAATTTTGATTTTATAATTTCATTCTCTTTAAATTTCGATTACATTTTGCCCATATGTAATTATATACATCTATATTGAAAGGAAAACATTATAGAACTGCCATAAGACCAGCGATGCTTTACGGGACAGAATGTTGACCTATTAAGAAACAGCAGGTGAACAAGATAAGTGCAGCGGAAATGAGAATGTTGAGGTGGATGTGTGGTAAGACTAGATGAGATATGATTAGAAATAAAATAGTTTGCGAGATGGTAGGTGTAACACCTATAGAGGAGAAGTTAAGGGGAAATAGGCTAAGGTGGTTTGGGCATATCTACCGTAGACCAGAGGATGCAGTAGTTAAGAGAGTGGATAGGATAGCTTTGGGTAGAAACGCACAAGGGAGGGGAAGACCCAAATTGACATTAGATGCGGCAGTATGTAAAGATTTGAGTATACTAGGTTTAAGCGATGAAGCAGCACTTGACAAAGCTCAATGGAGAAAAAAGATTCATGTAGCTGACCCCAATTGATTGGGACATAAGGCTCGGTTTGGTTTGGTTTGGTTTGGTTTATATATGCATGTATATATGTAATGTAACTATTGATGCAGACCGGGTTGCGTCAACGTGGATGGACCGGTTGCGTCCACGTAGGCCTAAAAGGGCCTAAGAATCGACATTGTCAAAATGGGCTGAATTTCGCACGGTTCATTGGAATCGGCCCAAGGATCAGTAGTCATTTTGCTATGCAAGATGATGCACGATGGATTTCGGGCGTTCGTCGCTGTTTAGGCCCCGAAAAGGCCAATTTTGCGTTTATAGTAATATTTAGATCGCTAATAACTTTTGTTATTAACTCTGTTTTATTTGCCGTTTGTTTTGGCAACCTTATAATTTTTTCCAGTTTCTGATTTATTAGTCAAATCAGAACTTTCTTTCTTTGGTAATTTTCGTATTTATTCCAATTTAGGGTTGATTAGCGGCCTTAAACGTTTCCTAAGTTAATTAGGGTTTCTTTTATCTTATTTATATGCTTGTAAGCCCTACGGCAGATTTTGGTGGTTATTGAATTAAAGAAAACGAGTTTTACTCATATTTTGGTCGTTTAAGGAGGGAGTACCTCCGGGTCGATCTTATTGTTCGCGTTTCTCTTGCACGATCGATTTTGTTTCCATAGGCTGCACTACATCAACTATCCTAACTATTACATTACCGTATCTTATTTCCATTTGACATCCCAACTAAACCCTTCATTTCATTGATCAATCCCAGTGGCGGCTCCAGAAATTCTTGCGAGAGTGTTTGGAAATTCTCTTACGGTCCTCTAGAAATCGTAGTTGTACATAAAAAATAAAAAATAAAAATCTACTAATATCAACACGTAATGATGACAAGGGCAAAAGGAGAAAGGAAGAGTACTTTTTTTTTTTAATAGAGAGAAAAGGAAGAGTATAGAAAGTGTAATAATTATGTTTCCCTAATTAGTTAAAATTCATAATAAGGGACCAATAATTTTTACTGTTAAATATCAAAAAAGCAAAACGACAAAAAATGATATTAAAGTATTTGGTAAACTTGGCCCACTTTTTTTCAAACTCTGTGAACTAAGAAACGTCTTTGTTTTAATTTATACCTATATAAATGCGACCTATTTTGTGGAAAGTTACATGCTTATGCTCAATTTTCCAAAAAATGAAATCTTCCCAGCGTTGTAAAAAAATGCTTGTTATCTCTGTTTCAGGTAGGCGCCAAGGTGGATTTTTAAGTCTTTGTCTCTTGTTGTTGCATAAGCAAGTCCAGCCATCGAAGGGGACTAATAATTGAAATAATAATTGAACATAAGTGAAGTTTCAGATTGTAACTATCTATAAAGTAAATGAGAAAAATGTGATTAAACTATTTGGTAAACTTGACTCACTTTTTTCAAACTCTGTGAACTTGGAAACCTCTTTTTTTATTTACCTATTAAATTTGAGATGTTATGTATTAAATAGAGTTAGCATTTGTTTAAAAATTATTATTTCTTAACGTATCCAATTTTTGAGACGTTACGTCAAATATATAGATTCTTAGTATTAAGAAACAGTTATTTACATAGAGTATATATGTTGTTATATATGACTAATTTTCATATAAATTGTTAAAGGGGTAAATATGTCAATCAGTCCAATCTTAGCCATAGAAATAGCTTAATTAAGAACTACTTTTTTATGTTTATAGAAATGGAAGGATGAAAAAAAAAAAAAAACTTTCAGATACCAGATCAAGACATACATAGAGTATGTTTATATTTGTGTAGAAATTAAACTTGTCAAACTTTACATATGAGAGATGGCTCAGAGAGTCCATTTTTTGGGTAAGTATGTTGTTTGTCAAAAGTAGTGATTGGTTTTGTGCGACCCACCAAAATCTTATTTTTGACTTGTTTATTTTTTTCTTAAGTTGGGAAGTGAAATCATATTTTGTGATTATTTGTCTTTTCACTCAAGTATTGATTTGAGCACTCAGGTGGTGAACTCAAGCGCTCAAATTAGTATTTGGGCTCTGAGGTTCAAAACCGCATTTTGTGTCACAAAATGGCCAACAATTACTCAAAACAATTCACTAAAGAAAGTATTTCTACCTTTTTTGTTTGACGCAGAGCTCTTACATTTGAAGGTGTTTCAAAATCAAATGATAAGCACACAAATATGTAAATATTAGTGGGCTTAAGTTCTCGAGGTTGATCTTATTATTATGTTTATTATTAGTTTTTATAAGATATTGAACATAAGGTTTGTTTTGAGTGTTTCAGGAGAAAACGGGATAAAAATGGTGTATTTGATGCCCTGTGGAGGTGTTATGTGTCACACTGGATAATTTTTTAGTCAATTGAGGCAACTATTGATGAAATAAAATAAAATAAAATAAAATAAACAGAAAAGGAAAGTCGGTGCATGCAATTAACGTGGGTGGCTGGGAATCTCAAATGGAGAATTAATTGCGGAGTCCGGATGATATCAGAATTTGCCCTACAAAACACATGTCAAGCACAAAAATTACAAGATTTATACTGTTTCACTCCCAGGATTAAAATAAGAAATTTGACTGTTTTGGCGCTTCAATCAGACTCCGTTCTGAACATCAGTCAAGAGCATCGCGGATCCAATGGAACGATAGTCAAACAAATGCCAGAGAAGCAATTAATACTTACTATTTGCTTATTCAAATCTCGGTGGAACACTTTTAAATTGGAAAAGATCTCAGAGAGAATTCCACAACTACTTGAGCCAGGTGTCAGCTTTTAGTCCATCTGATCGTGCTCCTGTCTTGATCTCAACCATTGATCCCCATCACAAACTTTCATGCGCGTGCAACACCGGATCATTTTCTTTCAACACTCACTAAGCCGGTTACCATTTATGTGCATGGGGTATCATTTCACAAGTGTATAAAATGCAGCAACTGTCGCATAGAAAGGTTCGGAGTTACGAAGGACTTTTAAGCAATAGTCAATAGAAGCAATTTGATAGTCTTGTTCCTCTTTGTTTTATTTCCCCAGCCAAGAAGCCGAGAGCTCCTTCCTCTTCCACTATAATTCATTTTGAGTTTTTATTCAGTTGTAATATTTGTTGTTTGAATTAAGATTGTAGTTTTAAAATTCTTGTTTTATTTTCATTTCCTTGTTATTTTAATTCTTAGTTTGAATCCGTTTAATTCAAGATTGAGGTTTGGTTGTGAGTTCTCGCAAACTTACTGGCTGTTTCTCACACCGAATCCGAATCTAAGATTAGTCCTAGTTGTGAACTCCATTCAGATTGAAGGTTGAGAACCTTTGGTCTACCAAGCCGTACACATATTTTTGGTACATACTAGAACCGATCTTTTTAATTTAATCACGTAAAAAGCCGTTATGTCTATTGTAATTTTCAGCTTTTCCATGGCGAGTCCTTTGTCAATGGAGTAGTCATAGACTCAGCCTAGGGTGAACATCACTCTATGGCCTAAGTGGATTCATGATTCTCACACCCGTGCTAACAAAGCTTGTTTGTGTTTAATCCGGGCTCATAGCTATTGATTTAAAACTCAAGGTTGTTAAGTTTTTTATTTTGCGTCGACAATGAAATTGGCATGCATAATACTTAAATCAATGTCATTTTGAGGGTTTTAACAAATTTCCATCGTGTCGTGATTAAACCAAACACCGGAAAGAAAAAAATAGAATTTTATTGAATCATCTTCCGAGAGAGTGCACAAATACTGTATGGCTCGATCATGCTAAATTGTGAGAATCATGGATCTATTTAGGTTATAGGCGGTGTGAACCTTGGCCCGAGCCTATTTGTTAAATTTGAGCAAATTTATAGTTTTAATTTTAATTTGGCAATCTATGGTTCTAAAATCACCAAAAATCAAGAAACGAAAAGGTTGGCTACCTACAGCTAAAAATCACCGTTTAGATCGATAAGCCATTGATCACTCCAGAAAATCGTTCCCTGTGGATTCGACCTCGGACTTACTGAATTATATACTTGCAAGCGATTTCATAGCCCTACGCTTGGGGTTAAGCACTTTGTGATACAATCTTTGGGCGCAAGCATCAACGGAATAGGTGGATGTTTTGGTTGGAAGAACAGAAACTCTATGGTAGGTTGGCTGATATATGAAGGTTTTGTGGTGGTTCGAAAAGGGCTCTTGGTATTGTTTCTGCTTAGAACTTTAGGATTAAGTGATGTGAAATAGTAATGGAGTGTATTGCAGATATGGACGTGAGAGTGATGTGTGAGGATTGGGTTGCAATGGTTGAGAGTGCAAGCGTCTGTAGAGATCCAAAAATGGAGAGTGAGAAGGGTTTAAATAGGTGAGATTTAATGGGGTTCAGTGATTAGGGCTATAGGGGACAGTGGAGTGTGTTTCAGGGGGAGGGAAGCCTCTGCGTCGACAACCAACGCAGAGAATCCTCTGCAAAAAGCTGTGTGTGCTTAGATGACACGCTTAAGTCATGCGTTGACTTGAGCACTGGGGTTTTACCACTTGAGCGCTCAGGTGGTTTTGATGGGTTTTTAGGACTGTTTTTAGGGTTCAAGTGCATTGTTCAAGCCTTGTGCACTATTTTGACTTAGTTTCATAATCGGGAATGCCTAAGAACATTCTCAGGTCCAAATTGGGGTGCCTACAATTTCGTTACCTAAATTAACATTCGGCGACAAAATGAGATTTTGTCACCTAAATTTTACATTTGGTGGCAAAAACTAAGATTTTGCCGACTAAAGTCTGTTTTTGGGGACCAAACCAATTTTCATCGCCACTTAGAGCCTTTGAGAAATGAAATATGTTTTCCTTGCTAGAAAAGGTGATGGAAATAAAATTTTCGTCCTTGAAAGGGTACATTTGGCCACAAATTATTATTTCCTCGCCCAATGTATTCTTTTGGCAACAAATTCTGTTTCCCTCGCAATAAGTATAGTTAGCACGACATCCATTTCCTTGACTGATTTCGTCATGGTAGCTTTTTTTTTTTTTTTGTAGTGATGTTTCATTATTTTATTATGTGCTTCATGACCCACACAAAACACAGGCCCATACATCTGCTTGTGCAACTGGCGTGTTGTAATGGTCCGTTATTTTCATAATTTAAAATTTCATTCTCTTTAAATTATTTCTAACTTAAATAAGCCTTATGGTTATTACATTTTGCCCCATATGTAATTATATACATCTACATGCATGTATATATGTAATGTAACTGTCCTAACTATTACATACCGTAAGTTACTTCCCTTTTACATCCCAACTATATCCTTCATTTCATTGATCAATCCCAGTGGCAGCTCCAGGAATTCTTGTGAGAGTGTTCGAAAATTCTACTACAGTCCTAGAAATCATAATTGTATATATAAAAAAAATCTACTAATATCAACACATAATGATGATATTTTGAAGGGCAAAGGGAGCAAAGGAAGAGTATGGCAAGTGTAATAATTATATTCCCTTAATTAGTTAGAATTCCTAATAAGTGACTAATAAATTTGGACGGAGGGAGTAATTTTTCCTGTTAAATATCGAAAAAGCAAAACGAGAAAAATGAGATTAAACTATTTGGTAAACTTGGCCCACTTTTTTCAAACTCTATGAACTAAGAAACCTCTTTTTTTTTAATTTATACCTATATATATAAGCCCTATTTTGTGGAAACTTACATAGTTATTGTAACGACCCGTCCCCACAAGCACCACTAAAATAACATAAAATTATTCAAATAACCAATCCCACTTCCTTCCTACTTACATAATTTTCCGTTTACATACTTCTTTACTTGTCAATCATCACCGTTAAATACGCAGACCTCGCCACCGCGAATAACATACCGAAATCTTATTTGTATCAGATACCATCTCGCCGTTAATCGGTCGGCCCATCGCTTTGTAGCTCCTGGCCTAATTCGCGTCTCTACCAGTCTCTATCTCTGACTGTGAAGAAAACCTCCTTTTAATCCATTTCCCTTCCTTTAATATACCATTTTAAACTTGTCATGGTAGTGGATTCCCAAGGCTGGCCACCAGATGTCCAGATCACACGTTGGTTATAGACAATCTTTTAACACCTCTCTTGTACACATGCATACATCAACGTGCTCTCTTTCATTTGGTTTTTGTTTTTTTTCTTTTTGACTCTTCTCAATTATCAAAAAATGGGCCCACCTGCTCTTATTGGCAGGATATTACAATGCTCTCCTCCTTTTAGGAATTTCGTCCCCGAAATTCACTGATCAAAATATAGGTATATCAAATTTCACACTTCTGCTGCACTTTTTTTTTTCTTTTTCTCCTCCAACAACGAGCTCTTACTGCCCACACAACCCCATCTTGAAGTACAAGAGATTATTTTAAAGAGATAAACTTATTCTAATACTTTAGAAGGGATATTACAGTCTACTCACCTTACAAATTCTCAAAAATTATTTCCATAAAACTATTCCAAGCAATGCATGACCAACATTGATAAGCCAACATATTTGAACAACACAAATTTTAGTTAATATGCCTCATATCCGACCATACAGGTCATGCCACACAGGCAATTAATTCACACCACGAAGATTATATATCACGCCATGAAGGCCATGCCACGAAGGCTATATATCACGCCACGAAAGCCGCGCCACGAAGGCTATGTAGTAAGTGGTTCCATGCCAATCACAATGATCATAACCACTAACAACTAGACCCAATATCATAAACGACCGCAATTAAAGAACAAAATAAACAAATACATGCACATCATCTATCAACACTTGCCAATATTTACGCACTTGGTCACGAAATAACATCTCCCACACAATAATCCTAAGTAATGAATTAACTAGAAGTTAACAATTACTTCTCATACACCTGGAAGGAAATTAACCTCTTCACCCTTGTAGATCTCATGCAATAATACCATAGCCATGACCAACTTGACCACAGAGCAAAAATATAAGCCAAAATAACTATAAAAAAAAAAAAAAAACAAAAAAACAACAACAACATACATAAATTTTTAGAATGGAGTAAAGGCAACATTGATCAACAACCTTGATCCACAAATTTCCAAATCGACCAATGTTTGCCCAGGAAACACCTTCCTCGTATCATGAGATTTTATGAACGGGTATGTTAATACTAAATTTCATTACACTCTATGTTCCGCTTCCTTTCTCTTTCACCCAAATCAACCCTCAATACCCAAACCCAGTAATACCACTGTCTAGAAGTACTCTTAAATTTATCTAATCATGGCGGTGTAGGAAAATCTTTTAGGCTAAGTAAATTTATATGCCGACTTTAGAGATGAGATATCAGGACACCACCAAATATTTCACTTACCAAATATTCTATTATCATATGCCGACACAAAAGAATTAACCTATGCCTCATGCAACTTTTAATTTTCAAATGGCTACAAAAATTCTACCAGCCATATACATACCAAACAAACGTGAGACTCGAAATGTGGACGAAAATAATGTTATAGTCATTTTCACGTTTCCATTGCTCACTCTATTTACCCAAAATTTACTTATCAATTTATAAATAAATAAAAATCACGCTTCCGTTGCACACTCTAATCACCCACCCGATCCCATGTAAGACCTAATCCCCGCTCTGATACCAATTGTAACGACCCGCCCTCGCCTTGCACAATATTGTCCGCTTTGGCCACCCAAGATCCTTGGACTTCCCAAAACGTCACCCATCCCAGGATTGCTCTAGAGTGAGCACGCTTAACTGTGAAGTACCAACGAGCTTTGACGCCCTCACGGCTTTAAAAGGGCTTGTGCAAATTAGGGCATGATTTATTCTCTTATATCAAAGACCTTCGTTGCATCCAGGAGGGTCATGGGCGGTCACATCACCTTAAGATGCAACGTCCTCGTCGCATATTGACCCAATGACCTTCCCCCGGAAGGTATAGCACTTAGTTCTGCACAACACTTTGTTCCCACTCCGGGATTCAAGAGATGGCTCCTGTAGAATCTAGAGGTGGCTCCTACCCCGTAGTCCGGGGTTGAGCTCTGATACCAACTGCAACAACCCGTCCCCACAACCACTACTAAAATAACATAAAATTATTCAAATAACAAATCCCACTTCCTTCCATACTTACATAATTTCCAGTACACATACTTATTTACTTGTCAATCGTCACCGTTAAATATGCAGACCTTGCAACCGCAAATAACATACCGAAATCTTATTTGTATCGGATACCATCTCGCCGTTAATCGGTCGGCCCATCGCTTTTTAGCTCCTGGCCTAATTCGAGTCTCTACAAGTCTCTATCTCTGACTGTGAATAAAACCTCTGTTTAGTCCATTTCCCTTCCTTTAATATACCATTCCAAACTTATCATGCTAGTGGATTCCCAAAGCCGGCCACCAGATGTCCAGATCACAAGTTGGTTATAGACAATCTTTATACACCTCTATTGTACAAATGCACACATCCACGTGCTCTCTTTCATTTGTTTTTTGTTTTTTTTTCTTTTTCACTCTTCTCAATCATCAACAATTGGGCCCACCTGCTCTTATTGGCAGGATATCACACTTATGGTCAATTTTTCCAATGAAATCTTATTTGTATCGGATACCATCTCACCGTTAATTGGTAAGCCCATCGCTTTGTAGCTCCTGGCCTAATTCGCGTATCTATCAGTCTCTATCTCTGACTGTGAAGAAAACCTCCTTTTAGTCAATTTCCCTTCCTTTGATATACCATTCCAAACTTGTCATGCTAGTGGATTCCCAAGGCTGGCCACCAGATGTCCAGATCACAAGTTGGTTAAAGACAATCTTTTAACACCTCTCTTGTACACATGCACACATCCACGTGCTCTCTTTCATTTGTTTTTTATTTTTTTTTTCTTTTTGACTCTTCTCAATTATCAACAAATGAGCCCACCTGCTCTTATTGGCAGGATATTACACTTATGGTCAATTTTCCCAATGAAATCTTATTTGTATCAAATACCATCTCGCCGTTAATCGGTCGGCCCATCGCTTTTTAGCTCCTGGCCTAATTCGCGTCTCTACCAGTCTCTATCTCTGACTGTGAAGAAAACCTCCTTTTAGTCCATTTCCCTTCCTTTAATATACCATTCCAAACTTGTCATGCTAGTGGATTCCCAAGGCCGGCCACCAGATGTCCAGATCAAAAGTTGGTTATAGACAATCTTTTAACACGCCTCTTGTACACATGCACACATCCACATGCTCTCTTTCATTTCTTTTTTGTTTTTTTTTCCTTTTTGACTCTTCTCAATTATCAACAAATGGGCCCACCTCCTCTTATTGGCAGGATATTACACTTATGGTCAATTTTTTCAATGAAATCTTATTTGTATCGGATACCATCTCGCCGTTAATAAGTCGGCCCATCGCTTTGTAGTTCCTCGCCTAATTCGCATCTCTACCAGTCTCTATCTCTGACTATGAAGAAAACCTCATTTTAGTCCATCTCCCTTCCTTTAATATACCATTCCAAACTTGTCATGCTACTGGATTCCCAAGGCCGACCACCAGATGTCCAGATCACAAGTTGGTTATAGACAATCTTTTAACACCTCTCTTGTACACATGCACACATCCACGTGCTCTCTTTCATTTGTTTTTTATTTTTTTTTTCTTTTTGACTCTTCTCAATTATCAACAAATGAGCCCACCTGCTCTTATTGGCAGGATATTACACTTATGGTCAATTTTCCCAATGAAATCTTATTTGTATCAAATACCATCTCGCCGTTAATCGGTCGGCCCATCGCTTTTTAGCTCCTGGCCTAATTCGCGTCTCTACCAGTCTCTATCTCTGACTGTGAAGAAAACCTCCTTTTAGTCCATTTCCCTTCCTTTAATATACCATTCCAAACTTGTCATGCTAGTGGATTCCCAAGGCCGGCCACCAGATGTCCAGATCAAAAGTTGGTTATAGACAATCTTTTAACACGCCTCTTGTACACATGCACACATCCACATGCTCTCTTTCATTTCTTTTTTGTTTTTTTTCCTTTTTGACTCTTCTCAATTATCAACAAATGGGCCCACCTCCTCTTATTGGCAGGATATTACACTTATGGTCAATTTTTTCAATGAAATCTTATTTGTATCGGATACCATCTCGCCGTTAATAAGTCGGCCCATCGCTTTGTAGTTCCTCGCCTAATTCGCATCTCTACCAGTCTCTATCTCTGACTGTGAAGAAAACCTCATTTTAGTCCATCTCCCTTCCTTTAATATACCATTCCAAACTTGTCATGCTACTGGATTCCCAAGGCCGACCACCAGATGTCCAGATCACAAGTTGGTTATAGACAATCTTTTAACACCTCTCTTGTACACATGCACACATCCACGTGGTCTCTTTCATTTGTTTTTTGTTTTTTTTTTCTTTTTGACTCTTCTCAATTATCAACAAATGGGCCCACCTGCTCTTATTGGCAGGATATTACACTTATGGTCAATTTTTCCAATGAAATCTTATTTCTATCGGATACCATCTCGCCGTTAATCGGTCGGCCCATCGCTTTGTAGCCCCTGGCCTAATTCGTGTCTCTACCAGTCTCTATCTCTGTCTTCGAAGAAAACCTACTTTTAGTCCACTTACCTTTAACATACCATTCCAAACTTGTCATGCTAGTGGTATCCCAAGGCTGGCCACCAGATGTGCAAATCACAAGTTGGTTATATATAATCTTTTAACACCTCTCTTGTACACATGCACACATCCACGTGCTCTCTTTCATTTGTTTTTCGTTTTTTTTCTTTTCGACTCTTCTCAATTATCAACAAATGGGCCCACCTGCTCTTATTGGCAGGATATTATAGTTATGGTCAATTTTCCCAATGAAATCTTAATTGTATCGGATACCATCTCGCCGTTAATCAGTCGGCCCATCGCTTTGTACCTCCTGGCCTAATTCGCGTCTCTACCAGTCTATGTCTGACTTTGAAGAAAACCTCCTTTTAGTCCATTTCCCTTCCTTTAATATACCATTCCAAACTTGTCATGCTAGTTGATTCCCAAGGCCGGCCACCAGATGTCCAGATCACAAGTTGGTTATAGACAATCTTTTAACACGCCTCTTGTACACATGCACATATCCACAAGCTCTCTTTCATTTGTTTTTTGTTTTTTTTTTCTTTTTGACTTTTCTCAATTATCAACAAATGGGCCCACCTACTCTTATTGGCAGAATATTACACTTATGGTCAATTTTCCCAATGAAATCTTATGTGTATCGGATCGGATACCATCTCGCCGTTAATCGGTCGGCCCATCGCTTTGTAACTCCTAGCCTAAATCGCATCTTTACAAGTCTCTATCTCTGACTGTGAAGAAAAACCTCCTTTTAGTTCATTTCCCTTCATTTAATTTACTATTCCAAACTTGTCTTGCTAGTGGATTCCCAAGGCTGGCATCCAGATATCCAGATCACAAGTTGGTCGTAGACAATCTTTTAACACGTCTCTTGTACAACTGCACACATCCACGTGCTCTCTTTCATTTGTTTTTTGTCTTTTTCTTATCTTTTTGCCTCTTCTCAATCATCAATAAATGGGCCCATATGCTCTTATTGGCAGGATATTACACTTACGGTCAATTTTCCCAAAAAAATCTTAATTGTATCGGATACCCTCTCGCCGTTAATCGGTCGGCCCATCGCTTTGTAGCTCCTGGCCTTATTCGCATCTCTACCTGTCTCGATCACTGACTGTGAAGAAAACCTCCTTTTAGTCCATTTCGCTTCCTATAATATACCATTCCAAACTTGTCATGCTAGTGGATTCCCAAGGCTGGCCACCCAATGTGCAAATCACAAGTTGGTTAAAGAAAATCTTTTAACACGTCTCTTGTACACATGCACACATCCACGTGCTCTCTTTCATTTGTTTTTTTTTTTTTTTCTTGTTGACTCTTCTCAATTATCAACAAATGGGCCCACCTGCTCTTATTGGCAGGATATTACACTTATGGTCAATTTTCCCAATAAAATCATATTTGTATCAAATACCATCTCGCAGTTAATCGGTCGACCCATTGCTTTTTAGCTCCTGGCCTAATTCGCGTCTCTACCAAACTCTATCTCTGACTGTGAAGAAAACCACCTTTTAGTCCATTTCCCTTCCTTTAATTTACCATTTCAAACTTGTCAGGCCAGTGGATTCCAATGGCTGGCCACCAGATGTGCAAATCACAAGTTGGTTATAGAATATCTTTTAACACCTCTCTTGTACACATGCACAAATCCACGTGCTCTCTTTCATTTGTTTTTTGTTTTTTTTCCTTTTTGACTCTTCCCAATTATCAACAAATGGGCCCACCTGCCCTTATTGGCATGTTATTAAAGTTATGGTCAATTTTCCCAATAAAATCTTATTTGTATCAGATACCATCTCGCCGTTAATCGGTCGGTCCATCGCTTTGTAGCTCCTGACCTAATTCGCGTCTCTACCAGTCTCTATCTCTTACTTTAAAAAAAACCTCCTTTTAGTACATTTCCCATCCTTTAATATACCATTCCAAACTTGTCATGCTAGTGGATTCCCAAGACCGGCCACCAGATGTCCAGATCAAAAGTTGGTTATAGACAATCTTTTAACACGCCTCTTGTACACATGCACACATCCACATGCTCTCTTTCATTTCTTTTTTGTTTTTTTTTTTCTTTTTGACTCTTCTCAATTATCAACAAATGGGCCCACCTCCTCTTATTGGCAGGATATTACACTTATGGTCAATTTTTTCAATGAAATCTTATTTGTATCGCATACCATCTCGCCGTTAATAAGTCGGCCCATCGCTTTGTTGCTCCTAGCCTAATTCGCATCTCTATCAGTCTCTATCTCTGACTGTGAAGAAAACCTCCTTTTAGTCCATCTCCCTTCCTTTAATATACCATTCCAAACTTGTCATGCTATTGGATTCCCAAGGCCGACCACCAGATGTCCAGATCTCAAGTTGGTTATAGACAATCTTTTAACACCTCTCTTGTACACATGCACACATCCACGTGCTCTCTTTCATTTGTTTTTTGTTTTTTTTTTCTTTTTGACTCTTCTCAATTATCAACAAATGGGCCCACCTGCTCTTATTGGCAGGATATTACACTTATGGTCAATTTTTCCAATGAAATCTTATTTCTATCGAATACCATCTCGCCGTTAATCGGTCGGCCCATCGCTTTGTAGCTCCTAGCCTAATTCGCGTCTCTACCCGTCTCTATCTCTGACTTCGAAGAAAACCTACTTTTAGTCCACTTACCTTTAACATACCATTCCAAACTTGTCATGCTAGTGGTATCCCAAGGCTGGCCACCAGATGTGCAAATCACAAGTTGGTTATATATAATCTTTTAACACCTCTCTTGTACACATGCACACATCCACGTGATCTCTTTCATTTGTTTTTCGTTTTTTTCTTTTCGACTCTTCTCAATTATCAACAAATGGGCCCACCTGCTCTTATTGGCAGGATATTATAGTTATGGTCAATTTTCCCAATGAAATCTTAATTGTATCGGATACCATCTCGCCGTTAATCGGTCGGCCCATCGCTTTGTACCTCCTGGCCTAATTCGCGACACTACCAGTCTCTATATCTGACTTTGAAGAAAACCTTCTTTTAGCCCCTTTCCCTTCCTTTAATATACCTGTAGACACCCCAAAATGAGTGTTCACGTACATTTTAATCCCCAATGATGAACGGAAATACCCGGAAGAACTCTCGGATTGAAATTCTCCAAGTCAACTCAGTCAACAGTACCGCACGGTACTCATATCTCAACGCACGGGACAGCCAGTGTCACGTACAGCAGAGTTTTGGAAATTTGACGGCCAGGTGTGCCGCACGGTATACAAGTTGTACCGCACGGCACAGTTTGTGTACCGTACGGTACTGTTTACGGGTTCCCAGTTTTCGCGAATTCCTAGCAGCAGAAAACACGGACGAGATTGGTTCCCCCGCCCTGCTGGTCGTGGCCGAAAGATCATGGCCGAAAGGGATATGCTACTCCCCATGCCATTGTCTCCATGAGCAAGAATCAAGAAGGGGTTGGGAACTACATTCGGCTCCCTCACCCTCTATATAAATCGATCAAATCCAACGGGAAAAAGGCCGAAAAATTTCTGTGTAAAGATGGTTATGAAGCTTCACTCTTGAGTGCCATTTCCATGGCCAAACCTCTTAGCTATCATCTCTAATACTCAGAAAACAACACCAATCTCTTCCAAAACAAAACCCAGTTTTGAAATCCAATCCCCTGTTTTTCGGTTCTAAAGCCGTAAGATAGCCGTTCCAAGTTTGCCAAAGCTCAAGCCTTCAATCCCTCTAACCACTATACTAGAGTGAAAGTGAGGTCCAGAGAAGTGTCAAGCAACATTCAGAAGTTCAGGAAACAAGTTTAATCCGAGAGTTCGAAACCGAAGGTATAAACCCGTTTCGCCAAATTCCTTGAATTTGGTACCCTGAGGGGAAGGGTACCAAGGGTGGAATGATTCCTTGTATCATTTTCATGCTTGGTATGCCCAAATTACAGCAAGTTCAGTTTCATTTCACACCTCCCGGTCGCGTCGTACGGTGAAAACATCGCCTCGTACGGAGCGATTCAACGAGGAGGGACATCCCATACTCAATACATTGCTTTCTCCCTTTAAAGTAGTTCATTTTGAATGCATTTCATACCTTGTATGTGCCTCTGATCGATCATTTCGAAAAGCCAAAGTTTCAAACTGTTTTGCAGCCAAGTGTGCCGCACGATACTCATACTGTACCGCACGGTACACCTTGAGTACCGTACGGTACTCATTTGAAAATTTGACCGTTAATTTTAAGAACAGTGCCGCACGGCTCACTGTTTGTGCCGCACGGTACATCTAATGTGCCGCACGGCATATGTTTCTGGTAAAAATGTGAAATTTGAACCTCCCCCTGCAGGAACAGTTTGAAGTTTGGATTTTCGTTTGATTTCTGTTAATTACAATATCAGTCATCTGTTTTTCTCATTATTATCATCTGTCTTGTTTAATTTAAATGTTTATCTGTTAATGTTCAGCAATAAAATTGTTTTCTAATAAAATCCCACAAATGTTTAGTAAAGACCGATTTTTTTAATCGGGCGAACAGGGTGCATTAAAACCCTTCCCTGTTCGTAACCTGGCTCCCGGATCCAAAACGAATCTCTGGTTTTCAATTGGTTTTATAAGTCATTCGCTCAAATCATCATTTTCAAATTGGTTTCTCGGGTCCCAAACTGCTTTTCCCAAAACCCGGGTGGCGACTCTAAAATCTTTTGTTTTTCGAACCGCTTCGAAAAACCGTCTCCGAACCGCGTGGAGGTCGACCGTCCACAAAATGGCGACTCTGCTGGGGATATTCTCAAATTAATCTCTAATTTGGTATTTTTATACTTATGAACTTCCCGAAAGCTTGTCAAAACGAAAATGCCTAGCGCTATCGCAAGGAAGGAATGGCGGACTAACAGGGCCTCGCCCGGCCATCCTGACTGGAGCTTTTCGGTTGTTTGTCTGTATAAAGATATCAAAGAAGAAATTAATTTGGAGAGCCAAGCTTGAAAAATATTTGTGGGATTTTTGAAAATAATTTTATTGTTGAACTTTTGCATCACTTGCATCGATGTTGGATAAACCCCGCTGCTGCGTCTTGGTTACCCTACCCAGTTCACTGGTGTTAGGACATCCCCGGATGCTCAGCAACCTTGGACCGTGATGAGTCAGCCTGCCGCTTGACCTTTGCCATGCAGTACACTTGGCACTGGGAGGCAAATATTGGCTCTAGTCTGGGGAACCCCCTAAACCAAAACCGGCCTTTGCATATAATTAACCTAGAACTTTCCAAACTAGGGCAGGGACCCACAGGTTAAGATTATGTGATATGCCTTGTTAACTGTTTAACCGCTTGTCATCTACCTGTATTGCATGCGCATACATGATAGCTTTTACCTTAGGTTGTCACATCCTCACTTCCACGGTAATAGGAAGGGTTGTCCCGATAATCAAAGACTCTGTCCAATAAAATAAACTCTTTTTAAAGAAAATTCTGCGATTGGCTCTCTTCCTCGCGGTAATTAGAATGTTGTATTTCTTTTATCAGAGTCTGTAACTCAAAAATGAGCAATCAATCCGGAAACAAAAAGCTCAAGTCCACCTTTACCACCCATCATGGGGCACCGGTGTGGATACTTGAAGAGATAGATAATGAAGAAATAGGGAATGAGGTACCAGATAAAGACAAGCTTGAAGGGTTGCTTCACCAACTAGTCACATCTGATCAGCCAGGTTTGACTCTTCAATGGGACAACTCTGAACATGCGAATGATCAAGGTTGGAAATTCCACCTCCCTGCAGACAACGGAGCCAAAGACGTCCCCGACAAAATCACTGTCAGGGTGGAGCGAGAAAGTGATAATGAAGAAGTGGATATCATGCCGCCAGTCAAAAACTTCCAACCAGACGGAACACCAGTCTACTACTCCCAAGACCCAGTGACGGGACACAAAGACTGGGATGAGTGTGATTGCGAAGGCTGCATTAAAAATGGTCTCCTTCTGAATGATAATCTGTCTCCCAAGCAACTCAAGGAGGACCAAGTCCGGAATGCTCCCCGAGCAAATCCAACAACCGAGTCGGACTAAGAATCGGCAGCCAGCCAGTAGTCAGCAGATCAAGCCAACAGGGCCCTTTTTGAGAATGCCAAGTCTGTATCGAGTCTGTATTTTGTTTGTATTTTGCTTACCAAGTTTGTACTTTGCTTTATTGAGTCAGTTTGTGCTTTGTTTTATGGAGTTAGTGCTTTTCCTATGATAAAGAAAAGAGCCGATCGTAGTCCCGAACTACGTCATGGCCTGATTCCTCTGAAATGAGGATACGTAGGCAACCCCTAAAGGTTCGGCCTTCATTTTGCAAATCCAAAAATTCAGATATATTGAACAGAGCACTGAAAATTGGGGCAATCCTTTCCAAAGCTGTGGTTGCATCGCACATCATGCATCATTCTTTCATTTGTACATAAATTCCTACACATAGCATTTCTTTGGCACCAGTCACTAAGTTCATTTTTCCGCTATCAGTTTCAATCATTGGTAAGGGCAAGAAGAATACTGTACCTAGTTGGACCAGAACTCCCGAACAACGATTAATTCGAACTGAGTCAAAAGCGGTCCAGTCAGATTCAGCACATCCTACAGATATGGCGGGCAAAAGTGAAATCGAGGCTCTCAGGCTAGCCTTCGAAGAACAGCGGGAACGCAGTGATAATCAAATGGCTGAGATGTTACTCCTAATACAAGGTTTAACTTTTCAGAACAAGCCACCAGGGGAGCAACCACCTCCGCAAGAGCATCCGAATTTAGAAGCAATGATGGCAAAAGTCGCCAAACTCGAGGAATCTGTCCAGAAACAAGAGAAGATAGCCGCCACAGGTATTGACATGGACAAGTTGTGTCTATTCCCCAGCGCCAAACTCCCCGAGGGATTCAAGCCCATAACCTGGGAGAAATTTGATGGGAACGGAGATCCGAGAGCTCATCTACAAGCATACGTGGGCACTCTGTCCATGTACAACATTGAAAATAATGCTATGGGTCAAATGTTTCAGCAAACATTGACAGGGCCAGCACTGCGATGGTTCTTAAATCTTGACATTTCAAAGAAAGGGAGTTGGGAGGATATTGGGACAGCTTTCATGGCCCAATACAATTACAATGTTCAGCTTGAGATGACTATCCGAGAATTGGATGCGACCAGGATGGGAGCCAATGAGTCCTTTGCGGACTTTATCAGAAGATGGAGAGGAAAAGCGTCTCAGATGATGGATCGACCCTCGGAGAAAGAACAGATGAGAATTATCACGAAAAACTTGGCACCCGACTTTGCAAAGCACTTAGTGGTTTTCCAAACCACCGCTGACTTCAAAACTTTCTACGAGGCCGGCCTCGCAGTAGAAGATGCACTCAGGACTGGTATATTTGAGAAGGGAGAATCTGCCAAGCCCAGGCGAGTTTACTCCGGCAACAGCAATACCCTGTTTGGAACCAACCAATATAACCATACCCAGGCCAGCTCCTCAAACCCCAAACCAACCAAAACTGAACCTGTTAACCAGATAGCAGCCCAGCCAGCCCGGCAAGCAAGAAATTTCTACCAATTCCCTTTTCCCTTGACAACAGTTTACCAAAGGCTCCTTGAGAAGGACGTCATCAAACCGCTAGAGCCTCGCGAGCCGCCCAAAGTGCTTCCTCCAAACCATAACCCGAACGCCTTCTGTTCCTACCACCAAATGTCCGGCCATCACACCAACAATTGTATCCGTCTTAAACACAAGATTCAGGATCTCATTGAAGACGGAACAATTCCACCCCCCCATAAAAAGCCAAACACCGTCTCTAATCCCATGCCGGAACACCAACCCAATACCCGAATCAACCAAATCTCCTTCAGCTCCACTCCAAATAACCCAAGCTCCACTAAATTAAACCTGAACCTTTACATCATACCGGCCACCGAGCCTAAGCCAGTTGTCCCCTTATCAGAAGATTCGGAAGTTTGCTCCCTCGCAAACATCAAATCAGGGTCAAAACCAAGATGGGCGGATATCACAGAAAGTGAAGAATGGGCTATGAATGATCGAGACTGGGAAGAATTCCGCCAGGAGTGGGACCCAAGCCGATTCATCATCCCCGACTCTCATAACAAACCAGTTGTCTCTATACCAACAGATTCCAGCATCTGTAGGATTGACAAAGTTGTATGCATCGCCGGCATGGTACATACTCTCGCATACGTGGAGCCCAATGAACAAGAAGATTGGCGAGAAAGATGGGAGGCAATTTGTGCTGATCCACTTGACGCAGTTTCACTCCCTACTCTGTTTGAAGAACCCGGAGACATATGGAATCGGACACTCGGAGAAGTTTATCATTGGGTCCCTAGCAGCAATCTTCCAGATAATTCGCTGCCACCTCCGCTTCTTGGAATTGAAGGGCATTCTGCCATAGAAACCATCTTTGGGGATCGTGAATGGATTCCTCAAGCTTACATTATCAACGAATCTTTGTCTCGGCCATCCGTGACGTTTCATCCTCAGTCAAATGTTTCCGCTCTGACGGAGGATCCCCCGGATTCATTGTGGAATAAAGAAAACGTGATCGATGTCCTGTTTGATAACGGTGAAATGTGGACTGTCAACAAAACCATGCTGGATCATTCATTTTGGCATGATCGAGCGGTGGAGAATCTGGAAAAGAAGATGGGAGATATTAAAATCGAGAAACAGAAAGCCGAGAGCAGTGTCGCAGGTTTTTGGACCGAGTATTTTGATACTCAGCAGAAGCTGGAATCCATCAAGGCTGGGAAGCGAAAGGTCAATGAATTTTCAGACTTTTGGGATGAAAAGCCACCGTCGGTCAACCGAATAACGCGAAGCGGACGAATCTATCAACCTGCCAACCTGCAAAGAGGCCACACCTCTAACCACGCTCAAGCTGGGGCATTTGTTTGGGACGATCCCGTCCAACACGACTCAATTCCAAGTAACCCAGAAGGTGTCATTCGAACACCAGAAGTTATCATTCAACCACCACAGAGGAATCCCATGCCAGTGGAAAACCCCATCCGGAAGCAACTTGAAAGAACTCCAGCGTCTATATCCATCTGGGGGCTGCTTTCCTCATCCAGGGAACACCGTCAGAAGTTGATCAAAACTCTGTCAAACATGGAGGTGCCACCCGACATTCCCCCCGAAGCTCTAGTGGCCTTGCTTGCGCCAAACAAGGCAAAACATGTCGTGACATTCACCGAGAAAGATCTGCCGCCGGAAGGAGCCGGCCACAACAAGCCATTACACATCACCATGAAGTGTGTAGGGAAGTGGGTCCCTGTTATCCTCCTAGATAATGGATCTGCTTTAAATGTTTGTCCACTGCGCACAGCCTACTGCCTGGGATTCACGACTAAGGATTTCCAACCATCGAGCCTCGGAGTGCGTGCTTATGATAATACGCGCAGGGATGTAGTTGGAATTGTCCAACTGGAAATGTCTGTCGAAGATTTCAAGTCTAAAGTCGAGTTCCACGTGCTTGACATTCCTTCGTCTTTCAACCTACTGCTGGGTAGACCATGGCTTCACCACCCAGACATCATGGCAGTACCATCTTCGCTGCATCAGAAAGTTCAGCTTGGTTTAGCCGCAGGAACTCTAACTATTTATGGGGAATCTGGGATTCGTCCCCATGTTTCTGACAACGCCCCTCTGCTCGAGATTATGCATGGAGAAGAAGACGTCACCCTTGGAGGTTTCTCTTTTGACACCGCTGGGACAGTTCTCACTATCAAAATGGATGAGGGCTTCTCGATCAGCTCAACGGCCATTGAAATGATGAGGAAGATGGCTTACATGCCCGGTCTGGGATTAGGCCGCAACAATCAAGGGATAGCTGAATTCCCGGAGTTCCCTGTAAACAACAACCACTTCGGCCTTGGGTATCAACCCAGTGGAGATGAGAAAGGAAGCAGATGGAAAGCCCGAACTCACGTTCAATCGAAGAAAGGTCCCATTCGTTTTATCAAAGGAAAAGAGGCTATCTGCCAAGGAGAGCCGGAACTGTTTTGGGATGTGAAGAAGAAGACCAAGCTGCCAGGGTTTGAAATCTTCGCCAACGACTCATGGGACAGTGATGATGAATCGGCGAAGCCAGAAGAATTGGTCGAGCAATACAAATCTGACTGGATTGAAGTTTTTGACTCAGGGAATCTGATATCGTTGTTTGAGGATGAAAATCTGATAGGTACGGTCAAGGACGGGTCTGCTGCCATGGCAATTAGTTTGGAACCTGTTGGAGACATGGAGCTGATGATGCTAAGCCAAGAAGCCCTTGGAGATGTGACCTCACTCATTGTGGATGCCAACGGAATTTATAAAAACTGCACTTTTCTACCTAAAATTGTTTATATTGGCACTGAATTTGAGTCTAAGTCAGAATCTAGCATTGAGTCTGAGTTTAGCACTGAGTTCGGGACCACTTCTGAGTCAATGCATGTGTCTGTCAGTCCTCCGCGTCATCATTTTTCTTTTGAATTTGAGTCTACTCTCATGTATCACGCCCCTGGGGCCACCTCTTTTGCAATGAATGAAGTTGACTTTGCTTATCTTGCTGTGTCTGAAATAAATTGTGTTGACCCGGACGATGATGGGATTGAGTTTGAGGAAGAAATTCCAAAAGAACTCCGATCCCTAATCGAACGAGAAAATGAAAGGCATGCTCAGCCTCTAAGAGAAGAAGTAATTTCAATAAATCTAAGAGGAGAGAGTGATCCGCGAATGGTTCAAATTGGTTCTGGGCTATCTCCAGAGGAGTTTAAAGCTCACTCGAATCTTCTGAAAGAATTTCAAGATGTTTTTGCATGGTCTCACGCAGACATGCCCGGAATTGATCCAGAAATTGTGGAGCATCGAATCCCGCTGTATCCAGGTGCAAAACCTGTCAAGCAGAAGTTAAGGAAGATGAGACCAGACTGGGTATTGGAAATCAAGAAGGAAGTTCAGAAGCAGTTAGACGCAGGGTTCTTGATGGTCACGGAGTACCCTCAGTGGGTCGCCAACATTGTACCTGTTCCCAAAAAGAACGGGAAGATCAGAGTCTGTGTGGACTTCAGAGATTTAAACAAAGCCAGCCCCAAGGATGACTTCCCGCTGCCACATATAGATGTACTCGTAGACAACACTGCGGGGCACGCATTGCTATCGTTCATGGATGGTTTTTCAGGCTACAATCAGATTCTCATGGCCCCCGAAGACCGAGAGAAGACAACTTTCACCACAGAGTGGGGCACCTACTGTTACAAGGTTATGCCATTTGGGTTAAAGAATGCCGGATCTACTTACCAGAGGGCTGCTACAACTCTATTGCATGATATGATTCACAAAGAAGTCGAGGTATATGTGGACGACATGATCGTCAAATCCAAGGAAAGAGAAGGACACCTGCACGCCCTGAGAAAGTTCTTTGAAAGAATTCGCAAGTACAGATTGCGTCTCAATCCCGAGAAATGCACATTCGGGGTTACAGCGGGAAAGATGTTGGGTTTCATGATCACAACCCGAGGAATTGAAGTGGATCCATCCAAAATCAAGGCCATTCTTGAAATGGAACCACCACAGACGGAGAAAGAAGTACGAAGTTTCCTCGGCAAGATTCAGTTCATCAGCAGATTCATCGCCAAGTTAACCACAACTTGCGAGCCGATGTTTCACCTTCTCAAGAAAGGCGTGACATTCAAGTGGGACGACAGGTGCCAGAAAGCCTTTGAAGCAGTCAAGAAATACTTGCAGAATCCTCCAGTACTAATGCCACCAGTACCGGGGCAACTTTTAATTCTATATCTGTCAGTCACTCCATCAGCTATGGGATGCATGTTAGCACAAGAAGGTGAAGGCGGATCTGAGAAAGCCGTATATTACATTAGCAAGAAGATGGTTGGATGCGAAGAACGATATACTCCCCTGGAAAAGACTTGTTGGGCTTTGGTCTGGGCTTCCAAGAAGTTGAGACACTATATGTTGGCTTACTCTGTTGTGCTGATTTCTCGAATGGACCCTCTCAAATATCTGTTTGAGAAGCCCGCGCTTACAGGCAAGTTAGCACGATGGTTGCTTTTGCTAGCAGAATTCGACATCAAGTATGTTACCAGAAAGTCAGTAAAAGGAAGGGCTGTCGCCGAATTTCTTGCCAATTACCCGGTAGAAGGTCCAGAAGATGTGGAATTTGAATTCCCAGATGAGAATGTGATGACGACCACCAACGATGTCTGGACGTTGTATTTTGATGGAGCAGCCAATCAGAAAGGATTTGGAATTGGAGTACTGTTAATTTCCCCAGAAGGATCACATATCCCTCTGGCTTTCAAATTAAACTTTGAGGTCACCAACAACCAGTCAGAATATGAAGCCTGCATTGTAGGGATGGAAGCCGCCTTAGAAATTGGAGTCAAAAGACTAGAAGTCGTCGGAGACTCGAACTTGGTGGTGTCGCAAGCAAACGGTGAATGGAAGGTCAAAGAAGATAAGTTGAAACCCTATCATCAAGACCTAGATGATTTGATCCCGCGATTTCAGATGGTCACCTTCACGCATGTGCCAAGGTTGAAGAATCGGTTCGCCGATGCCCTTGCAACGCTAGCCTCCATGGTTGAGATACCAAACGGAGTCAAACTCCGGCCAGTTATAATTGAACAAAGAAACAAGCCTGTTTATGAGTACGTCATGGCCATTGACGAGCCGAACGATGGCTTGCCGTGGTTTCACGACATTTGGAACTTCATCGAAAGAGGCGAATATCCGGCAGAAGCAGACAAGAAGGACCAAATAGCTCTTCGGAGGTTGGCGTCTCAATACGTCATTTGTGGAGGACAGCTATATCGGAGATCCTATTGTGGGACACACAAATTGTGTGTACACGGAGGAGAAGCCAGCCGAATTATGGAAGAAATCCATAAAGGAGTTTGCGGCCCTCATATGAATGGCATGATGCTTGCCAAGAAAGTCTTAAGACAAGGTTACTATTGGTCAACCATGGAGACTCAATGTATCGAATATGTGAGGCGATGTCACAAATGTCAGATTCACGCCAATCTTATGCATGTTCCACCATCAGAATTGCATTCCATGACCTCACCTTGGCCCTTCTCCGTCTGGGGCATAGACATTATCGGCAGAATCACGCCAGCAGCGTCAAATGGAAACAAGTTCATCCTAGTTGCAATTGATTACTTCACCAAATGGGTTGAAGCTGCTTCCTACACGACCCTCACAGCGGTCCAGGTTGCTCATTTCATCAAGCAGAATGTCATCTACAGATACGGGGTCCCTCAGGCTTTCGTATCAGATAACGGGGTTCATTTCAAGGGGAGAGCGGCAGAGACTCTTGAAGAATTCGGGATTCAGGTTCATAAGTCAACTGTTTATCGACCGCAAACCAATGGAGCTGTGGAAGCGGCCAACAAGACCATCAAGTCTATACTAGGAAGAACCATCGAGTCTGCACGAGATTGGCACGAAAAGCTGCCTTTAGCATTATGGGGATACCGGACGTCCATTCGAACTCCGACAGGAGCAACACCCTACTCTTTGGTTTACGGAATGGAGGCTGTTCTTCCCATCGAACTCGAAATCCCGTCTTTAAGGATCATGGCAGAGTCAAGAATTGATGAAGCAGAATGGCAAAACGCAAGGTTTGAAGAGCTCATGTTGTTCGATGAAAGGAGACTTAAAGCTTTATATCATGTTCAGGGATATCAGCGCCGAATAGCCCGTGCTTTTAACAAGAAGGTGAAGTCCAGGGATTTACAGGAAGGCGACATGGTTTTGAAGGAGATTAGGGCTCCAGTGTTCGATCCACGCGGGAAATTTCGACCAAAGTGGGCCGGGCCCTACATTATCAAGAAGGTCTTGTCCGGAGGTGCAACACAACTCATCGATCTTGACGGCA
Source organism: Vaccinium darrowii (assembly GCA_020921065.1). Taxonomy (NCBI): domain Eukaryota; kingdom Viridiplantae; phylum Streptophyta; class Magnoliopsida; order Ericales; family Ericaceae; genus Vaccinium; species Vaccinium darrowii. The sequence continues at coordinate 33,079,594 of CM037151.1, forward strand.
ACGAGTTTTCTACTTTGGTCAACCTAGATCAACTCAAGAGATATTACCCCTGAGAGAAGCTCGCTGGACTGAAAACCGCAAGGGCGGGCAGTTCCAGGCAAAAATTAGAGCAAAAGCCTGCTGGGTCGAAAACCCGAAGGGGCGGCCTGGGCAAAAGATAAGGCCAAAAACAATCAAAGGCTCGCTAGACCGAAAACCTGAAAAAGGCGGTGCTAGGCAAAATTCAGAGCGCAAAAGGAAAGTGTAAATACCCGAGCGAACCCTAACCAAACAATTGTAGTCCTGAACTACGTCATGACCTGATTCCTTTCTACAAGGGATACGTAGGCAACCTCATCCTGAGGTTCGGTCACAATCTTTCGAGTTGATTCCAAGTCCCCATACGCATTTCGCAAACAGAACCAGTAAGAATCAAGAGTGGAAAATTCTCAAAACTCAAAGTTTTATTCAAACAAAGCTTCTTCGATTACATGGCTGAGCATGAAAATTTCAAACAAAAGAAATAAAAACATCCATAGCACTGGGTGCACAACTTATTTCAGGCACATTAAGATCGAGTCTAAAGTCTGTCTTAGTTTCCATTGTCTCTTGCTTCAATATCCCTTGTCAACCATCTCTTATAGCGTGTCGGAAGAAGAACACTGGGATATAAGTCTCTTGGAATGGTCGTACGCTCCCTCCAATTGCTCTGGTAAGCCCTGAAGGTAGCAACATTGAAATTCGGTAGGACGAAATCCTCAGGACCCGCAGGTGGTGGTACTTGACGAACTCCAAGTTGACGGAGAATGCGGTTTGGAACATAGAAGGTCCATCGGGTCAAACCTGCCAGAATCACTCGCTGGCGCCCCATGTTGCTAATAGCCATATCAGGAAGGTCAATCCAAGTCAAACGCCAAGAGATCACTTCTTCTGTGAGCTGGGAAAGAACTCGAGTCCAACCTCCCACATCATTAAAAACCTCCCTGAAATTCCTGATAACGAACCCTTGAGTTTCATGAACCCGGTTTCTTGGCACAGGCTCCAGCAGATTAGCCTTGTCGCATAACCACAGCTGCGTGAAAGAGAGAAAAACAAGTAAGAAACCTTAGACAGCTTTGAACTGAGCGCTGAGATAAAATGAGAACGAGTGAAAAGCCGGAAAAAGGAGAGCTGAGTGAGAAGCCTACCTGTAGGAGCAGCGGACTACCCTCGAAGACGTCGGTCCTACCGGCATGAACCCCATCCAGACCCATCAAAGTTTCAGCCAGAACCATCGGAGCTACATCCTTACGCTCCTCAATTTGCAAAACCACACCAACCAGGGAAGAGCTTGCTTGACCATCAGATTGCACGAACAAGAATGCAGCCAGTAAACACAAGCACAGAGCAAAGTTGTCAGAGCGGAATCCTTCAATCAAGCGTGGGATATTCAGAAAGCCTCCACGAATTAGAGACTTAGCAGCATTGTTACTTATCCCTAGCTTGGAAGACAACACTGGGGCAAAACCAACTCCGTGGAGTGGAACGATGGGCTCCGCCAAATCAAAACCTCCAAGGTATGCGAAGAATTCTTCCACAGTGGGGCATAACTCGTGGAGACCAAAGCGGAAGACATGCACCTCAGGGTCCCAGAATTGTGTTGCAGCTCGCAACAACTCTGGACGTATGGACACGTCTCGAATATAACGAAGGGAAGTCAGCCTATGACCCCGAAAGTGCAGCCAATCCAAGCCATCGAGATCATCGAGCCAGGGGCGCATCAAGGCTGAGAAGCTCACCACCATTGTGCAAGAAAAGGGGCGGGGTTAACAAGGAAAGAGTTTATGAATTTGGAGTGCAAATAAGGGGGGAAATGAACAGCTTTTTATAGCCACCATGCATGAGGAACAATACGAAATTTCAAGTTCCAAAGGTCACCTCGAAAGACGCGTCAACTCGAAGACCGCAAGGAATCATGTTAAAAATGATAAGTTCCCTCAAAACATGCCCCACAATGGCTCTTCAAGTCCCTAGGACGTGCGTTGAAATGATGAAACGCCGAAAGGGAGGACCAGAAATCCGCTGCAAGTGGCAGATTTTTTGGCATTATCAGGCCTGTACCGTGCGGCACACTAATAGTGCCGCACGGCACAGTTTCAGTACCGCACGGCACAACTGGCCAGATTCCAAGCAAAATTCAGTTTTGAGCCTCCGGGACTCACTCCGTGCTCTTCTTTGGCACAAAGCTTATGCATGCAAGCCATGGCGCGCGCCTACGACCTATTGGAGGGGTCGGTTGGCAACCTCAACCAGAAATTAATGATCAAAAGTCTCGAAGACTTGAATACCAAGGAATAGAAGTATCGACGAGCTATACTTCATGATAACACCACCCCACGAGCATGGTCAATTCATGTGTAATACGTCATGTCCATGAGTCATTCCGTTCATTTGTCAACAGCACTGCCAACATATGTGCGCAACAAGCGTCATCTTCTTGACGTTAGTCCACACATGGCACATATAAGTTCAAAAGTTTAGTTCCGTTTCATTGAGTCCTATGAGTCACAACCATAAATGCAAATCAAACTTTCCATATACAAGCTTGTTGGTCTCGAATTCAGTTGCTTTAAGTTAAGTACTCACGTGCAAAACTGCGATTTTCCAAATTCATGGCCAATGTGAATGACGGCATGACTAAAATGCAAATTTTTATAAAACCAAGATCAAAATATCCACATGATAAGTGAAACCATATCCAGAGGCAAACAGGCCCAATGTGTCATCAACTACTACGGCTCGCAGGCCATCTATACAGAAGGCTAAACAAATGCCTAAATCAAAACGAGGCACGCAGGCCCCACCTAGAAAAATGCTATCACTAACTACTGTCTCAGGTACGAGGGCGCTTCGGAGGCACGGACCCCCGAGGTCTATACTCCTCTGGCGTAGCAGGATCGTCATCAGTACTACTGCTCTCCGCAGGCTCCTCCCTCTGCTGTACACTCTCTCTCCGTCTCTCAGAAGAACGAAGGACTCGGCCTGAAGGTGGAGTCACTGAAGAAACTCGAGGCGTGGAACGCCTAGCACTCCCAGAGCCTGACGCTCCCTGCGCAAGCAACAAAGTTTGTCAGAATACAATGAAAGGCATGCATGATCAAACAGAAAGGAAAGGCAAGTCCAAGGTATACCTCAGCAGCCCCGGCACTAGGGGTGGCCCCTCGGCTAGCTCCTCTCTCACTGCTAGTACTCTCCCTCCTCCTGCGAGTACCTCGGCCGGTCTCTCTACCTCTGCTAGCCTCTCCAATCCGGCCACGACCAAGTACAACTCCTGGCTCAGCCCGCGGGCGCACCTCTGGGGCCATGCCCATCACAAACTGACGGACCATGGCCTGCAAGTCCTGCGCCAGCTGGTACGACGCCGCCGCCCACTCAACAGGAATCTGAAATTAAAAAGGGGCGTCAGCAATACATGAGATACTGGTATAAACAAGTAATAGAAGCAAGCATAATAATCAAAAGTCACCTCTGTCGTGGCAAGAGTAACTGTAGGAGTGATATGAGGCACCGTCACCACTCCAAGTGCTCCGTCAGCGGTCACCACCTCAATCTCTCTCCTCAACTCAGGTAAAGCAACACCGGCCCTCAAACGGTTCTCCATGTCCAGGTCATATGCCAAGTGTGTGCTCAAGTAACCCTCATAATCTATCGAAAGACCGAAGACCACCTCTGTCGGCACCGTATATCTCTCTATCTCAGCTCGGGTGTACTCCTCAGTCCTCTGAACAAGTGGAGGCAACGGCGAAGGCACTCTGAAATGGTCAATCCCGAGGGACTGACGGGAAACCCTGTCACCCAAGTACCATCGCCAACCGTAAGGGCACTCCAGCAGCACTCGACTCCGTGTCAGCTCCCTGCTCCTAACCAAGTAATCCCTGCGCATCCTATGCCAAACATTCCATCTCACCTACAAGAAAGAAGGGTTTGTCAGTTTCAAGGATAAAGGAAGACAATAAAGCATGAATATTTGAAATCATAGAAGAGGCTTACCCTATCTCCTGTAGTAGTGTCCAGAAAGAGCCGAAAAGTCCTCAAATCTCCCTTATGGTCACCACCTCCTGTGTACTCTGACCCCCACTTCTCGGCACGTGGGAGCACATCCTCATTGCTATGCGAATTGGCCGGGGCAAATACACCCAGCACCTCATAAGCCCACACCTGCATGTTCAGAAAGTCGCCAAGTCATGAAACATGGATGAAAGCATTATCATGATCATTGAAAGAGGAATACAAGCAAAATTTTACCTCTAGCACCCTCCAGTAGCCACCAAGGCTCGTGCCCACACCACGGCACACGCAACCAAGGAAGCAGTACACAGTACACAGGCCGGCGCCGCCCCAGTCAAACCTCCCAGCAGTCTCCAGATCCTCCAGTGCAGGCAACCAACCCAAGTGCACCATGCCCTGCCTGTTCGGAAACAGGGAGGCGCCAAAAAGGTACAACAAGTAGGCTCTCGCCATCTGCCTAGCCTCCTCCTCTGACCCTGGCTCGTGGTCCCAGAAACCCACCAGAACAGTATACCTCACCCCCGGATCAATACCTCCAAGTCTCCTCCCCAGGTAGTGCTCAATGGCAGCATGGTCCAAGTACAGCTCTGAGTCAAACGGGATGGGCTCACCTCCAACTCTCAGACCGGTGATCGCAGCAAAGTCAAGGGGAGTAATCGTCATCTCCCCGAATCTGAAGTGGAAGGTGTTGGTAGTATCCCACCACCTCTCCACCAGGGCTCGTATCAGCTTACGATCCGTCCTAGTCACTGTCAGAAGCCGGATAAAAGTGGTGAACCCAGAGGCATCAACCAAAGCCCTCACTCGTGACGGCAACGCGCGGTAATACTCCAAAGAATGCGCAGAACCTCCATAACCACCCAAGGACCTCTGAGTCTGTTAAACAAAGGCATGGCAAAAATTTCAGTCAGTATTATCAACAGGAATGTACAAGCAAACAATCACAAGAATAAGCAGAGGATACGTACCAAAGGATTCCTATAAGCAATGTGGGTCGAACGGTCTCGAATCACACTCGTATCTAGGTACGTAGGCAACAAAGGTGTATATGTATCGCACCCCTGGGGAACGAAGAAGTGCACCCGTGGCACATAGGTAGCCGGTGTAAACGGAGCTCTGTGGTCCAAAGACAGCTCGACCTCTCGGACTATGGTCAAACGCTCCTCCCCTGCAGCCACCTCGGCCTCTCTCTGTCTCTCCTCCTGCTCAGCATCCCTGACAATGGATGCCATCCCCTCCTGAACCAGGACATTCTCAAACCTGGGAAACTCCTGTAAGGTCGCTGCTATATCCTCGTCTCTCGCTCCCTCCAGAGTGTCTGCCAAAGTCAGACCAGACCCACGAGAAGAACCAACGGCAGGTGTAAACAACGGAGGCTCTGAAGGCTCTGTCTCTATCTCAGCACTCTCCTCTGGCACTCTGGCAGTACCAATCGCAATAGCCGGACCTGGAGCTATGCGCCTCACCAATGGCACCTCCTCGCTCTCAGTACTACTCCCCCCAGCAACATCCTCAACCAAAACATCCCTCGGGATACCCTCAGCCTGAGACCCACTCTCCTGAGTGTGGGCTCTCTCCACAACAACGTCAATGCCACTAAAACTCATAGCAATATCCGAAGGAAAGACACCCGTACCTAAAGGATCAATTTCCATAGCCTCTGGACCTCTATCTGCAGCCACGGTACTCTGATCACCGCCGACGACACTCTCAGCATGCCGTACGGTACCCCTATCCGCCACCGCAGCACCCACAACACCAGGCACGGCACTGTCAGTGTGCCGTGCGGTACCCAAATGGTCACCAATGTCACCACTGCCCCCAGCCGCGCCAATGCCAACGCCCGTGGTCTCCCGAACCACCGCCGGAGTTGAAACTTCACCCATGGGAGCCCCACCGAGCCTCGTCGGAGCCGATACCGGCGTAGGTAACGCCGTCTCGCCACTAATTGATGCCGAGTCGGAAGCCCCTTGAATCGGATCAACGTCGGCCGGAATATCCGTGGATGGATCACCACCGGGCTCGCCGGACGTGGCACCACCGCCCCCACACACCGCCGACGTCGAATCAATGGTGGACATAATAGGATCGACCGGTGTATCACCAGAATCGGCCATGAATGGTGTTTCTCGGACAAGAAATTTTGATTTCGGGAGAAACTTGATTTGGGATGTTGATGAACCAAGAGATTTGAAGGAGAGGAAGAAGAATGGGAGAGGCAAGAGGGTTTTCGAACTACCGCTCTCGAAATAACTGACTAAAACGTTTGAATGTGTTTGAAAGAGTGGGAGAAAACAAAACGGTTTCGGGCGGTTTTAATAGCCACTTGTGCCGTACGGCACACCTACTCTACCGTGCGGTACACCTTGAGTACCGCACGGCACACCCATTTTCCAATTCTACCGCACGGTACTTTATTTCTGCCGCACGGCACAGTTTTGATGCCGCACGGTACACACCTATGTTCCTAAATAGTTTTTGCACCAGATTCAACCTCCTCAAAGGTTTCTAAGCCAAGGTTGCCAGCAATCTCACTCAGGCTAATCCTCGTTAACTTCGCATGCGCACTTATCAGTTCCATCGACAGTATACAAGCACCATTTGGTTATGTAAGTCCTCGATGGCATAAACAGCAACAGTTGGTTTAGTAAGTCCTCAAAAGTATCTATAACGACGATTTTAATCAGCACTCAGACGGGTTTCGTAAGTCCTCCCCGGCGTTAACAGGCGGTTATATCCTCAAACATCAAAATGGTTTCGTAAGTCCTCAAAGGCATTTACAACAACAATTTCAAGCGTCCGATGGTTTCCATCAGAACGGTTTCGTAAGTCCTCAACGGCATTTACAACAACAATTTTTATCAACATCGAATGGTCTCGTAAGTCCTCTCCGGCATTAACGACAGTTTTATCAACATCGAATGGTCTCGTAAGTCCTCTCCGGCATTAACAACAGTTATCCTCAGCATCAAATGGTTTATTGTGTCAGCAACAAAAGGTTTCGTAAGTCCTCTCCGGCATTAACAAAACGGTTTTCAGCACCAATAGCACATCATTCGTTTTTCCCTCGTTGAAAAGCAGAGTGACAAACTCCACTACCCAATCAAAGGTATGTTTTCTAGAAACCCTTATGCATTCGGCCCTGATGAACTACGCCGGTCTGATCCCTACAAAGGGGTACGTAGGCAGCTCTTACGAGCGCGACCACATGCATCATGTATTACTTGTTCGTTTTCGTACGAGGACGTCCACATCGAGGGGTGTCTTCTATCTTTGACGCGACTTCGGTCGACACAATGATTGTAAGTCTCGTCAAAGAGGGGCAACTGTAGACACCCCAAAATGAGTGTTCACGTACATTTTAATCCCCAATGATGAACGGAAATACCCGGAAGAACTCTCGGATTGAAATTCTCCAAGTCAACTCAGTCAACAGTACCGCACGGTACTCATATCTCAACGCACGGGACAGCCAGTGTCACGTACAGCAGAGTTTTGGAAATTTGACGGCCAGGTGTGCCGCACGGTATACAAGTTGTACCGCACGGCACAGTTTGTGTACCGTACGGTACTGTTTACGGGTTCCCAGTTTTCGCGAATTCCCAGCAGCAGAAAACACGGACGAGATTGGTTCCCCCGCCCTGCTGGTCGTGGCCGAAAGATCATGGCCGAAAGGGATATGCTACTCCCCATGCCATTGTCTCCATGAGCAAGAATCAAGAAGGGGTTGGGAACTACATTCGGCTCCCTCACCCTCTATATAAATCGATCAAATCCAACGGGAAAAAGGCCGAAAAATTTCTGTGTAAAGATGGTTATGAAGCTTCACTCTTGAGTGCCATTTCCATGGCCAAACCTCTTAGCTATCATCTCTAATACTCAGAAAACAACACCAATCTCTTCCAAAACAAAACCCAGTTTTGAAATCCAATCCCCTGTTTTTCGGTTCTAAAGCCGTAAGATAGCCGTTCCAAGTTTGCCAAAGCTCAAGCCTTCAATCCCTCTAACCACTATACTAGAGTGAAAGTGAGGTCCAGAGAAGTGTCAAGCAACATTCAGAAGTTCAGGAAACAAGTTTAATCCGAGAGTTCGAAACCGAAGGTATAAACCCGTTTCGCCAAATTCCTTGAATTTGGTACCCTGAGGGGAAGGGTACCAAGGGTGGAATGATTCCTTGTATCATTTTCATGCTTGGTATGCCCAAATTACAGCAAGTTCAGTTTCATTTCACACCTCCCGGTCGCGTCGTACGGTGAAAACATCGCCTCGTACGGAGCGATTCAACGAGGAGGGACATCCCATACTCAATACATTGCTTTCTCCCTTTAAAGTAGTTCATTTTGAATGCATTTCATACCTTGTATGTGCCTCTGATCGATCATTTCGAAAAGCCAAAGTTTCAAACTGTTTTGCAGCCAAGTGTGCCGCACGATACTCATACTGTACCGCACGGTACACCTTGAGTACCGTACGGTACTCATTTGAAAATTTGACCGTTAATTTTAAGAACAGTGCCGCACGGCTCACTGTTTGTGCCGCACGGTACATCTAATGTGCCGCACGGCATATGTTTCTGGTAAAAATGTGAAATTTGAACCTCCCCCTGCAGGAACAGTTTGAAGTTTGGATTTTCGTTTGATTTCTGTTAATTACAATATCAGTCATCTGTTTTTCTCATTATTATCATCTGTCTTGTTTAATTTAAATGTTTATCTGTTAATGTTCAGCAATAAAATTGTTTTCTAATAAAATCCCACAAATGTTTAGTAAAGACCGATTTTTTTAATCGGGCGAACAGGGTGCATTAAAACCCTTCCCTGTTCGTAACCTGGCTCCCGGATCCAAAACGAATCTCTGGTTTTCAATTGGTTTTATAAGTCATTCGCTCAAATCATCATTTTCAAATTGGTTTCTCGGGTCCCAAACTGCTTTTCCCAAAACCCGGGTGGCGACTCTAAAATCTTTTGTTTTTCGAACCGCTTCGAAAAACCGTCTCCGAACCGCGTGGAGGTCGACCGTCCACAATACCATTCCAAACTTGTCATGCTAGTGGATTCCCAAGGTTGGCCACCAGATGTCCAGATCACAAGTTGGTCATAGACAATCTTTTAACACGTCTCTTGTACAAATGCACACATCCACGTGCTCTCTTTCATTTGTTTTTCGTTTTTCTTCTTTTTGACTCTTCTAAATTATCAACAAATGGGCCCACCTCCTCTTATTGGCAGGATATTACACTTATGGTCAATTTTTTCAATGAAATCTTATTTGTATCGCATACCATCTCGCCGTTAATAAGTCGGCCCATCGCTTTGTTGCTCCTAGCCTAATTCGCATCTCTATCAGTCTCTATCTCTGACTGTGAAGAAAACCTCCTTTTAGTCCATCTCCCTTCCTTTAATATACCATTCCAAACTTGTCATGCTATTGGATTCCCAAGGCCGACCACCAGATGTCCAGATCTCAAGTTGGTTATAGACAATCTTTTAACACCTCTCTTGTACACATGCACACATCCACGTGCTCTCTTTCATTTGTTTTTTGTTTTTTTTTTTCTTTTTGACTCTTCTCAATTATCAACAAATGGGCCCACCTGCTCTTATTGGCAGGATATTACACTTATGGTCAATTTTTCCAATGAAATCTTATTTCTATCGGATACCATCTCGCCGTTAATCGGTCGGCCCATCGCTTTGTAGCTCCTAGCCTAATTCGCGTCTCTACCCGTCTCTATCTCTGACTTCGAAGAAAACCTACTTTTAGTCCACTTACCTTTAACATACCATTCCAAACTTGTCATGCTAGTGGTATCCCAAGGCTGGCCACCAGATGTGCAAATCACAAGTTGGTTATATATATTCTTTTAACACCTCTCTTGTACACATGCACACATCCACGTGATCTCTTTCATTTGTTTTTCGTTTTTTTTCTTTTCGACTCTTCTCAATTATCAACAAATGGGCCCACCTGCTCTTATTGGCAGGATATTATAGTTATGGTCAATTTTCCCAATGAAATCTTAATTGTATCGGATACCATCTCGCCGTTAATCGGTCGGCCCATCGCTTTGTACCTCCTGGCCTAATTCGCGACACTACCAGTCTCTATATCTGACTTTGAAGAAAACCTTCTTTTAGCCCCTTTCCCTTCCTTTAATATACCATTCCAAACTTGTCATGCTAGTGGATTCCCAAGGTTGGCCACCAGATGTCCAGATCACAAGTTGGTCATAGACAATCTTTTAACACGTCTCTTGTACAAATGCACACATCCACGTGCTCTCTTTCATTTGTTTTTCGTTTTTCTTCTTTTTGACTCTTCTAAATTATCAACAAATGGGCCCACCTACTCGTATTGGCAGTATATTACACTTATGGTCAATTTTCCCAATGAAATCTAATTTATATCAAATACAGTCTTGCCGTTAATCGGTCGGCCCATCGCTTTGTAGCTCCTGGCCTAATTCGCGTCGCTACCAGTCTATGTCTCACTTTGAAGAAAACCTCCTTTTAGTCCATTTCCCTTCCTTTAATATACCATTCCAAACTTGTCATGCTAGTTGATTCCCAAGGCCGGCCACCAGATGTCCAGATCACAAGTTGGTTATAGATAATCTTTTAACACGCCTCTTGTACACATGCACATATCCACAAGCTCTCTTTCATTTGTTTTTTGTTTTTTTTTTCTTTTTGACTCTTCTCAATTATCAACAGATGGGCCCACCTACTCTTATTGGCAGAATATTACACTTATGGTCAATTTTCCCAATGAAATCTTATTTGTATCGGATACCATCTCGCCGTTAATCGGTCGGCCCATCGCTTTGTAACTCCTAGCCTAATTCGCATCTTTACAAGTCTCTATCTCTGACTGTGAAGAAAACCTCCTTTTAGTCCATTTCCCTTCATTTAATTTACTATTCCAAACTTGTCTTGCTAGTGGATTCCCAAGGCTGGCATCCAGATATCCAGATCACAAGTTGGTTGTAGACAATCTTTTAACACGTCTCTTGTACAACTGCACACATCCACGTGCTCTCTTTCATTTGTTTTTTGTCTTTTTCTTATCTTTTTGCCTCTTCTCAATCATCAATAAATGGGCCCACATGCTCTTATTGGCAGGATAATACACTTACGGTCAATTTTCCCAAAAAAATCTTAATTGTATCGGATACCCTCTCGCCGTTAATCAGTCGGCCCATCGCTTTGTAGCTCCTGGCCTAATTCGCATCTCTACCAGTCTCGATCACTGACTGTGAAGAAAACCTCCTTTTAGTCCATTTCCCTTCCTTTAATTTACCATTTCCAACTTGTCAGGCCAGTGGATTCCAAAGGCTGGCCACCAGATGTGCAAATCACAAGTTGGTTATAGAATATCTTTTAACACCTCTCTTGTACACATGCACAAATCCACGTGCTCTCTTTCATTTGTTTTTTGTGTTTTTATCTTTTTGACACTTCTCAATTATCAACAAATGGGCCCACCTGCCCTTATTGGCATGTTATTAAAGTTATGGTCAATTTTCCCAATGAAATCTTATTTGTATCAGATACCATCTCGCCGTTAATCGATCGGCCCATCGCTTTGTAGCTCCTGGCCTAATTCGCGTCTCTACCAGTCTCTATCTCTTACTTTAAAAAAAACCTCATTTTAGTACATTTCCCTTCCATTAATATACCATTCCAAACTTGTCACGCTAGTGGATTCCCAAGGCCGGCCACCAGATGTCCAGATCACAAGTTGGTTATAGAATATCTTTTAACACCTCTCTTGTACACATGCACACATCCACATGCTCTGTTTCATTTGATTTTTGTTTTTTTTTTCTTTTCGACTCTTCTCAATTATCAACAAATGGGCCCATCTGCCCTTACTGGCATGTTATTAAAGTTATGGTCAATTTTCCCAATGAAATCTTATTTGTATCAAATACCATCTCGTCGTGAATCGGTCGGCCCATCGCTTTGTCGCTCCTGGCCTAATTTGCGTCTCTACCAGTCTCTATCTCTGTCTTTAAAAAAAACCTCCTTTTAGTCCATTTCCCTTCATTTAATATACCATTCCAAACTTGTCATGCTAGTGGATTCCCAAGGCCGGCCACCATATGTCCAGATCACAAGTTGGTTATAGACAATCTTTTACCACCTCTCGTGTATACATGCACACATCCAAGTGCTCTCTTTCATTTGTTTTTTTTTTTTTTTCTTTTTGACTCTTCTCAATTATCAACAAATGGGCCAACCTGCTCTTATTGGCAGGATATTACACTTATGGTCAATTTTCCCAATGAAATCTTATTTGTATCACATACCATCTCGTCGTTAATCGGTCGGCCCATCGCTTTGTAACTCCTGGCCTAATTCGCGTCTCTACTAGTCTCTATCTCTGACTTTAAAGAAAACCTCCTTTTTGTCCATTTCCCTTCCTTTAATATACCATTCCAAACTTGTCATGCTAGTGGATTCCCAAGGCTGGCCATCAGATGTCCAGATCACAAGTTGGTTATAAACAATCTTTTAACACGTCTCTTGTACAAATGCACACATCCACGTGCTCTCTTTCATTTGTTTTTGTTTTTTTTTTCTTTTTGACTCTTCTCAATCATCAACAAATGGGCCCACACGCTCTTATTGGAAGGATATTACACTTATGGTCAATTTTTCCAATGAAATCTTAATGGTATCAGATACCATTTCGCTGTTAATCGGTCAGCCCATCGCTTTGTAGCTCCTGGCCTAATTCGCGTCTCCACCAGTCTCTATCTCTGACTTTAAAGAAAACCGCCTTTTAGGCCATTTCCCTTCGTTTAATATACCATTCCAAACTTGTCATGCTAGTGGATTCCCAAGGCCGGCCACCAGATGTCCAGATAACAAGTTGGTTATAGACAATCCTTTGACACGTCTCTTGTACACATGCACACATCAACATGCTCTCTTTCATTTGTTTTTTGTTTTTTTTTTCTTTTTGACTCTTCTCAAATATCAACAAATGGGCCTACCTGCTCTTATTGGCAGGATATTACACTTATGGTCAATTTTCCCAATCAAATCTTATTTGTATCGGATACCATCTCGCCGTTAATAGGTCGGCCCATCGCTTTGTAGCTTCTAACCTAATTCGCATCTCTACCAGTCTCTATCTCTGACAGTGAAGAAAACCTCCTTTTAGTCCTTTTCCCTTCATTTAATATACCATTCCAAACTTGTCATGCAAGCGGATTCCCAAGGCTGGCCACCAGATGTCCAGATCACAAGTTGGTTATAGACAATCTTTTAACACGTCTCTTGTACAAATGCACACATCCACGTGCTCACTTTCATTTGTTTTTTGTTTTTTTTTCTTTTTGATTCTTCTCAATCATCAACAATTGGGCCCACATGCTCTTATTGGCAGGATATTACACTTATGATCAATTTTCCCAATGAAATCTTAATTGTATCGGATACCATCTCGCCGTTAATTGGTCGGCCCATCGCTTTGTAGCTCCTGGCCAAATTCGCGTCTCTACCAGTCTCTATCTCTGACTTTGAAGAAAACCTCCTTTTAGTCCATTTCCCTTCCTTTAATATACCTTTCCGAACTTGTCACGCTAGTGGATTCCCAAGGCCGGCCACCAGATGTCCAGATCACAAGTTGGTTATAGACAATCTTTTAACACGTCTCTTGTACAAATGCACACATCCACGTGCTCTCTTTCATTTGTTTTTTGTTTTTTTTTTCTTTTTGACTCTTCTCAATTATCAACAAATGGGCCCACCTGCTCTTATTGGCAGGATATTACATCTATGGTCAATTTTTCCAATGAAATCTTATTTGTATCGGATACCATCTCGCCGTTAATCGGTCGGCCCATCGCTTTGTAGCTCCTAACCTAATTCGCATCTCTACCAGTCTCTATCTCTGACTATGAAGAAAACCTCCTTTTAGTCGTTTTCCCTTCCTTTAATATACCATTCCAAACTTGTCATGCATGTGGATTCCCAAGGCTGGCCACCAGATGTCCAGATCACAAGTTGGTTATAGACAATCTTTTAACACGTCTCTTGTACAAATGCACACATCCACGTGCTCTCTTTCATTTGTTTTTTGTTTTTTTTTCTTTTTGACTCTTCTCAATCATCAACAATTGGGCCTACATGCTCTTATTGGCAGGATATTACACTGATGGTCAATTTTCCCAATAAAATTTTAATTGTATCGGATACCATCTCGCCGTTAATCGGTCGGCCCATCGGTTTGTAGCTCCTGGCCTAATTCGCGTCTCTACCAGTCTCTATATCTGACTTTGAAGAAAACCTCCTTTTAGTCTATATCCCTTCCTTTAATATACCATTCCGAACTTGTCATGCTAGTGGATTCCCAAGGCCGGCCACCAGATGTCCAGATCAAAAGTTGGTTATGGACAATCTTTTAACACGTCTCTTGTACACATGCACACATCCAAATGCTCTATTTCATTTGTTTTTTATTTTTTTTTCTTTTTGACTCTTCTCAATTGTCAACAAATGGGCCCACCTACTCTTATTGGCAGGATATTACACTTTTGGTAAATTTTCCCAAGGAAATCTTATTTGTATCGGATACCATCTCGCCGTTAATCGGTCGGCCCATCGCTTTGTAGCTCCTAACCTAATTCGCATCTCTACCAGTCTCTATCTCTGACTTTGAAGAAAACCTCCTTTTAGTCCATTTCCCTTCCTTTAATATACCTTTCCGAACTTGTCATGCTAGTGGATTCCCAAGGCCGGCCACCAGATGTCCAGATCACAAGTTGGTTATAGACAATCTTTTAACACGTCTCTTGTACAAAGACACACATCCACGTGATTTCATTCATTTGTTTTTTGTTTTTTTTTCTTTTTGACTCTTCTCAATCACCAACAATTGGGCCCACATGCTCTTATTGGCAGGATATTACACTGATGGTCAATTTTCCCAATGAAATCTTAACTGTATCGGATACCATCTCGCCGTTAATCGGTCGGCCCATCGCTTTGTAGCTCCTGGCCAAATTCGCGTCTCTACCAGTCTCTATATCTGACTTTGAAGAAAACCTCCGTTTAGTCTATATCCCTTTCTTTAATATACCATTCCGAACTTGTCATGCTAGTGGATTCCCAAGGCCGGCCACCAGATGTCCAGATCACAAGTTGGTTATGGACAATCTTTTAACACGTCTCTTGTACACATGCACACATCCAAATGCTCTATTTCATTTGTTTTTTGTATTTTTTTCTTTTTGACTCTTCTCAATTATCAACAAATGGGCCCACCTACTCTTATTGGCAGGATATTACACTTATGGTCAATTTTCCCAAGGAAATCTTATTTGTATCGGATACCATCTCGCCGTTAATCGGTCAGCCCATCGCTTTGTAGCTCCTAACTTAATCCGCATCTCTACCAGTCTCTACCTCTAACTGTGAAGAAAACCTCCTTTGAGTCCATTTCCCTTCCTTTAATATACCATTCCAAACTTCCCATGCTAGTGGAATCCCAAGGTTGGCCATCAGACGTCCAGATCACAAGTTGGTGATAGACAATCTTTTAACACGTCTCTTGTACAAATGCAGACATCCACGTGCTCTCTTTCATTTGTTTTTTGTTTTTTTTTTTTCAATTTAACTCGTCTCAATCATCAACAAATGGGCCCACATGCTCTTATTGGCAGGATATTACACTTATGGTCAATTTTTCCAATGAAATCTTAATTGTATCGGATACCATCTCGCCGTTAATCGGTTGGCCCATCGCTTTGTAGCTCTTGGCCTAATTCGCGTATCTACCAGTGTCTATCTCTGACTTTGAAGAAAACCTCCTTTTAGTCCATTTCCCTTCCATTAATATACCATTCCAAACTAGTCATGCTAGTGGATTCCCAAGGCCGGCCACCAGATGTCCAGATCACAAGTTGGCTATAAACAATCTTTTAACACGTCTCATGTACAAATGCACACATCGACGTGCTCTCTTTCATTTGTTTTTTGTTTTTTTTTCTTTTTGACTCTTCTCAATCATCAACAAATGAGCCCACATGCTCTTATTGGCAGGATATTACACTTATGGTCAATTTTCCTTTTGAAATCTTAATTTTATCAGATGCCATCTCGCCGTTAATCGGTCGGCCCATCGCTTTGTCGCTCCTGGCCTAATTCTCGTCTCTACCAGTCTCTATCTCTGACTTTGAAGAAAACCTCATTTTAGTCCATTTCCCTTCCTTTAATATACCATTCCAAACTTGTCATGCTAGTAGATTCCCTAGGCCGGCCACCAGATGTCCAGATCACAAGTTGGCTATAGACAATCTTTTAACACGTCTCATGTACAAATGCACACATCGACGTGCTCTCTTTCATTTGTTTTTTGTTTTTTTTTTCTTTTTGACTCTTTTCAATCATCAACAATTGGGCCCACATGCTCTTATTGGCAGGATATTACACTTGTGGTCAATTTTTCCAATGAAATCTTAATTGTATCGGATACCATCTCGCCGTTAATCGGTCGGCCCATCGCTTTGTAGCTCCTAGCCTAATTCGCGTCTCTACCAGTCTCTATCTCTGACTTTGAAGAAAACCTCCTTTTAGTCCATTTCCCTTCCTTTAATATACCATTCCGAACTTGTCATGCTAGTGGATTCCCAAGGCCGGCCACCAGATGTCCAGATCACAAGTTCGTTATAGACAATCTTTTAACACGTCTCTTGTACACATGCACACATCCAAATGCTCTATTTCATTTGTTTTTTGTTTTTTTTTCTTTTTGACTCCTCTCAATTATCAACAAATGGGCCCACCTACTCTTATTGGCAGGATATTACACTTATGGTCAATTTTCCCAAGGAAATCTTATTTGTATCGGATACCATCTCGCCGTTAATCGGTCGGCCCATCGCTTTGTAGCTCCTAACCTAATTCGCATCTCTACCAGTCTCTATCTCTGACTGTGAAGAAAACCTCCTTTTTGTCCTTTTCCCTTCCTTTAGTATACCATTCCAAACTTGTCCTGATAGTGGATTCCCAAGGCTGGCATCAACGTGATTTCATTCTTTTTTTTTTGTTTTTTTTTTCTTTTTTGACTCTTCTCAATCATCAACAATGGGGCCCACATGCTCTTATTGGCAGGATATTACACTAATGGTCAATTTTCCCAATGAAATCTTAACTATATCGGATACCATCTCGCCGTTAATCGGTCGGCCCATCGCTTTGTAGCTCCTGGCCTAATTCGCGTCTCTACCAGTCTCTATATCTTACTTTGAAGAAAACCTCCTTTTAGTCTATATCCCTTTCTTTAATATACCATTCCGAACTTGTCATGCTAGTGGATTCCCAAGGCCGGCCACCAGATGTCCAGATCACAAGTTGGTTATTGGCAATCTTTTAACACGTCTCTTATACACATGGACACATCCAAATACTCTATTTCATTTTTTTTTTTTTTTTTTTCTTTTTGACTCTTCTGAATTATCAACAAATGGGCCCACCTACTCTTATTGGCAGGATATTACACTTATGGTCAATTTCCCAAGGAAATCTTATTTGTATCGGATACCATCTCGCAGTTAATCGGTCGGCCCATCGCTTTGTAGCTCCTAACTTAATCCGCATCTCTACCAGTCTCTACCTCTAACTGTGAAGAAAACCTCCTTTTAGTCCATTTCCCCTCCTTTAATATACCATTCCAAACTTCTCATGCTAGTGGAATCCCAAGGTTGGCCACCAGACGTCCAGAACACAAGTTGGTCATAGACAATCTTTTAACACGTCTCTTGTACAAATGCACACATCCACGTGCTCTCTTTCATTTGTTTTTTGTTTTTTTTTTCTTTTTGACTCTTCTCAATCATCAACAATTGGGCCTACATGCTCTTATTGGCAGGATATTACACTGATGGTCAATTTTCCCAATGAAATCTTAATTGTATCGGATACCATCTCACCGTTAATCGGTCGGCGCATCGGTTTGTAGCTCCTGGCATCGCGTCTCTACCAGTCTCTATATCTGACTTTGAAGAAAACCTCCTTTTAGTCTATATCCCTTCCTTTAATATACCATTCCGAACTTGTCATGCTAGTGGATTCCCAAGGCCGGCCACCAGATGTCCAGATCACAAGTTGGTTATGGACAATCTTTTAACACGTCTCTTGTACACATGCACACATCCAAATGCTCTACTTCATTTGTTTTTTGTTTTTTTTTCTTTTTGACTCTTCTCAATTATCAACAAATGGGCCTACCTACTCTAATTGGCAGGATATTACACTTATGGTCAATTTTCCCAAGGAAATCTTATTTATATCGGATACCATCTCGCCGTTAATCGGTCGGCCCATCGCTTTGTAGCTCCTAACCTAATTCGCATCTCTACCAGTCTCTATCTCTGAATTTGAGGAAAACCTCCTTTTAGTCCATTTCCCTTCCTTTAATATACCTTTCCGAACTTGTCATGCTAGTGAATTCCCAAGGCCGGCCACCAGTTGTCCAGATCACAAGTTGGATATAGACAATCTTTTAACACGTCTCTTGTACAAAGGCACACATCCACGTGATTTCATTCTTTTTTTTTTTTTCTTTTTTTTTTCTTTTTTGACTCTTCTCAATCATCAACAATGGGGCCCACATGCTCTTATTGGCAGAATATTACACTGATGGTCAATTATCCCAATGAAATCTTAACTGTATCGGATACCATCTCGCCGTTAATCGGTCGGCCCATCGCTTTGTAGCTCCTGGCCTAATTCGCGTCTCTACCAGTCTCTATATCTGACTTTGAAGAAAACCTCCTTTTAGTCTATATCCCTTTCTTTAATATACCATTCCGAACTTGTCATGCTAGTGGATTCCCAAGGCCGGCCACCAGATGTCCAGATCACAAGTTGGTTATGGGCAATCTTTTAACACGTCTCTTATACACATGGACACATCCAAATACTCTATTTCATTTTTTTTTTTGTTTTTTTTTTTCTTTTTGACTCTTCTGAATTATCAACAAATGAGCCCACCTACTCTTACTGGCAGGATATTACACTTATGGTCAATTTTCCCAAGGAAATCTTATTTGTATCGGATACCATCTCGCAGTTAATCGGTCGGCCCATCGCTTTGTAGCTCCTAACTTAATCCGCATCTCTACCAGTCTCTACCTCTAACTGTGAAGAAAACCTCCTTTTAGTCCATTTCCCTTCCTTTAATATACCATTCCAAACTTCTCATGCTAGTGGAATCCCAAGGTTGGCCACCAGACGTCCAGAACACAAGTTGGTCATAGACAATCTTTTAACACGTCTCTTGTACAAATGCACACATCCACGTGCTCTCTTTCATTTGTTTTTTGTTTTTGTTTTTTTCTCTTTGACTCGTCTCAATCATCAACAAATGGGCCCACATGCTCTTATTGGCAGGATATTACACTTATGGTCAATTTTTCCAATGAAATCTTAATTGTATCGGATACCATCTCGCCGTTAATCGGTTGGCCCATCGCTTTGTAGCTCTTGGCCTAATTCGCGTCTCTACCAGTGTCTATCTCTGACTTTGAAGAATACCTCCTTTTAGTCCATTTCCCTTCCTTTAATATACCATTCCAAACTAGTCATGCTAGTTGATTCCCAAGGCCGGCCACCAGATGTCCAGATCACAAGTTGGTTATAGACAATCTTTTAACACGTCTCTTGTACAAATGCACACATCCACGTGCTCTCTTTCATTTGTTTTTTGTGTTTTGTTTTTTTTTCTCTTTGACTCTTCTCAATCATCAACAAATGAACCCACATGCTCTTATTGGCAGGATATTACACTTATGCTCAATTTTCCCATTGAAATCTTAATTTTATAAGATGCCATCTCGCCGTTAATCGGTCGGCCCATCGCTTTGTCGCTCCTGGCCTAATTCTCGTCTCTACCAGTCTCTATCTCTGACTTTGAAGAAAACCTCATTTTAGTCTATTTCCCTTCCTTTAATATACCATTCCAAACTTGTGATGCTAGTAGATTCCCAAGGCCGGCCACCAGATGTCCAGATCACAAGTTGGCTATAGACAATCTTTTAACACGTCTCATGTACAAATGCACTCATCGACGTGCTCTCTTTCATTTGTTTTTTGTTTTTTTTTCTTTTTGACTCTTCTCAATCATCAACAATTGGGCCCACATGCTCTTATTGGCAGGATATTACACTTGTGGTCAATTTTTCCAATGAAATCTTAATTGTATCGGATACCATCTCGCCGTTAATCGGTCGGCCCATCGCTTTGTAACTCCTAGCCTAATTTGCGTCTCTACCAGTCTCTATCTCTGACTTAGAAGAAAACCTCCTTTTAGTCCATTTCCCTTCCTTTAATATACCATTCCGAACTTGTCATGCTAGTGGATTCCCAAGGCCGGCCACCAGATGTCCAGATCACAAGTTGGTTATAGAAAATCTTTTAACACGTCTCTTGTACACATGCACACATCCAAATGCTCTCTATCATTTGTTTTTTGTTTTTTTTTCTTTTTGACTCTTCTCAATTTTCAACAAATGGGCCCACCTACTCTTATTGGCAGGATATTACACTTATGGTCAATTTTCCCAATGAAATCTTATTTGTATCGGATACCAACTCGCCGTTAATCGGTCGGCCCATCGCTTTGTTGCTCCTAACCTAATTCGCATCTCTACCAGTCTCTATCTCTGACTGTGAAGAAAACCTCTTTTTAGTCCTTTTCCCTTCCTTTAGTATACCATTTCAAACTTGTCCTGCTAGTGGATTCCCAAGGCTGGCATCCAAATGTCCATATCACAAGTTGGTTATAGACAATCTTTTAACACGTCTCTTGTACAGATGCACACATCCACGTGCTCTCTTCCGTTTGTTTTTTTATTTTTTTTTCTTTTTGACTCTCCTCAATCATCAACAAATGGGCCCACATGCTCTTATCGACAGAATATTACACTTATGGTCAATTTTCCCAATGAAATCTTAATTGTATCGGATACCATCTCGCCGTTAATCGGTCGGCCCATCGCTTTGTAGCTCCTAGCCTAATTCGCGTCTCTACCAGTCTCTATCTCTGACTTTGAAGAAAATCTCCTTTTAGTCCATTTCCCTTCCTCTAATATACCATTCAAAACTTGTCAGGCTAGTGGATTCCCAAGGCTAGCCACCAGATGTGCAAATCACAAGTTGGTTATTGCCAATCTATTAACACGTCTCTTGTACACATGCACACGACCACGTGCTCTCTTTCATATGTTTTTTGTTTTTTTTTTCTTTTTGACTCTTCTCAATTATCAACAAATGGGACTACCTGCTCTTATTGGTAGGATATTACACTTATGCTCATTTTTTCCAGTGAAATCTTATTTGTATCAAATGCCATCTCGCCGTTAACCGGTCGGCTCATCGCTTTCTAGCTCCTCGCTTAATTCGCGTCTATACCAGTCTCTATCTCTGACTTTAAAGAAAACCTCCTTCTAGTCCATTTCCCTTCCTTTAATATACCATTCTAAACTTGTCATGCTAGTGGATTCCCAAGGCCGGCCACCAGATGTACAGATCACAAGTTGGTTATAGACAATCTTTCAACACGTCTCTGGTACAAATGCGCACATCCATGTGCTCTCTTTCAATTGTTTTTCATTTTTTTTTCTCTTTGACTCGTCTCAATCATCAACAAATGGGCCCACATGCTCTTATTGGCAGGATATTACACTTATGATCAATTTTCCCAATGAAATCTTAATTTTATCGGATACCATCTCGCCGTTAATCGGTCGGCTCATCGCTTTGTAGCTCCTAACCTAATTCGCGTCTCTACCAGTGTCTATCTCTGACTTTGAAGAAGACCTCCTTTTAGTCCATTTCCCTTCATTTAATATACCATTCCAAAATTGTCATGCTCGTGGATTCCCAAGGCCGGCCACCAGATGTCCAGATCACAAGTTTGTTATAGACAATCTTTGAACACGTCTCTTGTACAAATGCACACATCCACGTGCTCTCTTTCATTTGTTTTTTGTTTTTTGTTTTTTTTTTCTCTTTGACTCTTCTCAATCATCAACAAATGGGCGCTCTTATTGGCAGGATATTACACTTATGGTCAATTTGCCCATTGAAATCTTAATTGCATCGGATGCCGTCTCGCCGTTAATCGGTCGGCCCATCGCTTTGTAGCTCCTGGCCTAATTCGCGTGTCTACGAGTCTCTATCTCTGACTTTGAAGAAAACCTCCTTTTAGTCCATTTCCCTTCCTTTAATATACCATTCCAAACTTGTCATGCTAGTAGATTCCCAAGGCTGGCCACCAGATGTCCAGATCACAAGTTGGTTATAGACAATCTTTTAACACGTCTCTTGTACACATGCACACATCCACAAGCTCTCTTTCATTTGTTTTCTGTTTTTTTTTTCTTTTTGACTCTTCTCAGTTATCAACAAATGGGCCCACCTACTCTTATTGGCAGGATATTACACTTATGGTCAATTTTTTCAATGAAATCTTATTTGTATCGGATACCATCTCGCCGTTAATCAGTCGGCCCATCGCTTTGTAGTTCCGTGCCTAATTCGCATCTCTACCAGTCTCTATCTCTGACTATGAAGAAGACCTCCTTTTAGTCCATTTCCCTTCCTTTAATATACCATTCCAAACTTGTCATCCTCGTGGATTCCCAAGGCTGGCCACCAGATGTCCAGATCACTAGTTGGTTATAGGCAATCTTTTAACACCTCTCTTGTACACATGCCCACATCGACGTGCTCTCTTTCATTTTTTTTTTTGTTTTTTTTTTCTTTTTGACTCTTCTCAATCATCAACAAATTGGCCCACTTGCTCTTATTGGCAGGATATTACAGTTATGGTCAATTTTCCCAATGAAATCTTAGTTTCAAGTAGGTGTGAAGCTGGACTTTTAAAAAAAAAAAAAAAGTGCCAAGGTGGACTTTTAAGTCTTTATCTCTTGTTGTTGGATTTGTAAGTCCAGCCATCGTAGGCGACTGACTAATAAATGAGTGAAGATTCATACAGTAAATGCTCAAAATCCTAATTTTTACTGTAAGCTATCGAAAGCGTGAAATGAGAAAAACCAGATTAAACTATTCGGTAAACTTGGCCCAGTTTTTTCAAACTCGGTGAACTAGGAAACCTCTTTTTTTATATGGTCACTTAGCCAAAAATTCAAAACATTTGACATTTTTACAGGGAAGGACAAGGAACTTTTGCAATCGAACATAAAAACAAAATACATTTGCCATTTTTAAAAGGAAGGACAATGTACTTTTGTATTCAAACATAAAGAAAAAAAAATTAGTGAAGTGTCACTAATTTTTAAAAACTCAAATTTTGAATATAAAATAAATAAATAAAAACACCTCCCCACCTCCAGCCAACCGCCACCCCACCTCTGGCTAACTACTTCCAGCGACAAAAAACATTACTGAAGTGTCACTAATTTATTTTTAAAATTTTCAATTTCGAACTTAAAATTAAAAAAAAAATCACCACCCCACCTTCGGCCGACCACCACCGCACCTAACTGAGCACTTCCGGCGACCAAAAAAATTACTGAGGTGTCACTAATTCTTAAAAATTCAAATTTCAAACATAAAATTCAAAAAAATCAACACCCCACTTCCGGTCGACTACCACCCCACCTCTAGCCGAGCACTTCCGCCCACCAAAAAAATTAGTGACATCTCACTAGTTTTTAAAAATTTTAATTTCGTACAGAAAATTCAAAAAAATAACTCCTCCTGACTGACTGACCACCATCCCACCTCCGGCCGACCACTTCCGGTGATCCAAAAAATTAATGACATTTTACTAATTTTTAAAAGTTCAAATTTCATACAAAAAAAAAAAATCAACTCCTGCCTCCCGGCCAACCACCACCCCACCTCCAGCCGACCACTTCTGGCGACCCAAATAATTAGTGACATCTCACTTATTTTTAAAAGTTCTAATTTCATACAAAAAAATTCAAAAAAAAATCAACTTCTGTCTCCCGACCAACCACCACCCCACCTCCGGCTGACCACTTTTGGCGACTCAAAAAATTAGTGACATCTTACTAATTTTTAAAAGTTCTAATTTCATACAAAAAAATTCAAAAAAATCAACTCCTGCATCCCGACCAATCACCACCTCACCTCCAACCGACCACTTACAGCGACCCAAGCCATTAGTGACATGTCACTAATTTTTAAAAGTTGTAATTTCATATAGAAAATTCAAAAAAAAAAAAAAAAATCAACTCCTACCTCCGACCACCACCCACCTCCGGCGACCGCTTTTAGCGACAAAAAAATAATAATAATGAAATGTCACTAATTTTAAAAGAAAATTAATTTTGTACTAAAAATTAAAAAAAAAAAAATCAATCCCTAACCTCTGGCTAACCACCACCCCACCTCTGGCAAGCCACTTCCGGCGATCAAAAAATTAGTGAAATGTAACTAATTTTTAAAAATTCTGAATTTGTACATAAAATTCAAAAATATCAACTCCTATTATTTATTTAAATATAAAAATTATAAAACCTAACCAAACAATGTTTGCAATTATAGACGTAGATAGTTTGCGTAACCAACATTTCAAACATCAAAGGCAAGAAAAAACTACAGTAAAAATCAACAGAAAGGGTTTTAAACATAATGTTAAAAGGGCACCCTGAGGAATTAATCCCCAGAAACTAGACTCTAACTCTCTAAGGGCAAGCTCGATGTCAATTGAGCTGAAGCTATTGCGCTGTGCAGCGGCATTATCGATTGCAAAAAAAACTCAGCTCTACTGGTAACCTAAAACCCCAGCATACATTAAAAAATCTGTCCACACAAAAAAAAAAAAATATGCATATAAACAAATGGCTGCTATAGTCACCAGGAATAACCATCATTTTATTTCATCCTCGATTCCTCGTAAAATTGAAAATGAGCACTCTCGTGCATAAAATTTGCAATTACAGAAGTAGATAGTTTGAGAGGACGGAGGTATGGTGTTAGGCGAGGAGAGGGAGAGTGTTGCTGATGAACATCATTTATTTTTTTTTAAGAGAGAGAGGCAGTGAGTGAGGGGAGCGGGGTCCAAAATAAAGAGAATTGATAGTGAGAGGGTATTTGTGACCAAAATAAAAAGAGAGTGGATGTGTTTTATCCTTTTGCTAATCAATATTAAAAGCAATGTCTATGTTTGATTGCAAAAGTTCATTGTCCTTCTCTTTAAAAAGACTAAATATAGTGTATTTATGACTAATTTTTCCTTTTTTTATTTACCTCTTAGATTTCAGATGTTATGTATCAAATAGAGTTAGCATTTGTTTAAAAATTATTTTTTCTTAACATACCCAATTTTGAGGGCGTTACGCTAAATTTATAGATTCTCGGTATTGAGAAACAATTATTTAAATAGAGTATAAATGATGTTATATATGACTAATTATCATTTAAATTTTCAAGGGGTAAAGTATGAAAATCTAATCCCTAGGTTTGTGGAGTGGGTAAAACCCAACTTCATAGGAAAAAGTCCAAGCGTGTGTGAGTCACGTGTCCAATCTCGGAAGCGGGGGCTTTTGTAGTGAGGTAACTCATTGCAGGGTTTTAGTATGCCTCACCTGGTCGTTCATCTCAACACCAACGATTTGGATTTAATTCAAATTCTAAATGATCCGAGCCGTTCATTGTTTGGATTAAAATCTTAGCATTCATTACCGAGATGGACGGCTAGATGGGCTTACTACGACCCTGTAGTGAGCCCCTCACTATAAGGACCCCGTACCCGTCTAATCCCTAGGTCACATGCTCAGCCTAGTAAACATCACGTGAAGAAACCTTAATAAATACTCCCTCCGTCCCGTGGAGGTACTAGTTCTTGGGGAACCACATAAATTTCTGTGTTCGATTCTTTACTGTTTTCGTATTCATTATTGTGTGCGTGTGGTGATTATTCCAACAATTCTATTATTCAAAGGTTTAAAAATCATATAAAAACATTATCAATTGAAAGATATAAAAGTTTGAAAAGTGACTGAAAAATTACTACCAAACGCTGATAGAGGTGGGTAACATTGCTAGAAGAAAGATAAGTAAAGCCCTTTCATCCTAGTCGCTAGGACTGACCGGCCTGAATGATATTATGTAAATCGATATTTAACCAATATTGCACCTTTTCTGAAAAATGACTGCCAAACACGGATATCTGATGGTAACTTTGCTAGAAGGAAGACAAGTAAAAGCAATCTTTCATCCTAGTCACTCGGACTGACCCGCCTGAATGATATTATAAAAATAAATATTTAACCAATATTGCAATTCTTCTGAAAAATGACTACCAAACACGGATAAAGGTGGTAACATTGCTAGAAGGAAGATAAGTAAAGCAATCTTTCATCCTAGTCCCATGACTGACCGGCCTGAATGATTTTATATAAATATATATTTAACCAATATTGCGCTTCTTCTTTTTTTTTTTTTTTGAGAAATAGATAGAAAATTCATTGAAACAAACTCACAGTACACAAATCAAACCAAAAAATGACCTAAAAACTACAACAAAACAGAAGAAAACAGAGCCGGAACCAATATTGCGCTTCTTCTTGAGACCTCCTCTTTTAGCAATTTTTTTTTACGACTAAGGGCCCAGCCCTTATTAAAAAAACATTAGAGTTCAACATAATAATTACCAATATTGCACATCTTCGTGCGAATCACATTTAGTCTCAAACATTAATATTTCTGCTTTGTGGTTTTCTTAAAAAAAATAAAAACTGACATGGTTACCTTTTAACTCTAAACGCTTGTAAAATTTGAGTACGATGGAAAGAGCTTTCCAACATATTAATCTTTTCTAAACACCAAGAAAGCACCATAATATAATTTCTCTTAGTTGAAAGCAACATTTATTCTTTCCCATAGACAAAGGCAATCACATTTCATCACTTAACATTTCCCCCCCTACCATATGCTCAAGTGACCAACACAACAATTCATCATATACAAACATTAGAGTTCCCTTATAATGCCATAGATATATAACCTAAATTACAACGGGGAAGGGTACCCAGATTAAAGCTTATTCCTAAACCATAACACACCTTTCTCGCCACCAGCATCAGCTTCAACATAAACGCACTCCTTGGTTTCACGCCAAATCGCTTTCAATATCGGTGTCCGATCATAGTGATAATAATCCCCCAAAATCGGCCTAATCGCCTTTGTTGCCTCCATAGCGTGGTAATGCGGTATGGTTGAAAACAAATGATGGGCCACGTGAGTGTTCGTAACCTCATGAAATACTTTGTTCAAAATTCCAAGGTCCCGGTCTACAGTCGCGAGCGCCCCCCTCAAGAAATTCCACTCGGACGAATCGTAGTGCGGCACGCCCGGGTGAGTGTGGGCTATCCACGTGATCAAAACAAAAAACCCATTTACTACAAGAAGTGGGACTCCATATATGCAGAGGACCCAAGTCAGGCCTTTTGCTGCTGCTAGTTTATAAAGCACGACACCCACGGCTAGAATGGCGGCATCTGAAATGCAGACTTGGGCCCGCTCGCGGCTCGAGTAAAGTGGGCTGTAAGGGTCGTAATGGCAGGTGAACCGGTCGTATTTCTTGCCCGAGACGTTGAACATTAGGTACATTGGAAAGCCTAGAGTGAGGGTTATGAGGACTGACAAGATTCGGCCCGGTGGGTTGTTGACGTATTTGGTATACCATCTGACTCTGTACTGGGTCTGAGGAACATACACCTGTTAAAATATAAGTAGTACTATTAGATATGATATTCAACATACTACTCCGGCCTATCTTATTTTAAGAAAACTTATCCTATTCGTGAATCAAACATGGTCATCATCTACCATGACAAGGCCATTGTGTACTATATCCTACCTCATCGTTCTCCATGGAACCCGTGTTGGAGTGGTGGCGGCGGTGACTAATTTTCCAAGAAAAGTAAGGGACAAGAAGAGCCGAGTGGAGGACGAGGCCGACCGTGTCATCTAGCCACTGGTAGTCGCTGAAGGCGTGGTGGCCACACTCGTGGGCCACCACCCAGACCCCGGTAAGGATGCAGCCTTGGCAAATCCAATAAAGAACCCATGCAAGGGAGGATAGCGGCGAGGGAAGGAGGTGGATGTAGGTAGTGGCGACGTAATAGAACAGGGAGGATATGAGGAGGTCGTAAATTAAGTAGGAGAATGAGCGGAGACCGGATCGGTTGAAGCAGTGGGGTGGTATGGCTTTCTTGACCTCGCTAAGTGTGAACGGGGGCTTCAAGTGAGGGACTCGACGGAGGACGTTGGTTTCGAGCTTTTCAGTGGACTTGGGAGTATCGGACATTCGGCCACCGGCACCCATTGTTTGATCACCAACCTGAAAAAAACCGGGAAATTTTATGTATGGAAAGAAAACAAATGAACATGTTGCAAATGACATCTCCACGCCATCATTTCTGAATCCAGCAAAAACTATACTAGAACTAATATATACTCCTATTTTTATTTTCATAAGGAAACTTGATCTTTCCAATAAAGCTTTAGTCATGTTGTGTTTAAGCTCATCAGGACACTTGTTATCAGAAAATATGATGGTTTCCAACCAATAAAAGGATGCTCTAAAACAACAATGCTATGGGTATACCACATGTGCACCCCAAATACACACCATCCTGAGGTGACAAATGGGGAGAGGCCCATTTTTTGGGTGAGCCCCACATTGCTACCTCACGGTGGTGTACATTTGGGGTGCACATGTGGTGTATCCATATCATTTTCCTGCTCTGAAATTGTAACAAGAAGCCAATCTGGTAACCATTTACTTGTGATTAAGTACAGTACCTTTTTTTTAACCCCAAGGAAGCAAACACCGTAAAAAAATAAAGATATATTTACTTGTGATATATTTGGACTTCTCTCCATTTGCCACCTCTATTGCTATTAAATTATTTATAATAGGCCACGAGATATTGAGGTGTTGAACAATTTAATGGCCCCATGGATCCTCAGCAAATCTTCTCCAACAATAGAAAATGACTGGGCCTTAATCTCAACGTAGATCTAATCTATAAACAACATGATGGCCATGCATCATTCTAAACTATTAAAAAACAAAAAAAAAGGAGAACATTCTTTATACCGGCAGTGTAAATCAATTTTTCCTTCAAATTTATTACATTGCGCCATGTGTTCAAACAGTGGTCCTAAAAAGTAAAAATGAACACATGACACAATGCAATCAATTGGTGGAAACTTTAATTTATATCGCCGGTGTAAAGAATGTTTTCTAAACAAAAAATCATTCTAAATTATCATCTCAAATTATTAAAACAAGCCATAACAGACCATATACATATACATATACATATACAAAATTAGGAAACTGGAAGATAATTCTTCCAGTTGTCTGTTCACCTCAGATGAGTTCTCTCTCTTCCTCTCTCTAGAAAGCCCTGTTCTGTGTTTGAGGCTTTGGCAGAGTGGGGGGTATTTATGCTTGATTCTGGGCCCAACTTCTGTACAAGTGAAGTTGTCCGGTTAACAGAAATGCTACGTACCCATAAAACCCAACCTAAAATATGAACAGGTTCCCTCTTTTTCCTCCGGTTTTGTTTTCGGGTCATTACTTCTGATAATCTGGTATGACAACCCACAATCCTCCACACAGAAAGAATGCACTGCAGTCTGCACAACCATTACAAGAATGCGTACAAACCAAATCGTTTGACATAATCTAAAAATAAGTTAAAGATTTGTACAAACTGACATCAATAACTATTAATTTGTATTGAGAACAAGTGAATGTGTAGAATTAGAGAAAAAAAAAATTATTTTTAATTATTAATCAAAAATGAAAATATTTTTAATCGCCCGATAAATACAATGGGGAAGGAAAATATTTTATAGATGATTTTTTTGAGGAGTGTGAATAGTAGTATTGGACATTCATTTTGAGACGGAAGTATTTGTCATTCTATCATGTTTTCGATGATTTTTGTTTAATAAAATTTTCGTCGCAAAAAAGATACATTTGGCGGCAAATCTGCTCCCTCACCAATAAAGTACATTTAGCGACAAAAGGCCTATTTTGGGTAAAAAACTTAATCCAGTTTTTTGGTTTTTTGATTTTTTGTCAAATAATCCAAAAAACCGGTTTGGTTTTTTCTTAAACTTAATCCAAATTATTCTCTCCTTTGGCTAATAATCCAGATTATGGATTATTGGATTATTCGTTTGTCCTTATTCAAAAAATTTTGAGTTTTGACCATAATTTTATACTTGTTAGATTCGTCTCGTCGAAAGGAATCCAGAAACTACAAAATCTTGATGCAAAACTAACGAATGCAAAAAAATTTTGAATAATGACAAACGAATAATCTGGATTATTGGATTATTGGATTATTACCCAAAGCACTCTGATTTTTTGGATTAAGATTATTACTCAAAGCACTTTAGTTTTTTGTACCCTAAAAAACCAAAAAACTGGATTAAATTTTTTACCCAAAGAGGCCAAAGTCCATTTTCTTCGCCTGATTTCGTTGCGGTAGGTTTTTTTAGTTGTAGTGATTTTTAGTTATTTTATTGTGTGCTACGGGCCCCACACAAAACACAGGCACCATACAAGTGCTTGCGCAACTTGTGTGTAAAGAAAGGGGAGAATTACCAGTAAGTGATGTTGACCGGATATATGAACCGGTTCAATGGTCTTGAGTGTTGAAGTCATCGGGAAAACATGGTAAGAGCTATTAAAATGACCAAAACATGGGTGATCATGACAGAGCTTGACCATTTTGCCCTTACAACCAGACATTTTGCGTTTTCATTTTTTCAACTTGTCATTTGTTCTAAATGAACTTGATCCTGTAACTTTATGGACTTGATTATTTTTTTAATGAGACTTGCACACTAAAAAGCCTTCACCAAAAAGTAATCATTCCATTGGCCCCCTTTGCATCTCTATGTTTAAACTTGGCCTTTGTATTAGATGGACTTACTCCCATACCTTTATTAACTTGTTTCTTATTCTTGTGAGACTTGCACTCCAAAAATTTGCACGTTTGAGAGGATAATCATTTCATAGGCCAATTTTGGACTTGTTTTTTTTACTAGATAGACTTGCGCGCTCCTATAACTTCATTGACGCATGTGCACGTTTTCTTTATGTGTGCCTTTGCGGGTCAAAGGCGCCTGTCTCATAGAGTCATAATTACATGGCCCCACTTTCTGGGCGTCTCTATTTTTTTTTTTTTTGATCGGCAAAAATAATTTCATTCATCACGAAAGAATCGGGATACAAAATGAAATCAGCAATACACAGTAGGAAAAAAAAATGCATTAAGCAACTTCTTCTCGCAAGATCTTAACCTACTTCTCCGCCTGTCTATTTTTAGGCTTACCTTTTGTATTAGATGGACTTGCTTCCATAACTTTATATACTTGCTCCTTCTTTTCGTGTAACATGCAACCCGAAAAGACATTTGCTTTGTGAGAGTATTAATTGCCTGGGCCAACTTTTGTATTCAGTTTTTTACTTCAAAAAAATTGTTATTTATTCAACTACTGCTTTCATTTGACTGGCATGACGTGGTTTTTTAAATTATTCAAAGTGAAACAAAGATAGAGAGACGGAGAGCATGTTAGAGCAGAAATTGGCACATGGCAAATTAAAATATAATACGTTCTTTAATTTATCAAATTCAAGATTAGGGGAGAAGTTACAGGTCCAAAGCATATATTAAAAGATAAAGGTACGATAAATGTACTTGGGGGATCCGAACCTAAATAAGCCAATATAAATATTTTATGTCACTCAGCTATAAAATAATTGAAATTGCTTAATTAAAAGAGAAAATACGAATAAAAATATTTTTTATTTACTCAACTGCTTTCGTTTGACTGGCATGGAGTGGTTTTTTAAAATATTCAAAGTGAAACAAAGATAGAGAGACAGAGAACGTGTTAGAGCAGAAATTGGCACATGGCCAATTTAAATATAATGCGTTCTTTAATTTATCAAAATTCAAGATTAGGGGCAGAAGTTACAGATCCAAAGCATAAATCTATTCTAATATATAAAGGGGGAACATCACTTTGGTGTCCTCTTATTGAGAGCTTGTGTATACATTTTAAATTCCCAAAATAACCCCATGGAATAATTGACCGGGAGATAAGTAAAATAACTGCAAGGGGCAGAAAAAGACAACACAATAACCACCACCTCTCCATACATTCAAATTTGTAAACTGCTGCGGTTACTCATATTTGACCAGTATTCACGACCACATAGACAAAACGAAGAGGAATACATATCTGAATTATTAGCATGTGAAGAGGAATGGAGATTTGATGTTGGGCGTTTATATAGCGATGACAACGACAAAGATAATCGGTTTGTATTCCCTGCTTTTAGAGATGGTCTTCAGTTCAGTGCCAATAATTGGTTTATGCTGCTTTATTAATTGTCCAATCTTTTACAAGTCTGACTGTATTTTCTTTTATTTGCGAAAGTAATAAGTGCAATTCCAATTGATTTGGTTTCTATGCCCGCGGGGTAAGAATATAGATGGAAATTTACGGGTTTTTTTATAAGCTAACTTGCACGTACCTCAATTCTTTTCGGAGTCCAGATCAGTAAACAATTGGGCAAATTTTCAGTGGCCAATGTTTAACAATTGCGGTTTACTGCATCGATCACATCATTTGTTTACGTAGACGCATCCTACAAATATGACTTGCGTGTGGTCGGCCACAATTTTAAGGTACATTGGTTGCAATAACTTAATTGCGTCAGTATTCGTAATACATTTGTGTACTCGTATAATTAAAAGAAAAAAATTTGTATGTTCCCTTCAAAGCTTCAATATTATTGTTTCGGTGGACATATAGACAGTTGGTTTTTTTTTTTCTTTCCCTTTCTTAACTTCTTAAGATTTTGGTAAAATTTCTATGATTATACTTATCTTGGGTTTTGCACTTTTCTTTTGAATTGCTTCTTGAAAACTCCAATATTCAAAGCTTCGCGAGAGGGATAATTTGGTAACTAGGGACTGGGTCAGGTACATGTGAACATCGAATTTTTATCAAATATGCGTATATATATTTCAAGGAAATTTCGACTTGCACACGCATTGCGTGTGCCTGGCCTCTAGTCAAAAGATAAAGGCACGATAAATGTACTTGGGGAATCCGAACTCAAATAAGCCAATATAAATACTTTATGTCACTTAGCTATGGAAAAATAGAAATTTTCTTAATTAAAAGATAAAATACGAATAAAAAATATTTTTTATTTATTCAACTGCTTTTGTTTGATTGGCATGGCATGGTTTTTTAAAATATTCAAAGTGAAACAAAGACAGAGAGACAGAGAACGTGTTAGAGCAGAAATTGGCACATGGCCAATTTAAAAGTAATACTTTCTTTAATTTATCAAAATTCAAGATTAGGGGCAGAAGTTACAGATCCAAAGCATAATTAAAAGATAAAGGTACGATAAATGTACTTGGGGAATCCGAACTCAAATAAGCAAATATAAATATTTTATGTCACTTAGCTATGGAACAATATCAGACGCATCTCTAATCCCTAATAAAATTCTTTATCTGCCCAATCAAAATTCTGAGGGTGTATAGTAGCCACTTTTCTTTTTTTCTTTTGGAATTTCATATGCTGAATTGAAGATTTTATTTTATTTTATTTTATTTAAGGTATAGTCAGAATATATTATGAAGGGTTTGGATGATATATGCAGAATAAATTTGAAAATAGATCATGAATTATCTTTTTAATTACAGTACCATAACTTGCAAGGAAGGTAATTCTTGTATTTTAATCCGTAGGAAAAAATGACAACGCAAAAACTTTTCCTCGAGTAATTCTCAAATTGTGTCTTTATTGTATTGTTTTGAGATCGGATGGTTGAAAAACACATTTTGACATTATGCTCCAAAATAGCCACAATGCATAAATGCAAAATTAATCCAGAATCCATCAAGGCATACAAGTAAAGTGAGATAATCAAAGTTCTCCAATAATTCAATATTGTTTTTTGTTTTCTTATTGCCTTATTGTCAGCTCAGTGAGCTTACAATAGAAAAACCCAATAATCAAAGTTCTCAAAAAAAAAAAAAAACTTCATAATCAACATCGCCGTGCGAAGGGGAAAAAAAAAACCCTTCTTAAATAACATTGCTAAAAACCCTTCTTAAAATAAGTAAAGCAACCTTTCGCTCTTGTCCAGGATTGACCGGCCGGAATGATTTATATAAATCGATATTTAACCAATATTGCACAACTTTTTGAGCCATCCTCTATTTTCCGCAATTTTTTTGACGACAAAAGAAAAAGTTGCTCTCACCTTTACTAAGGGCCCGTAATTTTTGTCGCTAAGAGTCTTCTTGATGTTTTTAATGTTTTGGTTTAGCAGTTGTTGAGTCATCGATAAAATACTAGCCAGCCTGTTTCTGTAGCTGCATTAAGGTGCAATGAAGTTTTGAGTTCACGTTCTATATTCACAGAGCCATAATATCTCTCTGGGGTAACATGGTTATCGTCCAAATTCTAAATTTGTCCATTTCGTCCAAAATTTTCTCTTGATCAAATTATTTCGGTTTGAAATGATAGGGATATGTTTAGTCAATTTTCCCAGCTTCTAAAACATATTATCCGATTATAAAATTCAAGAAAGACCAAAACTTAGTAGTTTTTGTCTTTGATTTCATTGGTTTTGTTATTTTAACTTATTCAATTAATTTTATATTTATTCTTCTCATTGAGACAAACCATGACGACAATTATCTTCTATTATCAAAACTTAAAAAAAGGAAATCACTGAAGTTGAAAGATGTTGACATGACAAACTAAAAAGCCATGTATACTGACCGTGTCGTACCGTATCAAAATTAAATTTATAAAAACAAGGAATTAACCCTTACTCAGAAGAATAGTGGCTAAGTCCGAGTATCGATCTACGGAGACAATTTGACTAAATTACGTTAACTTTGACTAATTTCTAATTTAATTCAGAAAAAGAAATTTGAGTAATTGATTTTTGGAAACTAATTAATTTAAGAACAAGTAATAAAATTAATGAAGAACGAATGGAGGAGAAATCTAGGGTTTCGAATCCACCCCGACCACGTAACTAAGTTATGTGTAGGCTAGGTTTATTATTCGAATCACAATTTGTCAAGAAGATAATTATGTTGTTAACAGGCATGGATATCCCATAGCACGGACCGTCTCGCTGGCACAACCCGTCTCTTTCACAGACTGTCCAGTGGCACGACCCGTCTTACGAGCATAATCCATCTCAGTTACCCAAGCACAAACGTAGAAAACCATTGTTTAACTAGGTATTTGAGAGTGCACACACAAATACTCAACCAATAGAAAGAATTAATACGATTCATCCATATGTAATGAAAACGTGTTCGAAGTTAAACAATCGATTCGAGTTAATAAACCTAAATCCTATACATAAGCAAAGTTACTTGGACTGGGGCTTCATCTTCCCCCTAGAAGGTGTTTAGCCGGCCATGGAGATGGAGACGAATGCTTGATTTGATGAAGAACTTGAAGAACCCATGGAACGGCTTGTCTTTCTTTCTCTAAACTTGCCTCCAATTATTCTAGAACCCCCAAAATGTACAAGGCAATGACCTATTTATAATGAAACCCAAAAAAATGTGGTCAACGCCCTAATCCGCCCTTGACTCGGGTAAAACCGCCCGGGCAGCTTTGATTCCCGCCCGGGCGGAAAATCCAGATTGTAGGCCAAAACTTCGCGGCTCGCCCCGGCTTCATCCTAACTCGAAATAATGCGATTCTTGGACCGTTGCGAAGCTCTATACGTCTACTTTGTGTTTCATGCATCGTATTGACTCCAATTAACACTTTTAATTGTTCGGCACTCTCCAAAGCCTACAAACACAATTCAACCAATATAAGTCATCAAGTAACTCTATGATTGGACTATTAAAGTGTTAATTAGAGAGCTAAATGGATGTTTTTCGGCACCTATCATATACGCCATCCTAGCTAGATCGAGTAGTGGTCGATCTTAGGGATTGCCAATAGTGCCCTAATACTTTTCACGATCATATATTCACATCGAGCAAATCTCAACAAATTGAAAGAATTAAGATACGTACGTACGTTCCATTCATATGTAATAGAAAGAGTTTTAGTTAATCAATCAATTCGAATCAATAACCTAAAATTAATACATACACAAAGTTACTTGGATCGGGTCTTCATTTTCCCCTAGAAGATGTTAAGCCGGCCATGGAGAATGGGATAATCACTTGATTTGATGAAGAACTTGAAGAACCCATGGACAACCTTGTGTTTCTTTCTCTAGGTTTGCCTCCTATAAAGTCCATAATCCAGAAAATGTGTATAGAGGTCCCTATTAATACCCCAGCCCTAAAAATTACATAAAAGATGCGTGCTTCTGATCCTTCTCATGCCCAATTGTCTGGATGGCTTCAAGCCCTATCCAGATGGGAATTACAGTTTCAAATCATTCTTTTTTTGCTCCTAAGTGCTTCTATGGCTTCTTGCTTCATTCAGCACTTCGTAAGACCTTCCAAATTCTCTTGCGACTATTAGTCTCCAAAGCCTGCAAACACAACAAATCCATTAAGATTCACCAAGTAACACTATAAATGGACCATAAAAGTGCAATTTAGAAGGTATAAATGGGTGCTTTTCAACACCTACCAATGAGGTACTGTAGCAATTGCAAATTCTACCAAGCCTCAAATGAGGCTGTTGTACGTAGGTGTATTTTGGGCACTTGAGTACTCTCTACTATAACGTATGGAGGAAAGTAACAAGGCTGCTATGGATGCTCTAATATTGATGTGTTCAAATAAAGGCAAAGACAAAGATATTACTGCTTGCGACCTTAGATTGTTTCGTAGAAGATGTTGCCCTAAGCGTAGGGCTAGGTAGGTGGTAGCATGATAACTGGTAAGACCGGATCGAATCCATAGGGACCGATTGCACCTTGCGGGATGGTTGACTTGCGAATGAAGTTTTATCCCTTAAAGTAGCTAACTGATTTTGTGATTTAATTGGTGGAATTTTCCATCTACCTCTAATGCGATTGAAAATGAAGATATAAACTATAAATTAAAGGCGACAAAGTCTAGAGATTCATACCACCCATGACTAAGGATATTCAGTGACTCTGAACTATAACTCAAGTGAGAGACAGTCTCTTGCTCTCACTCCGAAGATTTAACAATGAAGATTATTTTGATTCTAGAAAATGGGTACAACAATGGGATAAGTTCTTTGAGACATTTTTACAAACACTTAGAGCAACATAACTCCAAGCATTATATGTGACAAGGTACAAAGCCTTGCCTACACATAAATCAAGAGGTTAACAACCCCAAGTTTTGGTACATAAAACTGAACTTATCCAATGAAAACCAATCTTTATCGAGGTTTGTAAATGGAAAGAAACTCTCGTAGACATTTTGTCGAACACCCAAAGTGACATAGCTCAAAGCAATGTGTGTTAACAACTCTAAGTTTAGACAAAAAATAGAGTGATTTATCCATTCACAAACCCACAATAAGCATATAAACGTGAGAAGCCATTGAAACACCGAAGTCATGGAGTGATATTCACCCCATGACCAAACCTAATCAACTACTCAAACATGCTTAAAGTACACAACAAGGAGAAAAACGTGATTAAAGAAAACATGACGAAAATGAAAATAAACTTGATTTATATAACGATCTAAGTATGAGGAACAAGTTTAATACACGAGAAATTAACGGGAAATGAAAGCTTACACGGGAAATTTAGAGAAAGAGACCTCCAAACTCTCTCCAATGGAAGAGAGAGGGAGGAGCAAAATAGACTAAAAGTAAGGAAAATGAAAAGTGGGGGAGAAGAGAGAGAGGAGAGAGAGGCTATATCATCCATATTCTCTCTCTAACAAAATATCCTAAAAGTTCTCTCAAAGAGCTAAAACATGCCATAAAAGGAAAGTCTAAAAAGTGGCTCAAAAATGCACCCCGGACATAAGTGGATCAATCCACCCTAAGGTTGGATCAATCCAGAAGGCTCTGATAGACTATTGATGGTAAGTGGATCGATCCACATCAACTATGGATCGATCCAAAAGTGTCTGCTCAGGAAGATTTTTTACCCAACTTTGCGGGCACGTCCCAGCTTCGTTCGATCTCGGAATGAGGCGATTCTTGAATCGTTGGAAAGCTCTATGAGTCTACTTTCAAATCCAATTGACTTCGTCTTCACAGCCTTTATATCTTGAGAGAAATGAGCCTTTTCCTATCAATGTGTCTGATTTCTTTGAGGCTCATAGCTTCAGATTTCTTGTTCCTTTGTTTCGTGCCTTCCTTGAACCTTTCAAAGCTCCTTGAATCAACTTATAAACTCCGTTGATTATCCTCCATGGCATTGAGGGACCTTGGGTCCTTCTGGATACAACCGGGGATTATTTGGAGTTTTAGGATACACCTTTTGGCTCATATTTCCTGAAACTCATAAAAAACACACCTCGCATGAAATCAATTGTATAAAGCCAAAATATGCAAGTGTGTGTGATAAAATTGAGCTAGATAAGCCCAGATATCTACAATATTAGGGGCTTATCAATTACATGTGATGATGATGTCATGCGTTACGCTTAAGGTGAAAGTAATTCTTTTCTACCTTATGGAAGTTAGAAAAGCTACATGCACAGATGGTCTGTGCACAGATCGGCATGGAAGACCCACCTCCGATTCCACACAAACAATTGAAGCCTTTTATTAATTTTAAAATAATATTGCGAGTATTGCTGCAAAAAATTTAGCTCAATTGGATTACGGATCCTAAACTCTGAATGAATTTTGAAAACTTTGAATGAATATTGAAGAGAAATTAGAGGATTGGATCAAGCACTTATAGTTATTCGATTGAGCTAATTTTTTTACAGGAGAAACTCAAAAAATAATTTTTGAATTAATAAACGGCTCGGATCGTTGGGAACCAAAATTGTGTCCACGCGCTGATCTGTGCGTGTAGCATTTCTGTGATGGAAGTGCTCACAGAAGATTAAAATGCATGGATGCAGCAGCTGCGTCTGTACTGTGGATGGAGTCGATTAGTACGTGCGTTAATGGCAGGTGCGGACCTAGAGGTACAAGCAGAGGTCAGGGTCTTGGCACCTTCTAATTATCTTATTATTTTTTTATCATCATATTTTGAGGTTTTATTTTTAAAAATTATGAAGAAAGGTCCTCTCAAAATTATGTTAAAAATTATGAAGAAAGGTCCTCTCAAAATTATGTTATTGGTATATTTAGATTATATTTTATTGTGAATTTATTGAATACATGAAATTTGGTTCCGTATTAAGAATCCTGCATCCACCAGTAATCAGTGGTGGTAATTAGGATCTGGAGTATTCCCAGGTCCCATGAGATCAACTTGTAGAAAATACTTTTACCGGTGGTTTTTTAATGCCGCTAATACTTAAAATTTGGCGCAGTGTGTGTAGAGATTAAAATAAAAATACAGTTTCCCCATAAAAAGATTCGTCTAATTAATTTTGTGTTAGTCCTAAAAAAATATGTTGGGGGAACTTGTGAAAATGATAACGATCTAGCTAACATGTGCTAACTGGATAGAGGATGATACACACAAAAAGACAACATTTAGAACTTTCACGCACGTTTCACAGATATTTATATATTTTGGCAGATATCTATGCACTTTTTACGAAAATCAATACATTTTTGGGTTATTATCCATATATCCCAATGGGCTTTTGTTAGCATTTCCCAAATGATAAATAAGAGAGTATAATTTTCAGCAACCGGGTAAAACCTCCCTTTCATTGTCGCTCTTCAAATCAGTGGCGGAGTCAGGATTTTCAATCCGGGGAGGCCATTAGCCACAGGCATTGATAGCTCTGATGCCTACGACGAAACCAGAATTGCCCACTCATTGATGGCATTGTGGAGAGAGGACTAACTTTCATCCTCGATTCTTAAAAAAATCAGTTATAACAGTGCGGGTGGGCCATGGTGTAGAGGTGAAATAATTCTCAGTTGTAAATACAGCCTCAGCTTCGCTTTTTAATTTGAACTTTCTCTCGGACTAGTATACTCTCTCTAAATGCCAAACCACACACGGCACTCGGAAAAATTTAACATGCCATCAGTTTCTGGCCAAACCGTCTGCGTTACCGGCGCCGGTGGCTTTATCGGGTCGTGGCTTGTCAAGTTGCTCTTGGAGAAAGGCTACATGGTCAGAGGCACCGTCAGAAATCCAGGCAAGAACTCTTATAACTATTAATCTTTTACAATTTCTACGTATATATAAATGCGTGGGGTGGGTATCAATATGATGTCCTTTATCTTAACATAGAGGGTTGCAGCAGTGAGGGTTGGCCTTGCTCTGTTTATGGGCAGCAGCAATGGGGATTTGAGGGGTTTCTTGCGGCTGTTGTTTGATCTTTGTCATCGTCGCCGGCCTCGGCGTTCGTGGGGCTGCGGCGATGGCATGGCATGGTCCTTTCGCTAATCAAACTACGGCGATGGCATGGCGAATTTGTTTCCTTTTCGATGACAGCAGTGAGGCTATGCTGGTGTGCTTTCCCAAGGATTCCATTTGGGGTTGCTTGGTGCGATTCTTGCTGGTTTGGGGCAGCAGTGAAACATGTGGAGGAGAGTTCCCGGTGAGGCCGTCTATTGACGAAGGAGACTTTTTTGTCACCGCCGAGAGGGTTTGCCGGTTGCAAGGTCTTTTGGTGGCTGAGGCATCTTGTCAACAATGTCTTTTTTAGTTCTCTTTTTTGTTTTTTTCCAAAAAAAAAAAAAAATCAAATGACTTGGAGATAGGATTAGTATTTGCAAGTTGCAGTAGTGGAAGTTTCTTCGAACATCTCTCAATGCACTGGCTGCTCTACATATAAGTGACAATGATCACTTGACAACCCAAAATAAATATATATATATATATATATATATATATATATATAGGAAGCCGATCCATTAAGGACTCCCTCAAACAAAATTTGGTGCGGACCAAATAGAGTAAATAAATAAAATTTGGATCGTCAAAATTTGATCCGGAATGGTGAGGTCCGCACCAAATTTACCTAGAATACATGTTAAAAATTTTAGGTTAGTCCACTTTTGAACACCCAAGCGAAATATGGATGAATAGTGAACACCTGATTATCCTCCGTAGAGTACCCAATTTTGGGGAACCATGCAAAAATCTATTTGTCTCAGGGTTTAGTGTGCGTGTATATTTGTGATTTTTCATGTGGCCGTTTGGTGTGTTTGGTTTGATCCTTGGAGCACAACAAATGGTATCAGAGCCTAGGGGCCATAGCCACCGAAAAACCACCTGTTTTTCGCCTCCGTTCAAATATGCAATCTTCGAAATAGCTCGAAAATCAGATTTGATCCGTCCATTCTGTTTGTCTTGTCTAGACGATTTTGGAAAAGTCTTATGAGCCTTGATCCGATGTCGGGTTGATCCGCACCTCCCTATCAAAATTTAGAATTTTTTGTTCAAATCTAGAGGTGGATCTGACTCCCTGCTGCAATACACGCACGCTCTTCTTCATGCTCTGTGAAGAAGACAATAACATAACCACTGAGTCAGCACCCACTCATCGCCCAATCACCCTCCATGTCAGCGCCAATCGGTCCAGTCACCCACCATGTCATCAACATGGATGTGCTTGGTGTGCCACGTCAGCGCCATGTGGCTCCCACATCAGTATCAGTGCTGAATCGGCATTTATAGAATCTATTATTGCAATTCTGGAGCTGTTCGAACTCTAATTTTTCCAAGTGAGAAGCGAATTTTGACTATCTCGACCTTCTAGATCCAACCATATGCTCCATTTTCCAATATTCAACTTCGAAGTTGCAGTCCAAGCCGTTTTTTGTGGACTTCCTTTTCAACCATTGAGCCGATGTTTGTGGATTTCAACCATTGAGCCGATGTTTGTGGACTTGTTTTTTACTATATCAACTATTTCAGGCTCCGTTTGTTTCAGGCGGAAAACGTTTTCCAAGAAAACATTTTCTGTGGAAAACGTTTTCTGATGTTTGGTTACAACAAAAAACAAAAGTCAACGGAAAACTTTTTCCAAAATAAAAAAGTCAAAAAGAAAATGAACCAAGAGGCCTTGAAAATGTTTTCCGGATTTGAGAGGCGGAAAACATTTTCCATCTAACAGCACTCTGCCTTTGCCGATGACCTGAGAATCATTCATCTCTCTCTCTCTCTCTCTCTCTCTCTCTCTCTCTCTGTATATACATATATCTTGCATATATAGTTGCGTTTTTGCAGCTTTTTTCTTCGATTGAGTGAAAGTGATCTGTAGGCGATTTTGACCATCAAGATTGTGTGATTTGGGTTTCTTTTTTGAGTTTCTGTATATATACGTGTGTGTGTATTTATGTATGTATGTATGTAAATCTATCGTGTAATTAAGGTCAGTAGTTTCCCAATTTATTCGATACATGCATCTAGCAATTTTGTTTTTGCCTGTGATTAGGGCTACATCCACTTACGTTTTGTTGAATTCGTGAGAACATGAGTGGAGATTTGTGGAGATATGAAAGAAGAATTAGAAATCTGATTAGGGTCTGTTTGTCTTGGATTTGGAGTGGGGAATCTCAATTGCACTTGTAATTGAGTATTTTGGTCATTTTCATGGGCATTACTAATTATTTGTCATTTGCGTAGGACTTGAATTTTTCCATTAACAAATGAGTATTTTGGTCATTTTGTCATATTAAAACATTTTGTTTTCCTTGTCAACCAAACAATAGAAAACGTTTTTTGGAAAACATTTTCAAGATACAACCAAACATCAGAAAACAAATTATTTTCCAGAAAATGTTTTCCATGGAAAAGGTTTTCAAGAAAACATTTTCCACCCAAAACAAATGGAGCCTCAGACTCAACTGTGATGTTTATTTTGCAAGCTCCAAACCCGGTATTTGTGTATTGTTCTTTTGGAGTCATAAAATGAACATTTTTCGGGCACTGAGGACTTGTTCGGGATGTTTATTGGTCAATTCTCTTTGTTTATGGATGGTGCATCCTCTGTTGCCGATAGCTTTGGGAGAGGAACACGTTGTGACACTGCTGTGAAGCTCGTTGAAGGTATTTTGGAAGTCTTGGTGTGAGCGAGACATGTCTTAGTGTGAGCTGTTAGAAATTTCACGGAATTTCGGAATGAATGAAACCAGTGCATTTCGGAGGGTCTGACGAGGCAACCAAACGGTCTACTCCGGGTTCGATGAATTTGGACAAAGTGTTAAATCTCCAGCAGTTTTGTGTGGTTAATACCCCTAATGAATTGAGGTTAATGGCTCAAATTCAAATCAAGAGTTATATCAGAATAATTTCAATTCATTGTGGCTGTTTTTTATAGATTTATGTTTGGGGGTTTCACAATTCAATTGCTAAATTGAATTGCCCCATTCAATTTTCGTATTGAAGGCTTGAGGCTTCTCCTCATGCAGCATTGAGCCATTGTTTTATCACCAAAAAATCATCTAACATTTCAAGTTTTGAAAAACGTCTTTGAGAGAGAGAGAGAGAGGTAGACGCAAGTCAGTTCGCCAAGGCTATCAACAGTGGTGTTCCGGTAGATAGTGGTTCTAGCCGTTTTATCCTGGGACGAAGACGAGGCGGCGCATCTTTGTTAAAGAGAGTGTGGTTTCACACGACTCGGCACTGTTTGTATTACTAATTTCCCGTTTTTGTAATTTCCAGTTTGTTTCTATTCACTGTAATCTGTTCTATATATCAATCAATGGAAATTGTTGTTTGGAATTTATGATTGCCACTATATTTTTTCCAACATGAGCAAGGCATCGATTTGGCCTCTTAGAGTGTTTGGCATTCATTTGTTTGTTGTCGCTGGTTATCTGGCCATAGTAAGCCATGGATTGTTTGATCGATAGAAGATAGAAAATATAGGGTAAACCGTCTGTTTACAGTTTTCTAAAGACGAGTATTTTGATCTGTTTTTTGGTATTCATCATCCATTGGCGATTCTACTAAGTGGTATTCTAGGGCTTACTTATCAATCTAATGTTAATGGTCAAATTTGGAGTTGTTCTTGTGGATTCCGACCACATCTATGGGACTTGGAGGTAGGTAGAGTCCATGCATGTTTCATGGTGAAGACGTCTATGTTCGGTATGGACGAGACTTGTTACTAAATCTTGTCATTGCCATTCGAGACGATGGTGCATCTCACGTGGCATCTGTTCTTCTGTTTGTTATCAGATCCTGATTATGTACTAATCTTGCTACTCAACATTGGAAAGTCTGTCAAATCAACACTACGTGTTGAATGTGAGTGGGTTTAAAGTGGCACCATTGTGACCCCTTCATTCTGTCTTGGAAATTTTCCAATGGTTGATAGGAAAAGTTCCTCAGGTGGAATTTATTTCTGCAAGTTAGCCTAGAACTTAGAAACTTGGCTTTTTTGTCTGTCTGCATCTGGCAACCCGTATTTTTGTATTCTATTTCAAGAGCTCTTTTGTGTTCTACA
Organism: Vaccinium darrowii; assembly: GCA_020921065.1. NCBI lineage: Eukaryota > Viridiplantae > Streptophyta > Magnoliopsida > Ericales > Ericaceae > Vaccinium > Vaccinium darrowii. Next base: position 33,124,163 of record CM037151.1, read on the forward strand.
TCTGTTTTTGGATCTATCACTTGGTAGCCTAATTTCGCATGGGAGTTTGCATTTGGTTGAGATAGATCTTCTGGAGGCTCAGTTGAGTCTCCTCAGTATTTGGTACTATTGATATCTATCTGGATTATAGCCTTGGAGATAATGGCACGTCTCAGGGCTTTATCGTTGGAATCGAAATCGGTATAGTGCCTCTGTATCTGTTCAAGAATTTGCTCGATACAAGTCTGTTCCAATCTTTAGAAGGAGTCTGTTCAGTAGTCAACTCTAACGAAAAGTCGTTAGCTCTCTTGCCTGTCTTTCGGTTCTCCTGATTTTGAACTAAACGTTGAGAACATCAGTATCTAATTGTCCGTGTTACGAATCGGAGACTTCGATGATTTGAGGAGTATAGGCAAGGTGGAGATTGTTCACTGGTGGTGTAGTGGTTGGATGTGGCTCCCAATCCATTACTAAAAATCAACCCTCGGCTACCCTTGCATCACGTACAGCAATTTCGGTCTCCTTAGGCTTAGTTTGCCAAAATATTAAATGAGGTGGAGGTGATAAAATGAGGTTCATTTTATCAAATGAGGTGGGAAGGTGATTTTATCTCCAATGAATCTGTCAACCAAAAGAAGTAATGGCTTGGAGAGATGTTTGGGCTTATATATTGGATGCTCTGGCTTTGTATTTTGCAGGCTAGCAATGTAGAAAAACATAGTGCAGTGAGTTGTGTGAACCCATTTGAGTTTGGTGTGAGTGCGTATATGTTTTTGTGTGTGTGGTGTGTTTTGGTTTAATCCTTGGAGCACAACATCTAATTCGCCACATAAATGGTTCCTGTTACAAATTTTATCGAAAATTAACATAATAATCACTAGACATGAATGTATCAATTGTGTTTAAGAACAATTAATTTAGCAAAATCTATTATAGATGGTATCCTAGTACTTATTTGGATAATTAGTTGGGTGTATGAACTGTCCCAGATGATCCGAAGAATTTCCATTTGAGAAATCTCAAAGGAGCAGAGGAGAGACTAACTCTATGCACAGCGGAGCTTCAGGATTTCGAGAGCTTGCGCCAAGCAATTAATGGTTGCGAGGGTGTTTTCCACACCGCATCCCCTATGTCTAACAAACCAGTAAGTTTTCGATTATACTTTTCGTTCGATAATTCTTCCGCTGTTTGGTAATTGGACAGAAAATGGAGGAAAAGAAAATAATAGAAAGGATGAGATGACAGGGATGAAAATATTTTACTAAAGCCACTTACATGAAATTTTTTTTTTTTTTTTTTTTTTTTGGCGGAGCCCTGTGTGTTGAACGGTTTGGGTTACATGTCAGGACACCTGGTTATCAAAAAATAGAAAAAGAACAGTTTGGGGGTTACATTATTAGGATTGGGAGAGGCACTCCAAGGCCTCCTTGTGCATTTTCCACACCACCACCACCCCAAATTCGTGAGAATTTGACACATGCAAAATTTGGTTGGTTCATATTGTACTAGATTTTTTAAGCTAGTTTGTGTGCGATAATGAAGGAAAGAATGCTGGAGCCGTTGATTGGAGCAAAAAACGTGATTGTGGCAGCTGCTGAAGCTAAGGTTCGGCGCGTGGTTTTCACCTCATCCAGCGGCGCCATGACCATGGATCCTAAACGAAAGCCTGACACCGTCGTGGACGAGAGTTGCTGGAGTGATCTTGAGTTCTGTAAGAACACTAAGGTACAATATTGAACTTTGATCTTCATACCACTAGTTAATTATCTTATGCTATTGCATTTGGTTCCCATGTTTTCATTTTTTTCCGGGTAAGTATTTGGTTCTCATGTTTATATTTGTCCATTCGAGTAAAAAACATCACTCTCACTGTGTTTGATCTGAGTCTGCATCTAGGTAGTTTGTAAATTTTGTTATTTTAGAAACTTTTAACACAATGCCCTTGAAAGTACTTAATGGAGAAACATATTTTCGTAGCCTTTCCTAGCTAAATGATTGGGACCTAATCTAGATTTGGATTGGTTTGGATTAATACTTTTCTAGTACATTCTTAACACTATGAAGTTTTGAGAACCGGCTCCCTGGAGCGCCCCCTCCACGCTACACTGAGTAGCGCTTATCCAAGCCGTCCTTTTCCGCAATCGATAGTTCAGATTCATAGAATCACCAGTAAGAGTGCAGATTAACTTTTACCGGTAAAAGTGCTTCTGCGAATCTGAACCATTGATTACCGATATGGACGATCGGGATGGGGCGCTGCAGAGTGTAGCGTGGACAGGGGCGCTACAGGACCCCCGATTTTGAAACACTTGGATGGTGATGTGCCAGACTGACTAGATGTAAACTTAAAATTATCAGAACAAGAATAGAGAAACTGATGAGAGACTGATTTTGTTGATGCTTGAAATGGAATCCCAGAATTGGTATTGCTATGGGAAAACAGTGGCAGAGCAAGCGGCATCGGACGACGCAAAGGACAAAGGAGTAGACCTAGTTGTTGTAATTCCAGTAATGGTTATAGGGCCATTGTTACAACCCACTGTCAATGCCAGCAGTCTCCACATCCTGCAGTACCTCAATGGCATGGCAAAAACTTATAACAACGCAGCCCAGGCGTACGTGAATGTTAAGGACGTGGCGTTGGCACACATTCTGGTCTATGAGACTCCCTCCGCCTCTGGCCGGTACCTTTGCGCCGAGAGCGCGCTTCACCGCGGTGATGTGGTCGGAATTCTGGCCAAGTTATTCCCTCAGTATCCTATTCCTACCAAGTAAGTTTAATACTCCTACTTTTGTTCTCAACTGCTAAGCAAATGCAAAGCCAAGTTGTTGTTTTCTTCTTTTTCTTTTTTCTTTTTTGAGTTCTGATGAACTCGTTCTAGGTAACATGACCAGGGTCGGAGCTAGAATTTCTGGCAACACTTTTGCTCGGATCCTCCCAAAACTCTATGCACGTGCATATTTCCTAAGGAAATACGACTATGATACTGGTCTTGTTTTTATAAGTGAAATGTTTATGAATTGGTTTTTCTTTTTTGTGGGTAAATGCAGGTGCAAGGATGAGACAGAGCCAAGAGCAAAACCATACAAACTCTCAAATCAAAAGCTCAAGGACTTGGGCTTGGAGTTCACACCCGTGGAGCTAGCACTTTACGAATCAGTCAAGAGCTTTCAAGACAGAGGTCACCTTCCAATACCTGCTCAACAACAGGATCACAATAAGTGGAGTAAACTCTAGCTCAATTGTTAGCCCTCTATAATCTGTTTTTGGGAATGTTGAGTTGATCATTCATGTATTAAATCAAATTAATAGGATATTGGTAGCCATATGGTTGGATACCATTTGTTTTATGAAAATGGATGGCTAATATCATTTTGAAAATAAACTGTGAGACTTATTTGTCTCACTTGTGTGTCTACCAAACTCCGATGATGATAATTTTTAACACCCAATATGTGTTCAATATTCTTGAAAAAATGAATAGTTTCGATCCCAAATAAATATTTCAGATGATCCACAATTGAGGTCACTACGGGGGTGTAGTAACTTGGATCACTACGGGAACCCCAAGTCTAGATCATATTGACCAAGCTTTGATGGTTTAAGTTAGCAATGTGAGAGAAAGTACATCGCGTTATTTGCATTCAATATTGAAATTTAAAAAATGAGGGGAGAAAACGTGGATTGCGTTTGTGTTCTGTTCAAAATGCGCTCTCCTCGTGTGTGTGTGTGTGTGTTTTTAAACCGGAAACATGAACATAAACACTCTCCTCTTGTTAGAATTACTACGGGGGCGTTTGGTAACTTTTTTGTTTCTTGTTTTTTGTTTATAAAAAACTAAAAGTAGAATCAAGTTTATTTTTTTATGAAAACAAAAAACGGAAAACATGTTCGGTAATACCTTTTTTATAAACAGTTAAAAATAAAAACAATATAAAAACATGTTTGGTAGTATCATTTTGTTTTTTTTTCTGTGTCACTGTTCTCATTCCAATAGAACAAAATTTTCAGGTGAAGGATTTGATCAGTCCAGAGCATGAAACATATGTGAAGGGATTCAGGTGACCTGAATACCCATATGGGAAATTGGGAACAAAAGAGGAGGAGAAAAATACCGAAATGAGACAGATTGAATTCAATAGAGCACAAATATGCGTATTCCAAGCATTAGACGTTTTGTTAATGCGAGATTTCAGTTGATTTTCAATTCAAGAAACTAAAACGTCAAACAGAATATCGGCATAGAATAAACTTAAAATGTTAAAAACACTCAAAAAGCATTTTCATCGAACAGTCGATGGACATGAGAAAACAATACATAAACAACAGTAAAAGAAAACGTCAAAGTAGCGATTAGATGGAGAACAAAGCTATTTGCAGAGACTAGATCATGTAGGTGGTCCGGATTTGAATTCAGCTGTCGATATTCTCGACATCAACAGAATCCAATTAGTTCCTTTTACATACGTATGTGCATACATATGAGAGAGAGAGAGAGAGAGCGAATGGTGAAATTACTTGCCGACGTTGGAGAAAATGGCTGAAGATTACTGTTGAGATGACTGATGATGGGGAATTCTCGGCAAACCCCATTGGGTTGGCAGACGGGAAGAAATTTTCATGTTTTAAAAACAATGTAAAACACATTTTCTATGTTTTCATAAATTCTATAAATTTTATAAACGTTTATAAAAAACCAAAAACATAAATAAATTATCAAACACCTACTCGGTTTTAGTTTTTTAAATAAGTGAAAACATAAACAAAAAAACAGGAAACATAAATGTTGCCAAACGCCCCCTACACAGTCGTTGTCGTATTTTACAATTGGACACAAAGTCTATGTTTCTGTTTCTGTTTGGACTTACTATTAATTTTATTTATTTTTTTGCCAAAAGAGAGAAACAAAAGAGTACTGGAGTCGATGATTAAATAACATGCATACTATTGTTAATAAGCATTCTAAATCCCAGAAGCACAAATACCATTCAAGCGAACCTTCCACAGCATACTGCTATTTTCGTGGCATAAAATCATGCATTCTATTTTGTCATTGGGCTCACTAAGTTGTTTAGGCCCAAGTTCTTTGCGTAAGTTTCCCTTTGAATTTAGTTTTCTTTTTTTACTCAGTGAAGTGGTTGGCTCACTAAGTGGGTTTTTTTTTTTTTTTTTTGTCATTCGTCATTCCTAATCTATTACATGGGAATGGGACTTGATCCCAGATTCAGTGTGGGACATCTAAGAACTCTACCGCATGAGCTAGCCACCACTTGCGGTTGGGTTGTGATTGAAGTGGTGTTCCTAGCATTTTCGGAAAAAATATCAAATGCACAAAGCAGGAAAGATTTTTTTTTTTTTTTTTAAATGTTAAGAATTTCATATCAACGTCATCCGGCAACGATTACATCAAATGACAGAAAAGAGACCACAACCACTAACAATTGAAATGAACACGGCTTAAAGCTATCAAAGGCTACCGGCTCTCAGACACACCTGCCGAAGCAGACCCAACACCTTCGGGACGGGACTATGAATCCTATCAAAAGTTAGCGGTAGAGAACCCCAAGAGAACCCAGCTCAATCCATTACACAACACAGCACAAATGTAATCAATACTGACCAAAGACAAACTAACAAACAATCCACAAAATAAAATAACTAATCAGAAGCCCAAAAAGAAACTAGTAGAAACCGAGCTCCACTGAGTCACCCCACTGAGTTGCGCCGAGTTGTACTGAGTTTCACTGAGTCGCCGACTAGTCACTTCCCCGGAAAGAGATGATGCATCCCTATCAATATTTGCATTTTTACATCTACACAACAAATTCGGTTCGGTCCAATTTATTCCAGTTTGGAGGATAGAGAAGCGGACCTAACCAATTTTTGGGCAAGGCTAAAACTCAAACTATATCGAAGTGTCTATTTCTACAAACCAGACCAATTTGCCGATTTCATGATTTCATTTTTCTGTGTCCCTACATGCATCGTGCTTCCTTTCGGGGGGTTAAACTTCTCCCAATCATTGTCACTAGGGTTATAAATGAACCGAGCAACTCATGGTTTGGCTCATTTAGTAATCAAGCTGAATTCGAGTTTTAGGTTCACTTAGTAAACGAGCTCGGCAAGTTTGTGTAGACTCAGCTCGTTTAAAGAGACTCGTTAAATAAATTAATTTGGTTCGGCTCATTCGAGCTCGAGTTTTCGGCTCATTTATTAAACGATTCGAGCTCGAACACTGTAAAGCTCATATGCTGAGTTTGAGCTCAAATTTTCGACTCATACAAAACAAGCCAAGCTCGAATACTGTAAAGCTTAGATCGACTCGACTCGTTTGCATCCCTAATTGTTGGTCTTCTACCGCACACACGGTAGGCGAGTTTGTGAAATAATTAATTGCACTTTATAAAAGTACTGCTTTTGCTTACCTTCTTTTCGCATTCTCTTTTCTACACTTTCTTTTCCAAACGACTCGGCCCATAGTGTGGTAGTTCTTTGGTTTGAGATGGCATTGTTTGCTGACATCTCTCTCTCTCACACAAACAAAAGCCCCCTTGAAATTGAGGGGTTTTGTGATAAAAGAAAAGAAACGGGGAGAAATAGATACTTTTCCACGTTCGGAAGGCTAAATAGGTAAGAAATGGTGGGTGAGGGTGAGTTACAAAAAACAATGAGCCTATTTTGTTTCTCACCACTTTTGATGAGATTTGGTGAAAAATGAATACTAGAGTATGCTTATTTTTTAAGTTGTCAATATTAACTATTTAACTCTCTTAATTTATAAAAATACACAATTGTTTTATGATATCGTATCAACACACCAACCATCTACCTCTCACTTTCCACCATTCATTTTATCTCATTTTCCCCTGCTCGACCATTGGTATATGAAAGGTTAATTTTGTAAAAATATAAACACACTTTCTTGTCTTTTCTCTTATGTTGTCTAACCAAACAAGATTGGTAAGAACACGAGAGTCCACCTTCTCTTTTATTTGTCTTTTCAAATGAGATGGTGAAAAAATATAACTCTTTTTTTCTCGTCATTAAGTGAAACTATAGTCATATCTTTTCATTTCTTACCTACGTAGCCAAAATAGACTTCCCTCCAATCTCTCAAGTAATCTTCTCTCTCTCAGATTACTTGTCGTAATCCATCTTTCAATGCTAGCTTGACCCATCAGACCCAAATCATTTTAAAGTTCTTACGTACTTACTAATCTAATCTGGGTTTTTCTTTTGTTTCATTCTGATGAGAGCGTAAATGTTTACATAAGCGCCCCTTAGCTTATCCATGCGACGTCCATTGACATTGTTACTTAGGGTTTAATGCTTTATTTTATTTGTGTTGCAGGTATTTGGACACTTTGATTAAAAATGCACATTTTACTCGATATTGAAGCAAAGTCTGGTGCTGAATAATAATTGGGTTGGGCCTCACGAAATCTACTCCTACTGCCCACGTTTTAGAATTGAAATTGGCAGAGTAGAATGTATGCACATGTCTTGGTGGGCCAAAAATTGGTTCTCAATTGGAGTATTTTGACTTAGAGTGGACTAGAGAAGAGGACAAGGTCTTTAAAGGCAATTTCCGGCAGAATATTAACGGGCCAAAAAGTTGGGCTGCTTAGGCTTTAAGGGATATTTCGGTTCACTTATAAATACAAGGGTTTTCGGCTTGAGGATGCTATGACGTAACAGGGCTGCAGGCACTGTTCGACGGAGAACAGTTCTTTCAAGTCTGATCCTTCTTTCCGATGTCCAACTAAACTCTCCTTTAGGGTGTAGATGAAGCCCTAGCCAAGTAACTATGTTTTTATATTAATTTTGGATTTTGAATATCGAAACGATGGTTGTATAACTTTGAGACTTATTTTTATGATTCGATCTTATTTTCCTATCTAGTGTTATGTGTTTGGTTTTCATGAATGCAAATACATAGTTATGCAACAATTTTCTTGGGGCGTGGAATTGTGAATTAGGATAGTCTATGCCAAGGGAAGACGAGTCGTGCCTAGATTAATTAGTTTTAGAATCGAAGACAATTCGTGCCAACCAAAGATAGGTTATGCCCGGTTTTCAATCACATGCTATTTTATTGTCGATACTGCTAAGGCTTGTAGCTTTTAGCAAGTGATTGTCGTTTCTGTAATTGATTTCCCTGAATTAATATAATTACTTGGTTGCAAAGTTAAGGTGGATTCGAAACCCTAAGACCTTTTCCCATATTATTTAATTCACCATCTTTCTTACTTTTAATTATTTAGATAATTTTAGAAATCAAACTCAATTCAACTTTTTATCGAATTAATTTAGAAATTAATTGAAGCATTTGCAATTTTGCCTTTTAATCCTTGAGGACGATACTCGGAATATTTGCCACTGTTCTCTGAGTAGTAGTAATTATTTCTTTTTATTAATTATTTTTGGTGTGAAAAACGACCTACCAAATTTTGGCGCCATTGCCGGGGATTACAAGCACGGTTACATTGTTCCAGTTGATTTTTATTTTAATTCCTAGTTTAGGTATTTTCTTTTCTTTCTCATACTTGTTTAATTGCTCTTTCTATTTTAGCATTGTTTTCTCTAGACACAAGAAGTGAGAGGTTACAGAGCACGGAGGTGAGAGACAAGCAGCATAGTTACAATCCAAAAGCTCCACCATTCCGATCATCATTTTTTGTATAACAGTGTGAGTTTTTATTATTATAATTTTTTTAACTTGTTTTGGTAGAGTAGTTTGCATTAAGAGTTTTTTTCTTTTCTTTTTTCTTTTTTTGTTAATTTGAAAAAAAAATTATGGCTTATTTTGGAGATTATTCTTAGAACATTGAGTTGAGACCTGAAGAGATACAATTTCTTCCCAAATTTCATGGCCTTTCATGTGATAACCCACATTTGCATATCCAAAAATTTGAGGAGGTTTGTGCCACTTTATCCAACCTAAAAGTTGAAGCAGTTAAGATTAAATTTTTTGAGAAGTCCTTGCATTATAAAGCTACGGTTGGTTTTACTCTTTAGATTCATCATGTATACGATCATGGTAAGAGGTGAAAAAGATATTTTTGGAAAAGTTTTCCCCAGTGTATGAGATTGTTCTTCGGAAACAAGAAATCGTAAATTTTACACAGATCGAAGGAGAATCTTATTTGCAATCTTGGGAACGATACAAAGATTTGCTAATCTCTTTCCCTAATCATGGTTTTGAACTTTGGCACATTATGGATTTCTTTTATGAGGGCTTAAATTTTGAAACGCGTCAATTAGTAGACATGATGTGCCATGGCGAATTTTTGGATAAAACTATTGAGAAGGGTTGGTATTATTATGATCAATTTGCTAAAGAGTCGCAATTTTGGGTTTGCAATATGAAGTTTGAAGATGTCAATTCTCATGCTAGGGTAGAAGACCAAATAGAGCCACTTGTTGTTAATGAAGGTGTTGGTTTTGGATCGGAAAAAGTATTGGAGTTAGAATGGAACGATAATCTTAATGTCCAATGTACTCCTCAGAAGAATTTTACTTGCGATGATGTCCTTCTTCATATAAAAACTCTTGAGGAGTTCTTGCCCATTAGTGTCGATAATTCACTTGAACATGTTAATGAAATACTCCCAGCTTTAGATGATACCAATTCTCCTATTGAGTCTCCACCACTACAAGACTTCAACAGAATCGAAGTAATTGATTTTCTTGGTGTTGCTGATTTTCACTTGACTTACAATCCATGCTTAGTGGACATTGTCAATAATATGAAAATCAATTTCGTTTGACTAGCATATTTGGTGGAGTTAAAATTTCACAAGCAATTAAGGCAATTGCGGTACTCTAAATATCTGATTTTGTGGAATGGTCGAGTTTAATTCTTGACTAAGAGCTTGGATTGGGGCGACATGTTGATAGTGATAGCTCTTCATGGTCTGGTAGAAGCTCAAAATCCACGAAAGCATAGTATTTTTTTTATTATTATTATTTATTTTATTTTATTTTATATTTAGTTTCTTTGTGTTCTTTTTGTGTTGTCCATCTAACATGGCAGGTTGCTTTCATTCAAGTTGGGAGGTCTCTTCCCCCACACCTTTTTATGTCCTGCTTAGTTCTCTGTCACGAGGTGATCTCTTTCCCTACTTTCCATTCTTTGTCCTATATTTTAGTTTATGGCGTTCAATGAGGACATTGCACTATTCCAGTTGGGGGGAAAGAGTACTTTATCTTATTTATGCTTAGAGTCTGGAAAATTCAAAAAAAAAAAGGTGAACCAAGGAATTTGGATGATTGAGTGTACTTACTCTTGGTTGATGACTGTTGATTAGTGTTGTGGTTATTGTTATGCGAGTTGATGTCTGGATACAAGTTCATAGATCGACTTAAGCTTGTGAATGAACTGCTGATAGAAAGCACTTGTTTAGCCCGTTTCATCTATAGTTGGATAGTGTTTGATCATTTGAGCTCATGCTTTTGCACACTGTAGACACCCCAATTCTGACTCCAGAATAATCCTAAGCATCCCTGATGATGAGGAATAAGCCAAGAACAACAATTAAGGCTCAGACAAGACTTTCAATTTCCCAAGAACCCCCAAATACTCACCAAAATAGCCCAAAAACTTAAAACAAAGAAAGAAGTCTTGTTGGACCTAAACACTCAGGTCCATCCACCTGAGCACTCAAGTTCATCTACTTAAGCACTCAGATCCTCCATGAACTTGAGCACTCAAGTCCATGAACCTAAGCACTCAGGTCCATGAACCTGAGCGCTCAGGTGGGACACATGGCAGATTCTTGCACAAGCAATGTGTGGGCACCCGTATCCTCCGCGAGAAACCTTGAAAATACTAGAACATCGCATTCATTAGAGTCGCCACTTGATTTTAAGGTTAACCAAGCAACCGAATTCAACGTACAAAATTCGAGACAACCGGTCCGTCATAACCAGAGTGATCTTGGTTCGGGAGCTAAGTTACGGGATGGGAAGGTTTTATTTGAAAAATGCACCCATCCCGCCTAATCAAAATGATTAGTCTCTACTTATAATTATGGGATTTTAAAAGAGAATTTAAAGTGATTTAAACAAATACGGGAAAGGGAACAAGGCAGAAATAAATAAAATTAACGATGCATGAGGCTAGATTTATAGAAAGAAATATTACCGAAAAAGATAAAATAGGCGAAGACTGAACTTCTTTTGATCAACGTCCAGATGCTCCCCTCAAAATCACGAATTCGGCGAGTATGAACTCCGTTCGCCGCGAAAAGCACTTTATTTAACTAATGCTACGAAAAACTTGGATTAAAGGCAAGGCCTTGGGTAATCTTGGAAAGTAGGCTTAAGACTAATATTTTTGGGTTTTTCGTGGCTGATTTTCGGAAAGGAATTTTGGGTTCGGGAAAGGGGTTTTACAAAGGAAGAACAATAAGAACAAAGGTTTTTCTAGCAAGGTTTTCTTGAGGATTTTTTTGTTGTTGTGTTGAAATGAGAAGCCTAAGGTCCTTTTTATAGGCACCATGGAAGCTTCTTAGAGTTATTTTTCGCCAGAAATCGGATGGGAGGTGAGTGAATGGAGCATGGGTAGCCATGCCAAGCTGCAGCATCTGTCTGAAATTTTGAACTTGCGTCCGTAAGGTTGGACCTTGCGTCCGCAAGGTTGTACCTTACGTCCGCAAGGTTTGACCTTGCGTCCGTAAGGTTGACCTTGCGTCCGCAAGGTCTGACTTTTACAATTTTACAGCATGTAGGCCCATGCTCCTGCGTACGTGTGTCGGTTGTTCTTGTGATATTTCGTCCGTAACATGACATTTTGGATCCGAAATTGGGCTTTTTATTGGGCTAGAACTTGGGTTTATTTGCTGGGCTTTATAAATGGACCAAATGGATTGATTTGGGTGGGTTTATTGGTCTTTTCCTTGGCGGATGGTGAATCCAAGTTCATCGAAGCATTGACTTAAATAAAATAAATTTCACAACGTCGTCAGTAATTTTTCATCATTGGGGATACGCCCAGACTCTTGCTTAGGATTCACGGATAATCAAATTGGGGTGTCTACAGTTGCCCCTCTTTGACAACACTCAATTATCATTGCGGGATACGAGTGAATGTCAAAGATAAAGAGACAAACCCAGTTGTTTATCCGTGTGTTCTAAGCGCAAAACTCAGTAAAATCAATCAAAACAAGTGGTCGTGCTTGCAAGCTGCCTACGTACCCCGTTATAGGGATCAGACCAAACGTAGTTCACATGGGGCATTCAAAATCATCAAACGATTCATTGGGTTTTCCCGGCCCATAGAATCAAGCCTTGGGTTTTCCTGACCCGTGGCGAAATGAAATTCAATAATGGGTTTTCCTGGCCCATAGCAAAAACATTCAATTTAACACCATTGGCTTTACTGGGCCGTTGGTAAAATTACAAAAGTTCACCATGGATTTTCCTGGTCCATGGTAAAATTCAATTCAAAACCTAGGGTCCCGGCCCTCTAGCGGATCAGAATCATTTTTTTTTTAAACAAAATTGGACCTCGGCCCAAATGAATTTCTCAAATTCAAACAAGATTGGGCCTCAGCCCAAACAAATTTTTCAGATTCAAACAAGATTGGGCCTCAGCCCGAGTGGATTTGGATTTTTCAAATTTAACTGAGATTGGGCCTCAGCCCAAATAAATTTTTCAGAGGCCCAAAGTTGGCCCAAATGACGAAACCCTAGGGTTTTGAGTGCCGCAGCGTTAAATTTGTGTCCGGACGAGAAATCAATTCTTCCTTCCTCTGTACGACTCTGTTTCTCAATAAAAGGGGACGTATGGCTCACTGAGATTCCAACCAGTGAAAATGTTTACAGACGATGCGTCCGAGTTCTGGCTCCTCTTTGTCCCTCTCTTCCTAATCGCTTCCGGTGTCATTTTGACATTCCGGGATCCTCCATGGTTTGGTTTGGTCACTGACCCAAGGTTCATCGCGTACGGCTTTTACATCTTTTGCGCCCTTTGGTGTGTGGCGATGGAGATTTACGGTCCTGGGAGCCAGTGGTCGGTACAGAGGAGTGAAACTTCTTGGTCCGACGAACTCTAAACGGTTGCCCCTGTTTCTGGAATGAAGCTTCTTGGTCCGACGAACTCTAAGCAGTTGCCCCCTTTCTCTGTTTTTTTTTTTTTTTTTTTTTCAAGAATGTAACAAATGATGCAATATATGCAAGAATGAACGGATAATCCGTTTTTATAAATATTTGCCCTTGTTTATTGAAAACATGGAAAACTCCAAATTTTAATCTGCACGAATTCAATATGAGCACCCAAAACAAAAATAGGCTGAAATAGGATTCTGATGAATCAAACGTGTCCTCGAGAGTCCTAGGACAAATGAAACATTTGTAGATACCCTCTCTTTTGTGGCAGGGATGTTTCAGTTGGACTGGGGTACCTCTGTTAAGCATGCCCCAAGTTCCACTGTTTGCAGCTCTTCTAGCCATGACAATGATGAGGATGATGATGATGAGCAGGAGGGTGAGGAGGAGGCAGAGGTGGATGAGCAGGAGGGTGAGGAGGAGGCAGAGGTGGAGGGTGAGGATGAAAATAAAGACATAGGCCCTGAGCTTCTAGTCAAGAAAAGAAAAACCATCCGCGGCCTTTTAATTTTTATTTTTTATTTTTGGTTTGTTTTGTTCTGTTTGCTTGTTCACGGCACAATGATAGATGATAGGTATGATGATGCTTGGCTCGAGCTCTCTTTTTACATATTTGTAACATCAAACTCCGATCAAAATAGTGGATTCTGTAACTTTGAGATTTGCTTTTCTGGTTTTCCAAGCAAGGCTTATATTTCAAAGAAAACCATAGCTCAGCTTTCAAAAATTTGTCTTCGCTACAATTGATAAGTAGGATGAGAATGACTCCTATTTGAGTTCTGATCATATTTGTGAGCTGGATGAGCATGACTTCGATGTGAGTTCTGGTTTACTTGTGACACGAGAAGTCGGTGAGAAAATGATAGGGGAGAGAAAATGGTTGGGTATAACACGGGAACGGTACAGGAGAGGAAAATAGCTCAGAAAGGATGGTTAACAAGGAAAGTGGAAATGGCTCAGGCAAGAAAAAGGTTGGCAAGAATATTAAAAAAAAGAAAGGCTTTATCAAAGTGGGATACCAGTAGCTGGGAAAACATCACAATTATTTGGTTCACTCAATCATTTTCTCTCTTTCACATGAATTTTGCAGCTGTGGCTTTTTGAGAAGGTCAAACTCATAGCAAAACCCGAAAGGCCTCCAAAGTATGAGGCAAGATGCTACCAGAGCCGGGAGATATTCAAATATCAAAACACCATAGAGGGTTGGAGCCAATGGTTTTGCACATTGAAAGCAAGCGACATCAACTGGCGCTGTGATTGGATTGATCTCCCTGACATGACCGTGAAGAACATGAACTTCCAGGTGGTTGGGATTGCAGGCTTAACAGGTTTCACTTTCTATATTCCACGCCGTTTTCTGCTACAGTTTGGTAACGAGCAGGGCTTGCCTCCCACAGAGTCAGAGGTCCCTTTTGATCCTTCTTGCAACGCACAGACACTCATACAATACCAAAGGTCTTGGCCATTCCGTCAGAAGCTAGTAGCACAAAATGCATTCGACACCAGTTTGAAGAAAAGATATGTGAAGTGGCTAGACAAAGATATAAAAGAAAGGGCAAACAAAGAACGCAAGATAAAAAGAAAGAGGACTTAGACCTTTCATTATCTCATTGTACCAGAATAAAAGCTTGTTCCTTAGTTTCTTTTGAAATAATTTGAGGATCTCTTGTTTGAGAGGCATGTTTCATCTTGTTATGTATGAATTCAGGCATCAATAAAACTTGGTACTGAAAAGTACCCTTTTGCAAGATTCTTGATAATTTCCACATGATCAACTGCTCCACCTTTGCACAAGGCCTCAAGTAGCGTACAATGAAACTTTAACGGCACAGGTTGAGAAATGAACGACCATGGACCAAAAACGAAGAAAACAGGTTCAGGTTCACTCGGGTATTGACACTCTCCTTTTTATGCTCTACCTTTTGCCTAGTACCTCCCTTTCGGGTTTCAGGTCTAGCGAGCCCCCCTTTTTTTTTTATTTTGAACCCTAAATTTTGCCTAGGTTGCCCGTGAGGGTTTTCGAACCTAGCGGTTTTTTTATTTTTTTATTTTTTTGCTCTAATTTTTGCCTAGGTCGCCCGCCCTTGCGGTTTTCGACCTAGCGAGCTCTCTCAAGGGTAGTATTTCTTTAATTGGTCCAAGTTGGTCACGTTGCTGAATTCATTGCCGTCTAAATCCATTATACGCACTGCTCCTCCGGCCAAGATGTCTTTGATGATGTAAGGCCCGGCCCAATTTGGCTTGAATTTTCCACGTGGATCATGGATGGGAGCCCTGATCTCCTTGAGCACCAAATCACCGCTCTTTAAGTTCCGCGGCTTGACTTTCTTGTTAAATGCCCTTGCAATTCGCCGCTGATACCCTTGAACATGATACAGTGCTTTCAAACGACGTTCATCAAATAACATTAACTCTTCGAATCTCCCGTCGACCCATTCAGTTTCTTCTAACCCACACTCGGCTAATATTCTTAGCGACGGCACTTCTAACTCAATTGGCAACACAGACTCCATTCCATACACCAAGGCATAAGGGGTTGCCCTAGTTGGCGTGCGGATTGATGTCCGGTAGCCCCACAGAGCAAAAGGTAATTGTTCTGGCCAGCCCCTGCTTTTCTCGGTGGTCTTCCTTATGATGGTTTTCACGCTTTTGTTAGCAGCCTCCACAGCCCCGTTGGTTTGTGGTCGATAAGTTGAAGAGTTATGAATCTGAATCTTGTAATCTTCCAATAATTCCATAACCTCTTTCTTGAAATGCGTGCCCTGATCAGATACAATCTCGTGTGGAACTCCATACCGACAAATGATGTTTCGTTCAATGAAACGGGCAACCTCAAAAGCCGTCAAAGTAGCGTATGACTCAGCCTCCACCCATTTAGTGAAATAATCAATAGCTACCAAAATGTATTGATGCCCGTTTGACCCTTTCGGCTTGATCGCTCCAATGATATCAATGCCCCATACTGAGAACGGCCAAGGAGTGGTCATACTATGGAGTTCAGATGGTGGAACATGCATGAGGTTAGCATGAATTTGGCATTTGTGACACCTTCTTACAAATTCCACACAGTCCGTCTCCATAGTAGACCAAAAGTACCCTTGCCTCAGTATTTTCTTCGCCAGCATGATACCATTCATGTGAGGACCACAAACTCCAGCATGGATGTCTTTCATTATTTGCTTGCTTTCCCTTTCATCAACACATAGCTTGTGCACACCATCATAGGATCGCCGGTACAACTTTCCTCCACCGATTATGAAATTCGCCGATAGCTTCCGTAGTGCAGTCTTATCCTTCTTGCTAGCTTCATCAGGGTATTCTCCTTTCTCCACAAAGTTCCAAATATCATGATACCACGGTAATCCCAATGTCACATCCTCAACGGTGGCTATCATCTCATATATAGGAATATCGCGTTGCTCGATTACCAAGGGTCTTATTTTTACCCCGAGAGGTATTTCTATCATTGATGCCAAGGTAGCGAGCGCATCCGCGAACTGATTTTTAAGCCGTGGCATATGCGTAAACGTCAACATCTCGAACTTCAAAGCCAATTCTTCCAAGTATTGAAAGTAAGGCATCAACTTCTCCTCCTTTACCTTCCAATCTCCCTTAGCTTGAGATATCACCAAAGCCGAATCCCCAATAACTTCCAGTTTCTTTACACCCAATTCCAATGCTGCTTCCATCCCGACTACACATGCTTCATATTCTGCCTGGTTGTTTGTCACTTCGAAATTTAGTTTGTATGATAACGGGACATGGGATTCGTCAGGTGAAATCAGCAGAATGCCAATTCCAAATCCATTTTGGTTTGACGCCCCGTCAAAATACAAAATCCAAACATCGCTTGATAGTGTCATAAGGTCCTCATCTGGAAACTCGAACTCTGCGTCTTCTCCTCCTTTTACCGGGTGATCGGCTAAGAATTCTGCGACAGCTCTCCCCTTGACAGACTTCCTTGTTACATATTTGAGGTCGAATTCGGCCAATAAGAGTAACCACCTCGCTAGTTTCCCAGTGAGTGCTGGTTTCTCAAACAGATACTTAAGTGGGTCCATTCGAGAAATCAGCATCACTGAGTGTGCAAGCATGTAGTGCCTTAACTTTTTAGTGGCCCATACCAAAGCCCAACATGTTTTTTCCAACGCCGTGTACCGTTCCTCACAACCCACCATCTTCTTGCTCAAATAATAAATGGCTTTCTCAAATTTTGTTTCCCCTTCTTGTGCCAATAAGCATCCCATCGCCGAATCAGTCACTGACAAATAGAGGATTAGTGGCTTTTCCGGTTCAGGAGGTGACAGAATCGGCGGATTTTGGAGGTAGCGTCGAATTTCATCAAAAGCCATTTGACAACGATCAGTCCATTGAAATTTAGTTTCTTTCTTGAGCAAGCGGAATAATGGTTCACAAGTCGTCGTGAGCTTAGCGATGAAACGACTTATGAACTGAATCTTTCCCAGAAAGCTTCGAACATCCTTCTCCGACTTCGGTGTTGGCATTTCAACTATGGCTTTGATTTTTGAGGGGTCCACTTCAATTCCTCGGGTAGTGATCATGAAACCCAACATTTTGCCCGCAGTGACTCCGAATGTGCATTTCTTAGGGTTTAACCTCATCCTGTACTTCCTTATCCGCTCAAAGAATTTCCTCAAAGCTCCGTTGTGCCCTTCTCTATCTTTGGATTTTACGATCATATCATCAACATACACCTCCACTTCCTTATGAATCATGTCGTGTAATAAAGTTGTGGCAGCTCGTTGATAAGTTGCTCTGGCATTCTTCAATCCAAACGGCATGACCCGATAGCAATAAGTTCCCCACGGCGTTGTGAAAGTTGTCTTCTCTCTATCCTCCGGTGCCAATAAAATCTGATTATACCCAGCATACCCATCCATGAACGAAAGCAAACCATGCCCCGCTGTGTTATCAACAAGAACGTCAATATGAGGCAAGGGGAAGTCATCCTTCGGGCTAGCTTTGTTTAGATCTCTAAAATCAACGCACACTCTGATCTTACCATCTTTCTTGGGCACAGGCACAATATTGGCAACCCAAGTTGGATACTCGGTCACTATTAGAAAACCCGCATTGATTTGACTAGTAACTTCTTCTTTGATTTTCAACGCCCAATCTGGTCTGATTTTCCTCAGCTTTTGCTTGACAGGCTTGGCATCGGGAAACAACGGGATCTTGTGTTCAACAATCTCAGGATCGATTCCAGGCATATCTTCATAGGACCATGCAAAGACATCCTTGAACTCTTCCAATAACTTAACCAAGCGTTCACGCTCCTCGGGAGACAGCGTGGAACCAATCTGAACCATGCGAGGATCCTTTTCAGTACCAAAATTTATTGAAACAACCTCATCCATGATAGGACGAGCATGCCTTTCTTCCTCTTTTTTAAGAAAAAGTTTTAGTTCTTGAGGAATATCCTCTTCAATTTCAAAAGATTCTTCAGGATCAATAAAATTTATTTCTGGCACAACAAAATAATCTAAGTCTGGATTTATTTCATTGATATCGGAAATTTCGGTTACAGACTGAGACTCAAATTCAAAAGAAAAGGAATACTTGGGTTTGCCAACTGGCACATGCCCGACAGACTCAACAAGAAATTGAAAGGGAGACTCAAACTTGGACTCATACTCATCATTATTATCAATTACATCAAAAGTCCAAGTTTTATAATCTCCTACGGCATCCACTATAAAGTTGGAGTAATCCACATAATCTTCGGCGCCAAGCATCATCACAGCAGCATCTTGGTTTACACTCATGGGATCAAATCCTTGGTCAAAGAGAAGACCTAGGTTAGCCTGTTCCAAATTTTCAATCCAGTCTTCGTTGCCTGTTGCCAATATCAGCACTTCATTTGGTTCATCCTCACTATCAGACAGTTGATGTCCAAAGAAAACTTCGAACCCCGGATACCTCTTCCCAGTCTCCTCATCATAAAATGGCTCGTCAAATCCACAAAAAAGCACGTCTTCTCCTTCTTTCACAAACTGCCCGTTCAAAGTCTTGCGGTAAGGCTTCATTTTTAAATCAAAGAGCTTGCCTTCTTTCTTCGCCTTGGCACGTGCTCGATCTTGCTTAGCTTTGTCTGCCCAATCTTCCGGTGTCGGTTTGTTGCCGAGCCCAAAACGGTGTCCATTTGCTGAGAAGTCAGGAAACTGAGGAACTCCTTGTAAGCGACGTCCCAATCCAAGGCCAGGGAAGTATGACATTTTCTTCATCATGGCAACAGCGGTGGGATTAAGATGGAAATTATCCTCAGCCATCAAAGCATGAACCGCCTGAGACTCCACAAAGGAAAATCCGGTGAGCAAAAGATCTCCTTCGTCGTGCATAATTTCCAATAGCGGTGCATTATCTTCAGTGGGGATTCGGACTGTAGTCTCCCCGAGAATGGTGATTATTCCACCCCCTTGACAAGTTTGATCTTTTGGTGCAAGGTGGATGGAACAGCCATCACCTCAGGGTCGTGTAACCAAGGCCTTCCCAAAAGCATGTTGAATGATGACGGTACCTCCAAAACTTGAAATTCCACCTCTGTTTCCAATTTTCCTATCACCATTGGGATCTTTATTACTCCGACTACCTCTCTTCTTGTGTTATCATACGCTCGAACTCCTTGATTGGATGGGGAGAAATCCTTGTGTTTCAGGCCCAAACAGTGAGCAGTTCTTAACGGACAAACATTCAAAGCCGAACCATTATCCACCAATACTCCAGCTATCCATTTCCCTGCACATTTTGCCGTCACATATAGTGGCTTGTTGTGATTAGGACCTTCGGGTGGAAGGTCTTTATCAGTGAAAGTGATTGCATTTGTCGCCTTTACAGGGGTCAACATAGCCACCATTTGCTCGGGTGAGGTGTCTATGGAAATGGGGACCTTGTTTAACGCTTTTAAGACTGCTTGTCGGTGCTTGTGAGAGGCCATAATTAGTTGCCACAAAGTGATATTAGCTCCTGTCCGTTTCAACTGTTTCAGCACCTCATCATCTCCTAGATCTTCTTCTCTTGCATCTTTTGTCACCGCTGCTTCAAAGGATTCTTCCCCAACGAGATGGGACGGCTTGTAGTGTCTGCCACTTCTTGTCAAATGATTTACTTCAGTTTTCGGGACCCATAAATCTTCCTCAACTTCAAAACTTTCACTCTCGTCTTCAGATCTCCACAAGTCGTCGCCACATCCAAACTCACATACTTCTTCATTACCGACCGGTTTCCACAAATCTTCTTCTTCTTCCCCTGCCACCACTTTACCTTTCCAATTTTCTGAGACATTGACCACTTGTTCGGAATTTTGTATCCCAAATGTCTTTGCCACTTCCTCCAATTCCTTCTTAATTGCCCACCAACTCATTTCTCCAACCTGTTCTTCCTTTTCATCTAGTGCCCAAATGTTTTGAAGGCTAGCTACATGTTTTGAACTTGTAGCAATCATATTGATAACAACAGTGTCTAGGGGTAGGTGAAAAATGGGTTTTGGTTGGTCGGCTGGGACAATGTATTGGCTAGGGTCAAAGGCTATTGTATGGGTATTTATGTGGTTGACTCCAAACTGGTTTTGGTTATGGTTTGGCATAGGGTTGGCGACAATGTTGGGTTTGGCTTTGGGTGGGGAAATGGATTTGTTGTCAATGAGGTCTTGAATTTCATGACGGAGACGGGCGCAATTATCTGTGGGATGGCCATGGGTTTGGTGAAAGACACAATATTTAGTAGCGTCATAATGAGGTGGAAGAGGGTTGGGAGTTGGCATAGGGTCCAAAGGTTTTAGGACGCCTCTTCTGAGAAGGCGTTCATAAACAGTTGATAAGGGAACTCCTAATTGGCTAAAGATTCTTCTGCGAGGGGGAGGGGGTTGATTGTTAATGTTGTTGACTTCAGGTGTGTGATTGCTGTTACCAACATGATTGCTACTGCTGGCAGTAAAGTTTCCTTTACCACTTCCATACAAAGAGTTACTATTGCCATTGTAGACCCGCTTTCCTCTCTGACTTAAGTCTCCTTTGTCCAACAACCCCGAGTTCAAACCATCCTTAATTGAGATTCCGGCTTCGAATAGACTTTCAAAGCTTGAGAAGGGTTGTGTCACCAAATACTTGGAAAATTCTGGAATCACGTTCTTGATGACCATTCTGATTTGTTCTTTCTCGTTAGGCCGATCAACCATTTTTGCTGCCTTAGCTCTCCATCGGGTTATAAAGTCGGTGAAAGTTTCTTTGGGGTTCATCTTCGTAGCATCCAATTCTCTCGTGGTCACTTTAAGTTGGACATTATAGGCATACTGGTTGATGAAAGCATGCCCAATGTCGTCCCAAGTGTTCTTCTTTAAAGGATCCAAATTTAAGAACCATTGAAGCGCCGTGTCAGTCAACGTTCGATGGAATAACTGTGCCAGTTGTTGCGGCCCAATCCCCATTGGCATCAAAGTTCCGGCATAGTTCATTAAGTGTGTTTTCGGATCTCCAGTGCCGTCAAATTTCCCAACATCGGGCATTTTGAACTTCTCCGATAGCTTGATAGTAGGGAAAAGACACAGCCTATCCATATCCACCATCTGGGAACCCGATTCTTTTGAACGGATGATAGTTCGCTTTAACTCCTCGATTTGATCTTGAAGAGTCTTGTATTTATCAGCGGCTGGTTGCTCAACATTCGGTGGCGGCCGTGGTGCGGCAGCAGGGATTTCTACGTTCTGTCGGACTGGTTGCGGTTCTTCTTCATACCAATCTTCTTCATTAAGCTGGTTTGTCCTTTCATTGTTCAATGGTGCCCTCCTTGGTGACGGATTTTCCGGTATGAGCATTATCAAGGTCTTGATCACGTTTCCCATATCTTCGATGGACTTTTGCATCGCACCCATGTTTGCCCTCATCTCCTCCATCTCATTTCGCTCGGCCATTACTGGTTCAGAAACTGGAACGGTGACTGAAATAAAATCTGGAACAGGGATGTCAACTAGATCAGGTATTGGACCAAGGATTCGGTCCCAAATGAGTGTATTCCTTCTTTCCAGCGAAAAATGACAAGCAAACTGACAAGAAAATATGCCAAGTGTCAAAAATAATAAAAAAAACTAAGACCATTTTTTTATACTAGAAATGCCTTCGATGACCGTTTTGTTATTGAAAAATGAACTCCTCCTCTAAAAAAAAATTGAACTGGATGAAAAAGATTAACGGGTTAACAGAAAAATGACCATTGAGTACTTGATAAATCCCCAATATATTCTAGAAATTTTCAGAAATCTTAAAAAAAAAAATCCTAATTTTTTATTTCTCTTTTATTTATTTATTTATTTTTTAAAGTGTTATTCTTATTATACAAAAATAAAAAGAAAGGGAGGTGAAAAGAAAAGAAAAAAAAATGGTAAAAAGAGATGGTGAGATGAAAAATGACAGTCTTTTTTTTTTTTAAAAGAATATTTCCTCTTTTTTTTTTATGGGATTAAAAATTAGGATTGTATTAATTTTCCGAAAATTCTTTTACTATAATGGGGAATTATAAAGTGACTCAAAAGTCAAAAGAGACTAAAAAAAAATGAAAAATGCCTTCTTTTTTTTTTTTTTGACAACTTTTGAAAACC
Organism: Vaccinium darrowii; assembly: GCA_020921065.1. Lineage (NCBI taxonomy): Eukaryota > Viridiplantae > Streptophyta > Magnoliopsida > Ericales > Ericaceae > Vaccinium > Vaccinium darrowii. The sequence continues at coordinate 33,146,863 of CM037151.1, forward strand.
CGCATTTTTTTTAAAAAAAGAAGATCCTCCTCCTCATTAAGAAACGACAATCTCCTCATCTTTTCCTATCATTTCGGCACAGTCCCCTCTGATTTTCAACAGGCAACCTGTACAGTTTATGGGGTATGTAGTGACACATAATCCTAACAAGGTTCCTGTCCTAATTTTGGATAGTTCTAGGGAGCACTATATACAAAAGGCTGGTAGTCTCAAAGGGTACCCCGGCTCAAAGTCACAGGCGTACCTCCCATTGCCAAGTATCGTGCAAGGCAATGGTCAAGCAGTACTTATGACTTATCACAGCCAAAGGCTTGTTGGCTTCTTCGACATAGCCCAAGTACGGTTGCCCGCCCAGGATATCGAATAATGCCGAACAGGGTTTATCCATACATCGATGCACGTGCAATGCAAGAAAATCACTTTAAAAACTAAATTTAAAATCCCATATTTTTTTTTTCGAGTCTAGCTCTCGTTTCTCCCCAGCGGAGTCGCCACTGTGGGCACCCGTATCCTCCGCGAGAAACCTTGAAAATACTAGAACATCGCATTCATTAGAGTCGCCACTTGATTTTAAGGTTAACCAAGCAACCGAATTCAACGTACAAAATTCGAGACAACCGGTCCGTCATAACCAGAGTGATCTTGGTTCGGGAGCTAAGTTACGGGATGGGAAGGTTTTATTTGAAAAATGCACCCATCCCGCCTAATCAAAATGATTAGTCTCTACTTATAATTATGGGATTTTAAAAGAGAATTTAAAGTGATTTAAACAAATACGGGAAAGGGAACAAGGCAGAAATAAATAAAATTAACGATGCATGAGGCTAGATTTATAGAAAGAAATATTACCGAAAAAGATAAAATAGGCGAAGACTGAACTTCTTTTGATCAACGTCCAGATGCTCCCCTCAAAATCACGAATTCGGCGAGTATGAACTCCGTTCGCCGCGAAAAGCACTTTATTTAACTAATGCTACGAAAAACTTGGATTAAAGGCAAGGCCTTGGGTAATTTTGGAAAGTAGGCTTAAGACTAATATTTTTGGGTTTTTCATGGCTGATTTTCGGAAAGGAATTTTGGGTTCGAGAAAGGGGTTTTACAAAGGAAGAACAATAAGAACAAAGGTTTTTCTAGCAAGGTTTTCTTGAGGATTTTTTTGTTGTTGTGTTGAAATGAAAAGCCTAAGGTCCTTTTTATAGGCACCATGGAAGCTTCTTAGAGTTATTTTTCGCCAGAAATCGGATGGGAGGTGAGTGAATGGAGCATGGGTAGCCATGCCAAGCTGCAGCATCTGTCTGAAATTTTGAACTTGCGTCCGTAAGGTTGGACCTTGCGTCCGCAAGGTTGTACCTTACGTCCGCAAGGTTTGACCTTGCGTCCGTAAGGTTGACCTTGCGTCCGCAAGGTCTGACTTTTACAATTTTACAGTATGTAGGCCCATGCTCCTGCGTACGTGTGTCGGTTGTTCTTGTGATATTTCGTCCGTAACATGACATTTTGGATCCGAAATTGGGCTTTTTATTAGGCTAGAACTTGGGTTTATTTGCTGGGCTTTATAAATGGACCAAATGGATTGATTTGGGTGGGTTTATTGGTCTTTTCCTTGGCGGATGGTGAATCCAAGTTCATCGAAGCATTGACTTAAATAAAATAAATTTCACAACGTCGTCAGTAATTTTTCATCATTGGGGATACGCCCGGACTCTTGCTTAGGATTCACGGATAATCAAATTGGGGTGTCTACAGAATGATGAGATGTCCTGTAAATCTCATATATTTTTGCCACTATATCACGTATTGGAATGGCCCAAATCATACTAATTACATTCCTAGACCCCTAAAACTAATTACTATCCTAGCTCCCTAAACCAAATTAGTTTTACATTTTTCTCCCAAATTTTCTCTATAAAAACCCACCTTTTCTCCTCATTTTCTCTCTCTAGAAAAAAAACGCATTGTTCATCAGACCACTCTCCATCATTTCTCAGGCCTTCACCTCTGATCCAAGCAAAAATCATTCACATCCATGGCCAAATACTTCATTTTTAGTCCATTTTTAGCCTAAATACCTTAAAAACTCCACCAAAAACTCTCTTCAAAGACCATCTACAATCAGTTAGGTATAGTTCCAGAGCTGTAACACCCCAAAATCCACTCCTCCTCCCATATTTCTTCAAGAACCCTTGAAAAATCTCTTGAAAACCCTTGTTTCAAGCCTAAAAACTCACCAAATACACCAAAACTTTACCCATCAGTCGAGTTCTTGATCATACACCTTCATCTTGGTGTCACTCCACTCCAGAAACTCATCCATAGGTTGTGTCTTCCCAAAATCACCACAAAAGTTCTTGTTTCAAGCTCAAAAAGGTGGAAATACCTTGTCAAAATGTTGTTCTTGCTTCTTGAGGGAACTCAAAAGGTTTAGACAGGTTCCTTATACCTATTTTGAACTTGTTAAGATTTTAAAGTTCATAAAAACGACTTCTTAAAGTTTTTGGTTCGAATGGACAGATTTCATCTAAGCACTCAGGTTCGTTAACCTGAGCACTCAGAAACCCTGACCTGAGCACTCAGGTCCATCAAAATGATCAAACTTTCTTTCTTTATATTATGTGTTTTGATGATTATTTTGATATATTGATATGTTTGATCCATTCTGATGGCTGTACGTGCTCACATGGGGGTTGTTTTCACTCAAATATATCTCATTAATGTACAAAAATAAGCTTTTGGAAGCATTTTTCTTTTGAAAATAAAAAGGAAAGTTTGAAAACAAGATGAAAAAGGGAAAAGCAAGTCTATTTTTGATAAATCTGCCATGAATGTTTACAAAGAGTGTATTATGATTGAAAACTCAAATGTCTAGCTCTAAACTTCTGAGCACTCAAATCAGTCCAGTTGAGTGCTCATGTTCCCCCATCTGAGCACTTAAGTCCATCTGGACTATCATCATTTTTCACTCATATGTCTCTTCTATTGGTTTATGTTATGTTTGTTGTTGGTTATATTCTGTCAAAACTTTCTTATAAAGGCTTTAATCATCATTTTATACCAATATAGATCTGCTTATGGCTTGTTTTGTGCAAGAAGTGCTATGAAAGTGTATTTTGAAAGTTTATTTGTCTTGTAAAAAGAGATTCATCAATTTAAAATATGATAAAATACAACGAATGAACTCATTTTTTAGAAGGGTAAGTAAATCAAGGTCATTAAAGAGAAAAGTTTATTTGTGTATTTTGGCTATCTGAGCACTCAAGTCAGTCGACTTGAGCACTCAGGTTAGCCCATTCGAGTGCTCAGATCACGGTCAGCAAGCAGATTTGTTTTGGTCCTAACAATCTTTGTTAATGCATGTTATTCAATCCAATCGTTATTAGTGGTAATCATACTGCATTTTAGTCCATTTATGGTCAGATTATTCTATGGTTCCTCAATTTAATGAATGTTTCATGCTATTACACATGTTCATAATTGTCCTTAGTCCATGCATGATCATGTCTTGCATATGTAGTTTATTTCATGTATCTCAATACATCTCATGTATCATCACTTCGTACATATTGCACAAGTATCCACCATCTCATGTGCATCTTTGTTTGTAACCGCATTTACTTATTTCCCATACCCCATTCCCATTTTTCATGCTCCAAGTTACACAATAAACATTTTACAAATCCCATAAATGCTAAGTAGAGACCGACTCTCGAGTCGAGCGAGAGGGGTGCCATAAAATCCTTCCCCTCTCGTAACCAAGCTCCTGAACCTAAGATATTATGGTGATGACGGACTGGTTTTAAACCTTATCCAAAACAAGGCACGAGTCATTCGAGTTCGGTTCCTCGGGGACAATTCGTTAAACCCCGAGTGGCGACTCCAAATCGAATTCCTCAGAGGGGTGTCCACACACGCGCACTATCCCACTTGAGCATTTGCTGGTTTCGAATTTGATTCACATATCATTCATAGTTTGGAATGAGTTGATTTACCATGGATTAATTGAAACCCCTTCCCTGTTGAAAAGAGAAACATTGTGTGATGAATTTATAATTGCTTATCTGGGCGTTCATTGAGTATTCGGGTAATCGGGGTATGCTCCCACCGTATTGTTCGCATTACGAGATGGATAGACTTTGTGAAGGCACTGTTGAATGTGGTTAGTTCGGATCTCTCTCTAAAGCCTTTTTTACTCGAGTAATTAAGTCTGAGGGGTCTTTTTAAACCTGGTACCCTAAGGCCATCTGGCTTGGGGATGGCCGACCTAAAACTCGCTAAGAGGGTCAACTAGAAAGCCTGAGAGATTCGACCATTGCACAACCACGTGAAAAAAAAAGTATAAATAAAAAGTGAAGAAATTGGTTGAATAAAGGAAGGGGGTGAATTTAGAGACACATCGGGCTGTCAATGGTGTGTGAACTGTTTTCGTAGTTGGTGAATTGCTATGTGTGGTTTCCACTTTCACACATGTCATTTGAGAATTTTCTATCCGACCGTAGGTGAGATGGCTAATTTTTATGATAGATTGAGTACAAGGATTCACTTGCTTAACTCTTTCCATGAATGCAGTATCTTGCCTTTGACGTGCTTGACATTCATTATGATACTTTGAGAGGTTGTCAGTTGAGTTTGAGTTGCATTTGAGTGTCTAATTCCTTGTGTGTTTTGTGGGTGATCACTGTTGAAAACCCTCACGAGATTTCACTCGTCCTACCGGGGCCGCCTGGGGTTTAAAAGACTTATCTAGTTTAGTTTGTTTAGTTAGTTGCATTTGTTTTGTTTTGCTAGGGACTAGCAAAATGTAAGTTGGGGGTGTGATGAGAGCGTAAATGTTTACAGAAGCGCCCCTTAGTTTATCCATGCTACGTTCATTTACATTGTTACTTCGGGTTTAATGCTTTATTTTATTTGTGTTGCAGGTGTTTGGACACTTTGATTAAAAATGCACATTTTACGGACTTGGGGTTGCTGCTGTGCAACCCCCGCACAGCACCTGTTGTGCATCATCCAAGTAGTCAGTTGCTCGGATGGACAGCCCAGATTTCATCTTGCACGCACAGCAATGAACGATTCGGATGCATAGGTGCTGAGGTAAAATCTGGGTCATCCATCCAAGCAACGGACGGCTCGGTTGTTGCACAGCAGATACTGTGCGGGGGCTGCACAGCAGCAACCCCGTGTCCACATTTTATTCGATATCGAAGCAAATTCCGGTGTTGAATAATAATTGGGTTGGGCCTCACGAAATCTACTCCTACTGCCCACGTTTTAGAATTGAAATTGGCAGAGTAGAATGTATGCACATGTCTTGGTGGGCCAACATTTGGTTCTCAATTGGAGTATTTTGACTTAGAGTGGACCAGAAGAGGACAAGGTCTTTAAAAGCAATTTCCGGCAAAATATTAATGGGCCAAAAAGTAGGGCTGCTTAGGCTTTAAGGGATATTTCGGTTCACTTATAAATACAAGGGTTTTCGGCTTGAGGATGCTATGACGTAACAGGGCTGCAGGCACTGTTCGACGGAGAACAGTTCTTTCAAGTCTGGTCCTTCTTTCCGATGTCCAACTAAACTCTCCTTTAGGGTGTAGATGAAGCCCTAGCCAAGTAACTATGTTTTTATATTAATTTTGGATTTTGAATATCGAAACGATGGTTGTATAACTTTGAGACTTATTTTTATGATTCGATCTTATTTTTCCTATCTAGTGTTATGCGTTTGGTTTTCATGAATGCAAATACATAGTTATGCAACAATTCTCTTGGGGCGTGGAATTGTGAATTAGGATAGTCTATGCCTAGGGAAGACGAGTCGTGCCTAGATTAATTAGTTTTAGAATCGAAGACAATTCATGCCAACCGAAGATAGGTTATGCCCGGTTTTCAATCACATGCTATTTTATTGTCGATACTGCTAAGGCTTGTAGCTTTTAGCAAGTGATTGTCGTTTCTGTAATTGATTTCTCTGAATTAATATAATTACTTGGTTGCAAAGTTAGGGTAGATTCGAAACCCTAAGACCTTTTCCCATATTATTTAATTCACCATCTTTCTTACTTTTAATTATTTAGATAATTTTAGAAATCAAACTCAATTCAACTTTTTATCGAATTAATTTAGAAATCAATTGAAGCATTTGCAATTTAGCCTTTTAATCCCTGAGGACGATACTCGGAATATTTGCCACTGTTCTCTGAGTAGTAGTAATTATTTCGTTTTATTAATTATTTTTGGTGTGAAAAACGACCTACCACATTCCGACGATTTGGACTTGGTTTTCCTTTTCCCCCTAATTTGCATTTTGGGGGTATTATTTTTAGCAATGCGCTATTGGAAAAAATATTTTGAATATAATATTTTATTTAAATGTGAATGAAAATTGAATTGATTTAGAGTTGTGTCTTTTTAGTAGCACCTGTTCGCTGTGGACGGACGCGTCCTTTCGTGAACAAATCTCTTCACCCTGGTGATAATTTTTATAGTCACCAAATAGCCTATATATATGGCATCATTCATTCACTTCTCAAGTTGATTTTTCAAAACTTTCATTGAGTCAGTGTCCTTTCATTGGAGAAAGTACAAACACAAGTCTGGTTCAACAGACCCACCAATTGTAGTGTTGCTTCTATGGAGAGTTCGATCAAGTAGTGCTGGGAGATAGACGTCCATGCAAACCGTAAGCACCGTAGTGAGGGCGAATCTGTCTTAAGTACAGAGTGTTTCACTCGCCTTGATCATCATTTCATTCTCATTGATTATCTAGGTTTTGCGTTCTGATTTTATTACATTAATATTTTCAATTTTATCACAAAAAGTAAACATATTTTCCACATGCGCATGGGGCTTGGCAGGAGTATATATATCACTGCATCGGTAATGGGAGGTTGCGGGGTATCAACTGACGCAACAGAATCACCACCACCACATAAATGGCAGGCCCTTTCAACTGGGATTATTAAAATTAACGTGGATGGTGCCTTAAACAAGCTAAAAGGGTGTGGAGGTATGGGAGTTGTTGCCCGAAATTTGGAAGGATTGGTTGTTGGGGCTGCTTTACATTCTATCCTTGAGTCTTTTTCGCCACGAACCATCGAAGCCATGGGATTTCGACTTGCGCTGGCTCTCACACAGGAATGGTATCTCACTCACGTTGTGATAGAAGGTGATGCCAAGCAGGTGGTTCAAGCTATTAACGGCAAAGCTAATTGTGTTGATTGTGATTCTATTATTATGGATTATATCAAACTTGCATCTAATTTTTCTTCTTGCGCTTTTACTCATGCGAAGCGTGACTACAATGGGATCGCCATTTGTTGGCGAAACGTTCCCTGTTGGTTGTTAGGCTAGAAAGTTCCTAACACTTGAAGATTCTCAGGCCGTTGGCCCTTCTATTAATAAGCAATAAAATTCTTTCTTCTCGAGTTATTAAAAAAAAAAAAAAAAAGGGTCATCCAATTCCTAAATTTTGTGCGCAAATTAGGAGCTTCCAATGATAATTGCAGTAAATCCAATCTATCTTTGATCTATGTCTCATTCATTCTTATTTCGGTTTTGTACCTTCCCATGCGTTTTTTGGTATTTTTTTTTTTTACACCGAAATAAATGTTTTTTTGGTAATTGTATTTCTCGATTTGTCATAATTCACACAAGCCCATGCTATGCACAGGACAAATTCAAGTGCATCGGGTTGATGAAAATGCAAAAGCGAAAGCTATATACGTTTGATTTAATTGTCAAAAATAAAAATACTCACTCCATCCCAATTATTGGTCTTTTTGGTTTTTGATAAATATGACATTCTTAAATTAAAAAAAAATAAAGGACTTTCGTGTTAATTTTTATGGGTCAAAGTTAGAACAAAATGTAAATTGCACAATTCAAAAATATTTGTAGAAATGGCTATACGTGTTTCCCATAAGCCTGTACTATTCAAAAAATAGTTTGAACTGTCAATGGCTTAATAACAATGAACTCTTAAGGGCGTCCATGATCCTCTTGACAAAATTTACATATCTTTGTCTACATATATCATAGCAGTAGCACTAATTAAATTTCTCTCGTCAAGTTTAGCCTTAGTGTAATGATGCCGATCTAGCATGATGTGCTTTTTTTTTACATTCATAATTTTCTATAAGAAGGATCGTCATTACTGGCCACTTAGATAACCACTTTTCAATTGAATGAACAATCCATTCAAAAATATAGATTTTGAATGAAGAATAATAAGATCAATATCTCATAATTCATCCTGCAAAATGGAAAGACACAATAAAATTAATTAAGCATGAGAAGATGTTGAGTCTCCCAGTAGTGAGCACGTTGGAAGAGAGATTATAGAATTTTTGTTATGAAGTTTTCTTTAAAAATGAATCCACCACTTCTACCACATTTTAAAGAGATTGAGAGAACAATGTTCCTTTTAACTTTAAGCTTAACTCCCACCTAATGCACCTTTTAAATATCATTGCCATGAAAGCTGCTTTGTTTGTCATTAGTTTTTTATTTATAGCTACTATAAATTATATGCATGTAGAGGATTTGAGAAGATTTTGAGTGCAAATAGGGTATGGTTCATGTGATACGCTTCGGGTACATCTAGGTTGTCCAAAAATGCATCCGACGGTCTCGATGTGTTCGGCATTGAAACATTCTAAAATCGGTTACATTTGTTGGACGCCCTGGATGTGCCCAAGGGGTACCACATGATACCCTATTAGCACCCAAAAAATTTTCTGTATAGAGGAAAAATTTAGGAACTTTCAAACACCGATTGCCCTGCTAGTTAATGACACGTTTAATGAGAATAGGTGACCTAAGGAGACATGAAATCAAATGATGTGTTTTGCCTTTTTATTTTTAATTAATTACATAGGCTAATAAATTATAATTTTTATCTAACTTATATATGCTTCTAAAATTAGGCATTTTAAGAAGTAAAACTTCATAGAATCACTGTTTTGAATAAGTTTCTATTTGGTGAAAGTAAAAATAAAGTTTTTGTCCTTAATAAAAGTTCCTTGAATCATAAACACTAGCATGAACCCTTGCTATGCACGACGCAGAGACATGAAATAAAAAAAAAATCCTTTTTGTGATGAGCTAAAAAATTACTCCATTTTTAACCGGAAAGTGTATTGACTTGCTCGATCACTTAAATTAAAGAATATAACCAAACCAAACCAAACCAAGCCTTATGTCCCAATCAATTGGGGTCGGCTACATGAATCCTTTTTCTCCATTGAGCTCTGTCCAGTGCTGCTTCATCATTTAAACCTAGTATACTCAGATCTTTGCGTACTACCGCATCTAATGTCAATTTGGGTCTTCCCCTCCCTTGTGCGTTTCTACCCAAAGCTATCCTATCCACTCTCTTAACTACTGCATCCGCTGGTCTACGATAGACATGCCCAAACCACCTTAGCCTATTTTCCCTTAACTTCTCCTCTATAGGTGCTACGCCTACCATCTCGCGAATTGTTTCATTTCTAATCCTATCTCGTCTAGTCTTACCACACATCCACCTCAACATCCTCATTTCCGCTACACTTATCTTGTTCACTTGCTGCTTCTTAATAGGCCAGCATTCTGTCCCGTAAAGCATCGCTGGTCTTAGGGGTGTCCACGGTTCGGTTCCGGCCGGATCGGTTCCGGATTTGACCCGAACCGGTAATAACGGATTTAGGTTTTCAAGATCCGGAACCGAACCGTGGATGATGTACGGACGGATCGGTTCGGTTCCGGATTTGACGGATCGGTTCCGGATCGATTTGGCGGTTTGGGCAGATGAAAAGAAAGAAAAATATTAGTGGTTCAGATGAAAAGAAAGAAAAATCTATTTTACGTTTGCATAAAATAAAATAGCGCGAGATATGTTGGTTTTCGGGCTCAAAGGCATGATTTCCCGGGCATCCACTGCCCAACGACTTGATAGCCTGCCACCAAAAGAAGTATTAGGCGTGGGAATCTAAGTGATCCCATGGTTTGTACAAAATTTATAGATAAACAATTGGTCAAAACCCAATTGACTGTGGTCCCCATGCTTTAACAATGTATTGATAGCTGCACACAATTGAAAGCCCAAGACAAAGGACCGTGGTCCCCGCTTTCCACCAGAGTTTTCAATTTGTGGGAAAACCCACTTGGCGTGTAAACCCCAGGAGCTACCTCATTTTGACTCACAATTGATGCCCAGTTGCATGGGGAGAGTGTTACACTCTCCCTTCTTCTCCAGTTGATACCGAATAATTTCAGGGGGGGAAATATACGTACGAGAGCTTCAATTCAGTCCACGGGTTGGTCGGTTTAACCGGAACCGACCCGAACCGGAACCGGAACCGCCAAACAATGAACTCTCGATCCGCCAACCGTCCGTAACATATTCGGATGGGTTAACGGACGGTTCGGGTTGGTCGGGTTGGTCGGGTTGAGCGGATCGGGTGATCCGCTGGACAGCCCTAGCTGGTCTTATGGCAGTTCTATAAAATTTTCCTTTCAATTTTGTTGGTACCCTCTTGTCACACAGTACACCAGAAAGAATATAACAAATTGTATTTTTAACCGGAAAGTGTATTGACTTACTGGATCACTTAAATTGAAGAATATAACAATTCTATTTCTTATCTGCTCCTCTTGATTCTAATTTCCCATGGTCATTGAATCAGCTATAAAAACATAAACCATGGATGTGATTGAATTGGCTATAAATCATAATCTATATATGTGATTTGAATCGGTTATAAAATCATAATCCATATATGAAACTTTTCACAAAATAATTGAAGTCCCCAGAGGGAAAATGTGCCATAATTTTTTTATGATCCTGTAATTGGAAAAAGGCAAAAAGTATCTAGATAATAAGGAAGAGTGGTTTTTCAATCCCTTATAAATCCTAACATTTTCATTTCTAATCTTATGGTTGAGAGAGTGTATAGAGTTTCTATAAATCTAAGCCGTTAGTTTTTGTATCCAATAGCAGCTTAAGGAACGGTTAGGATTAATTATCGAAGCAAGGCAGAGATCACGACCACTTATTTTCTTTTTTAATCTCTCTCTCTCTCTCTCTCTCTCTCTCTCTCTCTCTCTCTCTCTCTCTCTCTCTCTCTCCAGACTCCACACTTTGCTCCACAATTCTTTCATGTTCGTTTGAATTTTGAAAATCCTTGTCCATTTTCTATAATTCTTCTCTTATTGACTCCCTAATCTATGTGTAACCCTCACATTTTAATTGTGTCAGAATATTCCATAATGATTCGCCTCACTCCCTAATTATGCCCGTGATATACCCTGATGTAGGAGTTTAGAGGCTGTGTATATTCATTGTGATATAAACATTGGTGAGGTTTCTATTTTGCTAATTATTAAATTTTAAATTTATATAAGCCTCATTTGGAAAGTTATATTTTCACAGTGAAAGTTACATTTGCCTGATCTTAGCAATTGAGATTGAGCTAATTTGAATTTTGTCAAGTGATCTAATTTTGCAACAATTTATTTTCTTGCCAAACCATAGATAACTGATTTCCACATAATATTGTTATACTTTAATTTCCATATATACACCGATTACCTTCTATAATAAATTAAATAGGAATCGTCATAATATATTCAGACTCTCTATTAGTGAATTTACATTTTACTTTTTTATTTTCTCGTTGATAATTTATTGACCAGAATTGAATATAGAAGCAAAGATTCTTTGTTTTATTATGTAAGGCAAGATATATGGGTTTCAAATTTAAATAAGATTCATAACAAATCTTTAATGTAGGTAATTAGTCACATGCTTCTCTCAAAACCCTAAACGACAAATCAATCAACTCATGTCACTTGTCACTCCCACGATCCTCCTCACGAAAAGACATTCTGCAATAATATATAAGATTCCACTCTAAGGTTTTCTAAATTTGAAAGATGACCATCAATAACTGATTATATTTTTCACTCAAATTTGGTGAAAAGGGGTGAAGCATTGGAGATGGCCTAATAAGTATAACAAAAATGATAAGTGTACAACAATTAGTCTCCAATATGGGTTCAGTACGCTTACACGCTGTGTGAAGTTTCTGTCCGTATAAATGTGTTGGAGTCATGTTAGAGACAATTGTTGTGCCTTTATCATTTTTGTAATTATAAATGCAATTATAACTTCCATAATTAGTCATGGGTCCTGGGGCCCATTAGATAATTTTTGCCTTCAAACTTAGAGGTGTTCCGCTAATGGAGTTTTTAGAATAAATCGGCTTTTCACGGTCTTTTATGTGATGTATTGTGAGAGAATGATCTGTCTTAATTTTTGAAAAAATTAATTTTTTTTGTTACTGGAACACCACCACTAACCAAATAACCAAGAATGCCAAACAGAAAGGGATTGGGGTTGCCTGTAAACACCCATATAGTGAGCAATCACGGTCGTCGGTTCAGCAACCACTGATTTGAATTAAATGAAATTATCCTACACATAAATTGGTCTAGATTAAATACATTTAAGTTGGACCGTTGATTGTCGAACTGAAGACCGTGATTGCTCACTACACCCGTGTATTGAACAAACTCACTAGAGGCCCCCCCAGATCCGAGGACCCTACTTTTCTCCCCAAAACGACGTAGTTTTGGGGACAAAAAAATCACCAGCAATATTACTCAAAAAGACATCGTTATCGAGTTGGAAACCATGTGGTAATGCGGTCGGGAGCACCCGATAAATTTTCCATTTTCTTCGACCCCATCATTCATTTGAACCCGAATTCGGCAAAAGTGGGGCTCCATGTACTGAATCCATCGTGTCAAAAGGTCATCTTTATCCGCCCACAATTTGGTAGCACTTCGATAACTTTTGATAGCGCAACGTTTATTCTCCTCATCTCTCTCTCTCTCTCTCTCTCTCAGATTACCTGTCGTAATCCATCTTTCAATGTTAGAGCTTGACCCACCAGACGCAAATCGTTTTAGAGTTCCTTTTACATTCTAATCTGATCTGGGTTTTTTATTCTTTCCATTTCAAATATTTTGACTCGGTTTTCCCCCCCTGATTTGCATCTAATCTGGGTTTTTTCTTCTTTCCATTCCAACGATTTTGACTTGTTTTTCCTCCCTGATTTGCCTTCTGGGTCGTCCAATTTTGTGATTCCTACGTTTTATGAGCAAATTAGGAGCTTCTGTTGATAATTGCTGTAAATTCAATCTGTCTTTGATCTATATCTCATACATTCTTATCCCGGTTTTGTACCACTACGATAGAAATCCTGACAAAAACAAATCTTTCCTTCCCTTCTTTTTTTGTTATAATCACATTCCACTCTAGGGGTTTCTAAATTCGCTAGGAAACCATCAATATCCAATTCTTTTTATTCTTTTGATTTTTGGGTTCCTGTGTTTTTTGTATTCATAAATTCCAATCTGGGTTTTGCTCAATTCAACAATAAACGATCGATAACGAAATCTCGAATTTGCCCCAGTTTTTGATGGTCTAATTACTGGGTTTTTGTCTCAAATATGGTCACTGTCAATATTGGGATGCTCCATTATGTGTTGGACCATGTATATGGTGCATTTGTTCACAGGACAAAGATAAGCCCACCATTTTTCTCCAGAGGATGGGGTGGAACAAAGCTTGATCTTCTGGAGAGATTGATAAAGCAACTATTCCCTGAGGTTGAGGGACAGAACTGGCCTCCTGCTTTGGTTCAACCCATTTGGAGAACTGTTTGGGAAACCAAGACTGCTTGTTTAAGGGAAGGGGTTTTTAGGACTCCCTGTGATGAGCAAATTCTAAGTGCATTGCCCCCTGAATGTCACAACGCTAGGGTTGCTTTCCTTTCACCAAAATTGGTGCCACCTGAAAAGATGGCTTTTGTGGTTCATCTTGCAGGTAAATTTGTAGTTTTCACTTTGCTTGATGTTGAAAGTTGGGATTGATTATTCTGAATTTGAGGCCCTCTGTATTTCTCCATGCTTTAGGAGCCGTTCCTCTAATCAGCTTTTTTGTCTTTTTGGGATTTTGCACTTGTTTTCACGGCTTCCAATACAAGTCATTCTAGTTATTCTGCTAAATAAATCAACTAAAAGCCCAGCTGATACAGAAACAACTTGACTTTTGTCTGTCTTGAGAGTTGTTTGGTTTGCCTTTTGTATTTATTCTTATGCTTCAGGACCAGTAGCTTCAACCTGTCCAAGACTTTAGTTTAAGAATCTGTCCGGTTATGCCATAGTCACTGAATTTTGAACTTCAGTATAATGTATGCGAGCTTGAAATGGTAACCAGCAGCTGCTACCAACAAGTCAGGTGGATTATTAATTTGTTAGATTTTAGTCTTTGTATTGAGAGTTGTTTGCCACTTGGTGCTTGTTCATATTTGAAATTAGGCTGAATTTTTCTGTGCATTCAATATCCCAATCTTCTATGCGGCTAAATGAGGTGTTTGTTTTTTCTCCCCGAAGAAGTTTAATTTTGACACAGTTCAGAGAGGATCATCATGCACGATAATGCTTCCCTGCGTTCTTTTTATTTGCTTCATCAAAATCAAATAATTTGTCGGTGTTGGTGTCAATGGAAAGTTAGCTTACATAAACCAAACCAAACCAAACCGAGCCTTATGTCCCAATCAATTGGGGTCGGCTACATGAATCCATTTTCTCCATTGAGCTCTGTCAAGTGTTGCTTCGTCGCTTAAACCTAGTATACTCAAATCTTTGCGTACTTGTCAAAAAAATATATAACAAAGAAATATAACGTTGAATATAACATCGGAATGTTATCACAAAGAAATATAACGTTGAATGTATCCCAAAAATAAAAAATAAAAAAAATTGTTAGATCACATCTTGTCATCATGAATATCGGATTGTCTTTTGATTTTCTTTTTCAGTTGAGAACTGAAATGAGTTATTCCATTTACCTTCACTGACTTGCCACAAATAAATCTAACATTTGCAAAGAATAAATCTTTTGAGTCCACACAATCTTTGATATAGATTTGTAGATCTATCCTATTTCATATGAATTTGTGGAATTCTTATTTAGAAAAAAAGAAATTGGGGGAAACTGAGTCCTTGAAAAAATTTCACTTCATGGTTGTCAACTTACTTCCAGCCAAAGTCTTGTGTGCTATCACTTTCACCTTTCCAAGTTCAGCACCATATTTCTGACTTGGTACCAAGCCTAAGGTAAGGTGGATGGTGAGTACGTTGAGAGTTAGGTTTAGCAAGGACAGTCCTTGAGACTACATGTGGTACTATTTCATGGGTTTTGTACTATCTAAAACAGTTGGGATTTAAGGCTCTCATAAGTCATAAGTTTAGTTATGTAGCCTAGCATCCAAATTGTTGTATAAAACATCATTGTGAGTAAATTACGAGGTTTTCTCGTTGCATAGTATGTTAGGGCTTGATAAGCATCTGACTGGAAGCAACTCTGAATTTAGCTTTATTAGAAACGCAAGGAATATAGTTCTTTCTAAGCAAAGATTTTGTGTTGTTTTCTGATTATGTTACTTTCTTCCTCTGAAATTGATTATGGAAATTTCTTTTTTGGTTTCTTTAGTTATCAATGCCATGATATGTTTAAGATTAGTTTCTCATTTTAGTGATTTCTAATCTATTCTTGATAGAATATTCCTTAATAATCACCCCAGTTTTAAGTTTCATTATTGACTGGTGATAAGACAGGATACATCTGTTTCTGGGTGATCCTACTTCAATTACTCAAAGAAAGCTGTTTTAAATGATTACAAGTTGAACTCGTTTAACCTCAAAATAATTGTATGTCTTTGAATGCAGGTACTGGGGACCACACTTTTGAGCGGAGATTGCGTCTTGGAGGACCTTTATTGAAGGAAAACATAGCGACCATGGTTCTTGAGAGGTAAGAGCGAACTTTGTTGCTTGCTTACGAATCTTAGTGGTCTCTGATTCAAAATGATTTTTACTTTTTGCAGTCCTTTTTATGGACAAAGGCGTCCAATGCTTCAGCGTGGTGCAAAACTCCTGTGCGTGAGTGACTTGCTTTTACTAGGAAGAGCTACCATTGAAGAGGCTCGCAGCCTTTTGCATTGGTTGGACACTGAGGCAGGGTATGGCAAGATGGGTGTTTGTGGACTTAGCATGGGTAAAATTCAATCCATATCTTTGATTGTGGTATTGTTGATTGTTGTTTTAACTCTTAAATACTAGGTTCCTTAATGCAAGAATACTACTTGTTTTAGTCGTTGCAGTTAGTTCAGTGCAAACTTGAATCACTTCATCAGAAAATGATTTTTTAGCTTGACCATTCATAAGCCAAGAGAGAAAAGTGGGAAAAGAATCTGTAAATTACAATCAATATCCTTAGTGTTGCTGCTTTAAGTGTGTGAAAACAAGGGCCTTTTAAGAAACAAGGATCTTATACATAGTGTTTGCGTACTTGTTTTCTGGTAAATGCAAAGGAAGATGTAGCAATTAGTGGGTTTGAGGGCGCACTTTTTCCTTTTAACTAGGCTTCAATCCTCTTTCAGTCGCTAACATGAGTTTATGAAACTCAATAGAGGACTATGATTGTGCTCAAGTTAGTGAATATCGTGTTTTTTAACCTTTTGCACCCTATGAGAGGGTTTTTGGGTGCCTTGTTTAGAAAACTCAACTCATATTGCCATTCTAGTGGAGGCTACCATATTTTACATGAGGACTTCAAGTTGCATTCCAATGCAGACTTCTCAGAAGAATATATTTGGATTGATTTTTCTCCTACCAATTTTTTATTTATCTCATCTTCCTACATGAGACCCTAGATTTCCTCCTTATGTATGTGTACTGTTTCTTCTAATCCAGTATTTAGTTTTCATCCAATAAATAGAAAGAGAGAGCAAAATGGGAAATTTGTGGCTCAATAATGTACTCATATGTGGAAATGAGACCTTGTTTCCTTTCTTCTTTCTTTTTTGTATTTTCTATTTTCTTAATTTCTTGCTTCTATGGCATTTAGGGGGAGTACACGCTGCTATGGTTGGTTCTTTGCACCCTACGCCGGTTGCTACTCTTCCGTTTCTTTCTCCACACTCTGCTGTTGTGGCATTTTGTGAAGGGATATTAAAGCATGCTACTGCATGGGAGGTATTAAGAGAAGATCTGTCCATGCAGAAAGCTGCAATGACGCTCGAGGAAGTGAAAGAGCGAATGCGAAACGTACTATCTCTCACAGATGTCACTCGATTTCCAATCCCAAAAAATCCCAATGCTGTCATATTCGTTGCTGCCACTGTGAGTTCACTGTTACTACTGGTATTTCCTTCAGAATAAGGCTATGGGTTGTTTTCCACTTTTTAATTTGATGTCATCTCATAGGGAAGCTCTTTTTCATGACCTTTATAGTTTTGTTTTACTATTTCCATCGAATTCACAATAGGCTTTTGTTGTTTTCCAGCACTGCACTCCATTGTACTAGATTTGGATTTTGTTGGTGATCATCCAACACATCCAAAGCAAAAATTTCCGAAGGTCTCAATGACGATACGAAAGAACAAGAGATTGATTTAAGATTGTGTACACTAACCATGCTTGTTTTTATCTTAATGTAGTGGTATAACCTGCATGTCCCGACAAGGTCCACTCAACCAGCTATGTAGTCTTTGGCTCTCACGTTGAGCCATGTTGATGATCGCTATCAAATTTGTATTTTTTTGTTGCCAATGGATTTTACTCCATCTATTTGTCATATGCTGGAGTCAATTGAGACTAATTATATGCATATATCTGCTTAAATCTCTTAGCTTCCCATTGTCGGTCACGAGTTTTCATTTCGGGTATAGCTCTCCCCACTTCACTTAATGATCAGTGCTTGCGCTTACTTTTTAACTAAATCCCACACATGAGACGAGGACTTGTGCTTCCAACCTTTTTTCATCATTCCTCTACTAGATTTGGCGTTTCTAGCCAATTGAACTCGGACGTTTCTTCCTTTACATTCCAGGATGACGGTTACATCCCAAAACACTCTGTGTTGGAGCTTCAAAGAGCTTGGCCTGGCTCAGAAGTGAGATGGGTTACCGGTGGGCATGTTTCATCCTTCCTTCTTCACAATGGTGAGTTCCGAAAAGCAATTGTTGATGGTCTCAACAGATTACAGTGGAAGGAATCTTCTTTGTGATGGTTGGAAAACACTTGAAGAGGGGACACTCCTTTTCTGCAAAGGACTCCCGTGCGTGACACCCGGAGGGATTGCACTGTAAGAAACAATGTCAGCTCTTGCAGTATATGGAATCAAGCTCAAACCCAATTAGATTGATTTTTTAGCAGATGCTAGATTCACCAGTGACAGTGGAATGGTGAGCATATAATAACATTAGGGACTCTGGCTTCTGCCAAGGAACTGACCTTATTCGATTTGAGCTCGATTCCATGTAATGCATGCTACAACATGTTTCTTATAGTACAACACTACAACCTTTTGGGATGTCCCACATGGGATTCGTCGGATCTGCAGACAGGAGGCTCTCGCCCGGTTGTGACATAACTTTTTAGGGTTTGTTTTTTTGAATCTCAATCCTCATTAAACATGTAAAGTTGACTTGATACTCGAAACACCCCCCACAAAGGTTGGAAACAGAAGGGGAACTTGTATCTTTCTTTACATCATTTATGTGTTGCTGACTCGAACCTTTGGGCAAGAATGTACACTAATTTGTGTAATCATCGAAGTTTTTTAACAGCATATCGTTGGTTTTCTGTTCTTTTACTTTTCAGTTTATTTACGGTTTCCGAGAAAATATATGCGTGTCAACTTATATCGGATCTTATATTTCTATCTCAACTTTGTTCTTTTAGGAAACTGTGATTTTGGTAACCTAAAGGCTTGCCCTAACCTATCTTTGGCTGCTGCCTTGTGATTCCTTTGGGGTTAAGTTGTTTCCTTAATGGATCCAATCTAATTCCCATATAAAACCCCCCTACTTCTACCCCTTTTAACACAAATAATCACTCTCAAGCAACTACTTACACGATACACAAACCCTAGTTCATAGCCACCTTTTGAGAAGCAAAACCTCTCTCCGGTAGTTAGGTTTTCGAAGCAAAATGCTTCGCGTACGCATCGGTTCCTCAACCGTAGTCACTTTCGAAGTTCAAGCAGAGAGGTTTTGTGTTTTTAATCCATAAAAGCTACAAAATCATACTCTTAAAGCCAACACAAGAGCACTGAGGGATCAAGGTGGAACCGTACCAATAACGTTTGAAGGTTAGCCCCTTTTGTTTTCCGCTTCAATTTTCTTGTCTTTAGTTTTGTGTTATAACTAATATTCTGTTTTTTTCTGGTGTAACGAGGAACAGCGGCTGCCACAATGAGTATTGTAGCGGCCGTTGTTATGTTGTATTCTGCATGTGGGGACTTATCGGTCGCCAGCGGGTTTTACTCCCCTTGTCTCAATTTGATAAGTCTACTACGAAATTACGTGCAAGTTTCAAACTCAAAAATAATTTTTGGACTTTTTTTTTTTTGCACTGTATTAAAATTTTCAATGAAATCAATCAAACAAGATCCAGATTGATGTTTAAATTTTTTATTTTTTTTTGCATCGTATTAAAGTTCTCAATGAGATCTATTAAACAAGATTCAAGTTGATTACAAAAATTTTGGACTTTTTTTTTTTGCACCGTATTAAAATTCTCAATGAAATCAATCAAATAAGATCCAGATTGATGTTTAAAATTTTTTTTTTTTGCATCGTATTAAAAATCTCAATAAGATCTATTAAACAAGATTCAAATTGATTACAAAAATTATTTTTGTAAGTACATTATTTTTTAGTTTGGAAATTGCACATAGTTTTTCGTAGTGGACCATCAAATTGGGACGGAGGGAGTACATCGCAACTTTATTAGTTTTATTCTAATTTCTCGCACGATCCCTACCCTCTCTCTTTTGTCTTCCATCACTCATATCCGTTAAGGATTAACTAATCAATTACTTGGGGAAATCAAAAGGGTTTTTAAAGTGCTCTCAATCAATCAACTAGAGGCCAACATTCGGGTTGGGCGAAGAGGGGTGTTTAAAACCTTCCCTCTCCGTATCTTGGCTCCCGAACATGGGATCTAGATTTTTTATTTCTTGTTCCTAAAATCAAGTTGCCACTTTAAAGTAAGTAAGGTGTGATGCAATGGACACCATCGACAAATACCCACGCCGGCGAGCATCTGACAAGAGAGTCTGACCTCCGTTGAATAGCCATTCCCATCACCGCCACGAACAGAATGTCACTGCAATGCAAATCTCCTCTGTCACGAAAGGTTCTGGTCGCAGGTGTGCCAGATCAATGGGTTCACACTAGCACCGCGAGACATAGACGGTTCCACACGGCCACTGCGGGCCATGAATATTGCTCCGCGGACCAAAGCCAATCCGAATGTCACATAAGTCAGTCGGAGAGCCACTGAAAACTAAAGAAATTATTTACCCACCACCACTACCCACCGAATCTGGGGAAAATCCAGACCGGGACGAGTCCGCCGAACTGGGATAACCAGCCAGGAGAGAAAACTCAACAAATGGAGGTTAAACAACTAACAGTACGCAAACATAACCCCGAGACCGCAATAGTGTATGAATTCACATTTAGACCACTAGGGGACCTGAGTTTTCGGGTAAAATCACGCAATTGTAGTTTAGTTTCTCGTTTCACAAGGCTGCGTTTGATGAGCCTCTTCACCCATGGGATAGGATTAGAAACCCCATGGGACCCCAGTCCTGGGTTTAGTTTCGCAAAAGGGAGTCAGGCTACGCGGAGCATAATCCTTCGCAAAACGAATGCTCGTTTTAATAAAACTACAAATTTTGTACCAATCCAATCTTAATCCCACCACCTTCGTAATCCCACCATTTCTAGGTAAGTTATCAAACGGGCCCTTACTGAACAAGGCAGGGCGGTACATAATACTCGGTTTCAAGCAAATTTTGTACCAATCCAATCCTAATCCCACCACCTTCATAATCCCACCATTTTTAGGCAAGTTATCAAACTGAACAAGGCGGGGCGGTACATAATACTTGGTTTCAAGCAAATTCAAATTCCAATCCATAGTACTCTGAGTTAGATCAGGAGAAACTACCAATACATCAGCAATGCAATGGAA
The DNA here is from genome assembly GCA_020921065.1 of Vaccinium darrowii. Lineage (NCBI taxonomy): Eukaryota > Viridiplantae > Streptophyta > Magnoliopsida > Ericales > Ericaceae > Vaccinium > Vaccinium darrowii. The sequence goes on from CM037151.1 coordinate 33,167,947, forward strand.
ATTTTGAACACAAAATCTTATCCATGTGAATCTAACAGCTGCTAAAGTGCCTTGGACTCTGACTTTAGCTAATTTCCAAAGCCCATAAAGTTAAGTTTTGGAAGCAGAAAGCAGAAATGGCAGATGCAAATTAATCGAAGAAGAGAATAAAGATGGAGAATAAAGGACAAAAGCATCTTTACAGGCATGGATGGTCATTTTCTCTACTAATCTTTATTCTGTAGCTTTTGCTTTTCTTTGAGCTCCAATGCAGTGCTTTTGCTCATCAAAGTTCTCTCTCAATATCACCTTCTTTCCTTCACTTGAGATCTACTTATTAAAGAAAACCAAATGGTCACAACTAGGCAAAAACAAGTGCTGAAGTTCAAATAAAAAGACAAGATAACCCTTTTGCCAAAATAAAATAACACTGAGAGAGTGAAGAATCTGGGAAAGCCGAAGTGCAAAGAAATTTTGATGGTCTAAAAGACTACTTTTGTCGTCCAGGGTAGGGTGTCGGCATCCTTTATTAAAAAGAAATGGAATTTTAGGAACTAAGCTACTTGTTTTTCTTCTGTGTTTAACGCGTATAAACAAAGCAGATAAACTTTCCTTCTGGATGCTTTCCGGGAAGTATAGCAAGCCCATCTTGCCACTTAAAATCTTCATCCTCTTGGTTTGATGATAGAATTTTTTGCAGCAACATAAAACAAAGGGTACCTGAAGATGGTGGAGTAGAAACCAGATGCCTACATCTTTACATGCCCAAACACTGTAAGAGATTATCCAGCTCTATCGAATAATCCATTTTTACTGTCCATAAAAGCAAGAAGCTAATCTTCAACCATCCTCAAAATTGCAAGAGCATTAGAATAGCAGGCACTGGAGTGAAAGTCCACAATCACAAAAGATAAAGGTAAGAGTTCATGGCCCTTACACATAGTCAACCGAAAAAGAGATATCATGAAAAAGAAAAGCTTAACTAGAAAAGTTTTAAGTTTCTTTGATTCTTTTCTTTCATATATTGTCATAAGTTAATAGTCTTGACAGTCTATTATCTCGTTCCACCCCAATTTGTGCATGTAACTCTTCCCTTCAAGCAGTGTCTACTGTCTACCCTTCTAATTTCTGATGAAATAACTCTGCTTGGTGCAGATATTCTAGTTCAAAATACATACACACAAACAGTCGAATTTTTACAAAGGAGGCCAAAAACAAGTGCACATACCACCCAAACATGCATCCACAAGCAACACCAAAGCACCAAGATGACTTTAAACTGAAGGAGACCCACCCCAAGCTCGGGGAGCGGTGGCCACATGGAGGTATCCGTGGCGGAGGTGGGTGGATTAGCAGCGACAGGGCAACAAGCACCTATGATCTCGTCGAACAGATGTATTATCTTTATGTCAGAGTTGTTAAAGGCAAAGATCTTCCAACAAACCCCGTAACCGGAAGCTGTGACCCCTACGTAGAAGTGAAGCTGGGGAATTACAGGGGAAAAACTCAACACTTTGAGAAGAGAACAAACCCTGAGTGGAAACAAGTTTTCGCTTTCTCAAAAGAAAAGATTCAGTCTTCGGTTCTAGAAGTTTTTGTCAGAGACAGAGATATGGTGGGGAGAGACGATTATGTTGGGAAGGTGGTGTTCGACATGAACGAGGTGCCTACAAGGGTCCCGCCGGATAGCCCTTTGGCACCTCAATGGTATAGACTAGAAGACCGACAAGGGAAAAACAAGGTGAGAGGAGAAATCATGCTTGCAGTTTGGATGGGGACACAAGCAGATGAAGCTTTCCCAGAGGCATGGCATTCGGATGCCGCTTCAGTCCAAGGAGAAGGGGTTTTCAGTGTGAGATCTAAAGTTTATGTTTCACCTAAACTTTGGTACCTCCGAGTCAATGTGATCGAAGCCCAAGACGTGGAAACACTAGACAAAACCCAGCTCCCACAAGTTTTCGTCAAGGCTCAAGTTGGGAATCAGATACTCAAAACCAAGTTATGTCCAACCAGAACAACTAGTCCTTTCTGGAACGAAGATCTAATCTTTGTTGCAGCAGAGCCTTTTGAAGAGCAATTGGTGCTTACGGTTGAAAACAAAGCGAGCCCATCGAAAGATGAGCTCGTGGGGAGGGTAAGCTTGCTACTGACCGAATTTGAGAAGCGATTGGACCACCGACCGGTTCATTCTCAGTGGTTCAACCTCGAAAGATTTGGATTCGGTGCATTGGAGGGAGATAGGAGGCATGAGCTCAAGTTTTCAACTAGGATTCATCTCAGAGTCTGTCTTGAGGGTGCTTACCATGTACTAGATGAATCCACTATGTACATAAGCGACACCCGGCCCACTGCTCGGCAGCTGTGGAAGCAGCCAGTAGGAATCCTTGAAGTAGGTATCTTGAGTGCGCAAGGACTTCTTCCAATGAAGACAAAGGACGGTCGAGGAACCACGGATGCTTATTGCGTGGCTAAATATGGATTGAAGTGGGTGAGAACCAGAACTATTCTCGACAGCTTCAATCCAAAGTGGAACGAGCAATACACTTGGGAGGTTTATGATCCTTGTACAGTGATCACTTTGGGAGTTTTTGATAATTGCCACTTGGGGGGAGCAGCTGCAGGTGGAGCTGCAAAGGACTCAAGAATCGGAAAGGTAAGAATCCGGCTTTCAACCTTGGAAACAGATCGGATTTACACTCACTCTTACCCACTTCTTGTTCTACAACCGTCTGGACTGAAGAAGATGGGTGAACTCCAACTAGCCTTCCGGTTCACTTGCTTGTCTCTAGCACATATAATATATCTCTATGGGTACCCGTTACTCCCAAAAATGCACTACCTCCATCCTTTCACTGTAAACCAGGTAGAGAGTTTGAGATATCAGGCAATGATCATTGTGGCAGCGAGGCTCAGCCGAGCGGAGCCTCCTCTAAGGAAGGAAGTAGTGGAATACATGTTGGATGTGGATTCCCACATGTGGAGCATGAGAAGAAGCAAAGCCAACTTTTTCCGAATTGTATCACTATTTTCAGGAATAATCTCCATTAGCAGATGGCTAGGTGAAGTTTCCCACTGGAAGAATCCGGTCACTTCAATTCTAGTCCATGTCCTATTTTTCATTTTGATCTGGTACCCAGAGTTGATACTCCCGACGATCTTCCTTTACATGTTTATTATAGGAATCTGGAATTTTCGGTTTAGGCCAAGGCATCCTCCGCATATGGATACTAAACTCTCATGGGCAGAAGCAGTTCACCCAGATGAACTTGACGAAGAATTTGACACATTTCCTACATCAAAACCTCAAGATATAGTGCGGATGAGGTATGATAAGATTCGAAGCATTGCTGGGAGGATTCAGACAGTGGTGGGAGACATAGCAACACAGGGGGAGAGATTTCAGGCTCTGCTTAGCTGGAGAGATCCTAGAGCAACCAGTCTGTTCATAGTTTTCTGCCTTATCATCGCGGTGGTCCTTTACGTGACACCATTTAAAATCGTGCTTTTGGTCGCGGGTTTGTTTTTTCTACGGCACCCTAGGTTCCGAAGCAAACTACCATCAGCACCCAGCAATTTCTTCAGGAGATTGCCGGCTCGAGCTGATAGCATGCTTTGAGTGGTCAAATGAATTAAGCAGTTCCTTATTGTTCTGAACACCCAGCATTTTATTATTCTCATTCTGCATTTCTGAACATCTAGTTTTTATGTACTTAAATGGATTTTATGGTATTAATTCCCAAAGTTCGTTTGTACTGAAATAAAAATGTCAAGCATCAGACTCCCATGGCTGAATGCTTCCAGATATCACATCTTCTTACAGACAGTTTTCAGGCAATAATGTAGTATTCTTTTTTTTCTTTTTCTTTTTTGTCCTTTTTGTTCAGAAAATGGAAGTGCAGGTATGGTACCCGTCATCTCCGCCAGGGGAGTATTGCCCCGTCACACCACATCATGTAGCAATAATGTAATCAGAACAACATTATAGCAAGGAATTCAGTGTAAAATTTAGAGAGACATGCAGAGGGCGGAAAAATTGTATGGTGATACAAGGCAGTTCCTTAGGCAACTTCACAGCTCTACTAGTAAGTCTAGACGAAGCACATACACACCAGGAGAGGCTCCTAGGACAGTTGATCATCAAAGATTTTAGACTAGATTGGTAGCTTGAACTCCCGGTTTACTTTAAACGGAATATCCTATATAGATAGTTTCCTTACCCGAGTTTGTTATTGTTGAAATCGACAACTGAGAGACAAGTCTATATGACAAAAAAAATTAAACAGGTGACTCTTTTCCTTCTTTTCTACTGTCAACAAGCACAGGTGATCTCTTTTCCAGTAGATGATGGCTTCCTGGTATTATCTTGAAGGTTTGCAAACGAATCGATGGAGACAGAAAGGATAACGAGTGGGAGGATGTCACCGGTTGTCAAAACTCTTTCTACTAACACGAAACACTACTTTCTGCAGAAACTAAAATCATTACTTACAAAGATTGGTAATTTGCCAAACTATGTGCAATTTGGCCCAAAATTTGGCAATGCTGTACTTTTGAATGAGCATTGGCACACCATTGAATTGGAGTTGGTTGTGGCAAGTTTTTTACCAGAAAGCAAAAGATGCCAACTCAATGATTTTTTTATTTTTTTTTATACAGTGACGAAGGAATTACTCTATGTAGGGCCACTAAATAAGCCCACCCATAGGGCATAAATCTCCGGGCGATCCAAAGTAAACCACCGCCCCGACCCACCAGGTAAATCTTGGTACCGCCCTGGAGAGGAGTCGAATCCTGCCCAAAGCTAGGAAAAGCCCTTCCCCTTCCGCTGGGCCAAGCCCAAGGGTGGTAACTCAAGCATACCTTGACAAGACTGAACAACTTATGCATCAACTATCAAAGAAAACAGGAAATCATTGCAGCAGCAATCCAATCAAAGGCAAGAATATTAAAAACATGTCTGCATCCCCAATGATTACATACAAAATTAAACCATTAAATTTATCGAGGTTTTAGGTTCAAATTCTAAAGAACAGTACCGTTAAATTAGTTGAAATAACAAGCTCACCCAATAATGAAATATAAACGAAATGCAATTTTAAAAATAAAAATAAAAATAAACAATTCTCTTCGCCTAAACCTCACATTCACAATCAAATTCTTTCCCTAAAACGACCATATATAAATGACTTAATCGATGATATAATAAACAGAAAATTTTCTTTATAAAAGCACTTCAAATATCTGGAAAACAATGAAAGAACAAAGTACAAACATGAAGATATATTGCATAATTTGCATTACAGAATACATACATGCGAATGTTGACCAGGAGCGGGTGAGCTTTGCTGGTAATTTTGACTTTGTCGGCTGATAGAACTACGGCGACTTTCCGGCTTCCTGGGAAGCCGCCGGCTTCGGGTGTTCTTTTGGTTAAAGGTTAGTTTGCCTTGTTCCACCGCCGCACCACCACCAACTCGCTTACGGGGGTGTTCCACTAAGTTGGTTTTTTGGATAAAATTGGCTTTTTACGGTTTTTTATGTGATGCATTGTGAGAGAATGATCTGTTTCAGTATTTGAAAAAAACAATTTTTTGTTAGTGGAACACCCCTTAAGTATTTTTGGGTTTAAGCTGGCTTTGGTTAGATATTTCTTAAAAATATTGTAGTATAATTCTCCTAATTTTTTATTTTTCTAATTTTTTACGTCAAGACAAATCAAAAAATGTGAAGGGCTTTACGCAAAACCAAAAAAAAAAAAAAAAAACTGAAATTTTTTTTTTGAATAAAGATAAAACCAAAATACTTCGCTTTTTATGCTTTATTCCACTAACTTCGTTTTTTTAGCTTTTCACATGTTTCAAGAGAGATCATCTCCTCACATACGTCAACCAGAAAAACTTTAAAAATAAAAGGTCTAAAATACGAATGTTTGTGAAACAAGGCCGTCCAGGCTCTAGATGGTTCAATTCTGAAATATTCTGATAAAAACTACAAAAGCTTAAAACACCCAAAAGTCCTTAATTGCCTTTCTTTACTTGTTTGGGATGGTTATCTTGATTGACAGGAATTATTGTAAGATACTCCCTCCGTCCCAAATTAGATGTCCATTTTTTAAACCCGTGCCATTTTCAATCGCTTATATCTTTCAATGTGAATTTTCAAAAATATTCAATATGAATTTTGTTTAATAGTTATCGACGAGTTCTGTAATACAAAGAGTTCATAATTACGAAAAACATTACAAATTAAAAGATATAACAATCGAAAAATGACATGAGTTTCAAAAATGGACATCTAATTTGAGACGGAGAGAGAGTAACAAACATAGCAAATCATAGAAGTAACCTAGGATCTGAAGTGAGCCAAATCTATGGGTTTTAAAGCTTAGTGACCTGTCACTGAGTCACCCTAGGCCTATCTATTAATCAATTTAAGGAAAAGTATATGCCTTTTGGCACCAATATCTCGTAGCAAAAAAATTACAGTATTTGTAACAAGTCAGAGCAAGCTGGATATACTAACCGAATATGCCTATAATAATAAGTCACTTCACTTATTTTTTTTTGTACTTATTTACTTTGAGTTTTTTTTTTCGTGTTAATTAGTTTTGCGTCCTGTGTTTGTGTATTATTGATTCATCTGATTGAGAAGAATCGGAAAAGTAAAAATTTATGATCGAATTTTTTGAATAAAGACTAAAATAAGCCCCAAAAAAATCTGTAATTCAAAAAATTTGAATTTGGATCATAATTTTTTTATTTTTTATTCAAAAAATTCTAATAACACAAAACTTGATGTACACGCATAAAAAAAAAAACGAAAACATAAAATTGAATCGAGTGACTTAATAGACCAAACCCCTGGCCTTAGGATTTTCCCGGAATGAAATAATTTAATTTATTTGTTTTCTAATTTACTTATTTTCAAAGTTCCTCTAATAAAGCAAAATCAAAAGTAGACAAGCTGAGTTTTTCTTCATTAAAGACGAAAATTTGTGGAAGGAAAAACACCTTGGTTAAAGTAGTGATACCAAAGCAATATAGTACTCCTACAAATTTCTGTCTTCGGGACAAGAACAAAAGAATAGTGTGGAACAACCAATCGTGCTTTTAGGGCCGCAACACAAAAAAAAGTCAAGTCATTGCTATCTTCGATGGTTGTAATTTCTTTGCGTTGATCCGACTCCATGTATTTTTCCTCCTTTTTTTATTTTGGGGGCTTGAAAATTTTGTCTGACTAGTTTACATGCATCTCGATTAATCCTCTCCGGTCTAGTTAAAGACGGGCCTATTCACGCCCAAATTTAGGATTTAAAAAGAAATCACTTTTTCGAGATCGAGCAATTTTCGCGTGTCGGGCAAGCACCACGTGGCCGCACCCAAGCACCTATCTCGGTTATCCAAAACACTTTTGGATAGTCCAGTTTTGAAAGAGAAAGAGAAAAAGAGGGGGAGGGGATAAATCTGGGCCATCGTAAGTCATAGTAACACTTTTGGATGGTCAAGCAAGCACCCAAAAAAAATTCCTTGCGGTCTGACCCAAAAAATCGAGCCCCCTAGTCAATTGTGTAAAAACAAATTTAGCAACCAATTGGACAAACTCACGGGACTTATCTACTTTTCCTTTCAATGAATGAAGTTTGTGGGAGTACAATTTTGAATTTTCCACCAAAAAGAAAAGCAGGAAAGCACAAGAATTCTGTCCACCAACTTGGTTTGGTGACAAAACCCATCACGATTCCTCATAGTACTAATAGTAGCTTTAATTATTTTGGTAATTGATCTGCTTTAACCACCTTTGACTCAAAGAAGGATGAGAAAAGGAATTGCTTGAATCACACTCTGCTGCAACCAAGACCCCAATAGTGACGACCACATATTCCTTAGGGATTCAAAGTTTAAAACTGTGAATCAAAAAGAGCTTGGAGAGATTTGAGGGGTAAGAGTGTCATTATACCCAGCCAGATAAGCTTATCCTACGGAGTGGGGTGGGCTAAGCCCAGACCCCTGCAGGGATCTTAGCAATCCGGGTACGATAAGCAATCCGGGTGCAAAATAGGAATCAAACACCGGATAAGGGTGGACCCAGGTTAGCTTATTCCCTCCCTCCCTTATTCCCCTCTCTTATTCCGTTGACAAAGGGGCTTTGGGTATCGGAGTTGATCCCACAAGAGTATGGGATATACTGAACTATTCACATTATGCAAACAAGAGGCCTGGTAGAGTACATGAAAAAAAAATATTAAATGGAACATGAAAATGCATCCGACGGGTAAGATTCACCCGGTACACTAATCTCACCCGTCGGATGAGTTTTCATGTTCCATTTCATGTTTTCTTTTCACGTTCCCAACACTTTCCCATAAAGGAAAAGGTGATGTGAAGTACTGGAATCCATGCAAGATAAACGATATACAATTGACAACTACTAACTGGAATTTGGCAGCTTAAAAGTGTTGAAGTGTGTGTTTTGTGTATTATTTGGACATGATCTGATCAAGACTCGACTTTGCAATTCAACCCATCAAAGCAAGCAACCAAGTACAACATAAGCATTTAAATTGTCCACCACATAAACAACTCTAAATCACAACCTACAAAATTAACAAAACAACATTCATGAGATTTTACCACATAGTCAACATCAAACAGAAACCCTACAGAAGACATAAAACAGCTAATAAAGAACACATAATACTAGCCAAATGGACGACGATACTACAAATCATACCAGGACCCAACATTCACCGGTAGGTGAAAAGAAGCAAGCAATCTCCAGTAGTCTCTGTGTCGTCTTCTCCAATTGGAAAGAGGAGGAGAAACCCATGTGTGAGACCATTCGGAAGCAAAAACTTGCTTGTGCTCACAACATGCAATCAGTTCTTGCCGGCAGCCTCCTGAAAAAATTGAGGGGCACAGAAGGAAGCTTATGACGGAACCTGGGGTGTCTCAGCACATAAAACCCTGCAAGAAGAGCCACAACTTGGAACGGTGTAACATACAGAACTATCGCTGCAACCAAGCAGAAAATAACAAACAGAGCAGTAGCCCTTGGGTCCCTCCAGCTCAGCAATGACTGCAGCCTCTCCCCTTGGGTAGCGAGATCGCCCACCACAGTCTGAATCTTCCCCGCAATGCTTCTCAGGCGATCATACCTCATCCGCACCATATCGTTCTGACGGGAAGTCGGGAACGTATCGAATTCTTCATCCAACTCATCGGGATGAGCATTGTCAGCACAAGAGAGACGAGTGTCCATGTGTGGGGGATGGCGTGGCCTCCATCTATAATACCACACTCCAATCAAGAAAAGGTAGAGGAAAATGGTGGGTAGAATCAGCTCTGGATACAAAACCAGAATCAAGAACAGGATGTGAATCAGAACTGTGGTGATCGGGTTTTTCCAGTTGCATATCTGATCAAACCACTTTCCCACGGCAATTAAACCACTCAGAACTCCCATGATTCGGAAAAAATTGGCCTTGCTTCTCCTCATGCTCCACATGTGGGACCCAACATCCAGCATGAACTCCACCACCTCTTTTCGCAACGGTGGCTCCGCACGAGTCAGCCTCATGGACACAATCTGAGTGGCCTGGTGCCTCAAGGTCTCAAGCTGAGTCACAGTCAGTGGATGAATGTAGTGCATTTTCGGCAAAAGTGGTTGAGAGTACATATGCATCATATTGAGCAGAGAAGAGCAAGTAAACCTCACGGCCAAATGGATTTCACCCATCTTCTTCACTCCCGTAGGAAGCAAGACCAAAAGAGGATAAGAGTGTGTATAAACCCGATCAGTTTCAAGCGTAGAAAGACGGATTCTGACCTTTCCAATCCTTGAATCCTTTGCTCCTCCCGCCTTATCACCACCCCCATGCAAGTGACAGTTGTCAAATACCCCAATCGTGATGACAGTGCATGGATCGAAAACCTCCCAAGTGTATTGCTCATTCCATTTGGGAGCAAAGCTATCAATAATTGTCCTTGTCCGGACCCACTTCTGCCCGTATTTGGCCACACAATAAGCATCAGTTGTCGCCCGTCCGTCTTTCGTTTTCATGGGTGACAGCCCATGAGCATTGAGAATACCCAGTTCCAAAACCCCAATGCTGGATTTCCACAACTGTTTGGCTGTAGGTCTGAGATCACTGCTGTAGTGAGTTGATTCGTCAAGAACATGATACCCACCTTCCAAACAGACCCTCACATGAATCCTGCTGGCAAACTTAATTTCCTTCTTCTTCTCCCCTTCAACAATAATGTGCTTCTCAAGATTTAACCACCTAGCGTTAATAGGTTTGTGATCTAACCTCCTTTCAACATACTGTAAGGGAATCCCACACCTCCCCAGAACTTCTTCCTTGTTTGGGGCAACTCTATCTTCCACACTCAAAATCAAGGGCTCTTCAAATGGTTCCGCAGCAACAAACATCAAATCCTCGTTCCACATTGGATTAATAGTCTTGCTCATAGAAGGTCTAGTTCTCATAACCTGATTCCCCAAAATAGCCCTCACAAAGACTTCCGGGAACCTTGTCTTGTCGCTCGGCATTAAATCCTGAGCTTCAATCACATTTACCCTTAAGTACCATAGCTTAGGAGATAGATACACCTTAGACCGAATGTTTGCAAGACCATCAGCACCACTAACTGCTGCAGCATCTGAATGCCAAGCCTCAGGGAAGGCTTCATCAGCTTGAGTACCCATCCAAACAGCCAACATGAGCTCACCTTTAACCTTATTCGAATTTCTATCTTCCAACCTATACCACTGTGGCGCCAATGGACTATCCGGTGGGACACGTTTGGGGATCTCATTGAGATCGAACATGACCCGACCTATGAAATCATCTTTGACAACATCCTTATCCTTGACCGTAACCTCAAGCGTAGAAGCTTGAAGCCGATCCTTTGAAAAAGCAAATACCTGATTCCATTCGGGGTTTGATTTTTTCTCGAAATGACGAGTTGTACCCTTGTAGTTCCCAAGTTTAACTTCAACATAAGGGTCACAACTACCCGTAACATCTTTTCCGGGTAAATCTTTTGCTTTTACGACACGAACATAGAGGTATTGCATCTGCTCCACGAGGTCATAGGTGCTCGTGAGCTTATCGCCGGTGGCCTTCCCACCACCAAGGTGGGGTCTGGTCTCCTTTAAGGAAAAATCTTCCATTGGAGGTCTCTGCATTTTGTGGGTTTTAAACAAGACCGACCCAATACACAGGGATCAAGTAGCAGTTCAACCAACTAGCATAAACTAACCAAATACCCTGAGGGATCGAAGTTGGATTTTTACTTAGCCGTAAAACACTCAAACACAAAATGCGAATAGATAACAAGTGAAGGGCAGTAAAATCCTAGATCTTTAGTAAATAACAGAAGCCTGAAGGTCAAAAATGTAAAATGACCGCATGAACAATGACCATATTTCACAGCTTCAGATCTGAATGTTTGAGGCCTGAAAAAACAAAACCCACATAACAAAAATCCCCAAGTTAAAAAACACAAGTACAGAAACAATGTAAGCATATCTAGAGAAACAATCTAAGAATAATTTCCATAACACCCCTTCAATGAACCTTCCAAAAAAAAAAATTAAAAAGGAACTTAAATGCAGCTCTACGTGAGCTTAGATAGTGATATATTAGCTGATATAAACTCGTAGATACCAGATGTAACACGTGTATATATAGTCTGTAATGAAGAGATATACCTGATGAAGTGATGGAGATTCAGAGGAATTCATCAAAGCTGTAAAATGGGTTTTTTTTTCTTTTTTTTTTGTTGATAAGGTTGAAGAGAGTGGTGCAATGGAGGTTTGCTTTTTGATGGGTAACAACAACAGAAGACAAGGGTACAGATGATGAGAGCGGCGTTTGAGAGATAGAGAGAGACGGAGAGAAAGAGAGGGGTCTAGTGAGAGAAAAAAGAGGGGAAGGGTTTCTGGAGAGAGGAAAAGCGGTGGTGGAGGGCGAGTGTGGGAATCTGATGAATCTGTGTTAGAATACACCGAACCTCGCTTTTTTTCTCTCTCTCTCTCTTTTTTTTTTTGGGGGGGATTTGACCACAGAATGCGTATAAATTAGTTTACGGACATTTCGACTATTCTCTTATATACTAGTTCCACAACTTACGCCCGTCTCAATTATTTCTCTTCCTGATTCGATTAAAGATAGGTTATTCATACCGGGACTAGAAATTGCACAAGAGATTTTTTCTCGTGTCCTAGTCCCGAGAGGTCCCCATGTGTCTGAATTTACCGCTTTTCTCTAAATTTCTCTTTTCTGCTCGTTTTTTTTTTTTTCTGACACTTTTTTTTTTTTTTTTGACACTTTGATATGTTGGCTTGGCTGTTTGCCTTGACCGCGGTTCACGCGTGTGAGAACTACGGTCGGAATCCAGCACGTGCAGAGACCGTAATTCCGGGTTCGTATTGGGACACGGATTCAGCCCCTGAAGTTTTTGGTAATTGTCGCTACAGCCCATGTCAGAGTTTTTGTCTGTTTTCCTGCCTGCTTATATTTTTTCATCGGTAATATTTTAAAACCTTAGACTTTTAAAAATATACACAAATTTTTAGGTATCAATAATAGTAAGAAATTTGGGACGGATGGAGTAATTATTTCTAAACTATCACTCTAATTTTCTTTCAGCACTCCCTCTATCCCACAAAGATGGTCCCTACGAAACTACGTGTAATTTTCAACCTAAAAAACAATATAGTTATGAAAATAATTTCATGAGCAATATTTTAGTAAATACATTATTTTTTAGTTTCAAAATTGCAAATAGTTTTGTAGGGAACCATCTTTGTAAAAGGAAGGGAGTATTATTTACTTGTAGTAAAATTTCTTTAGCTTTTCATCATAACTTTTTTAGTATAATCATTCATCTACACTAGAGAATCAAGAAAATAACGAGCTCAGATCCTCTATGCCAAAAAATCCATGTGCCTCTGTGCCGAGGGGTTTTTCGGTCGTTGGATCACCCAGAAAAATTAAAACATAAAAACAAAAATCACAATCCAACGGCCCAAAACCTCTCAGCATAGAGGCACAGGGATTTGGGGCACAGAGGATCTGGGACGGAAAATAACATCCGATGTTGAAAAAACTTCAAAGATAACAACACTAAAGACAAAATAAACAATTGTTTCGAACTTTTTCCTGCTTTAGCGAATTTGTTTTGGGTTTACTAATACCAAAAATTGTACTGTAGTACACAAAAAAAAGTGCCATGTAGACGTACAAGACTATTATACACTAAAATTTTGGTATTACCAATAACAGTTTTAGCATTATCATTTCCATTCTTCTTTACTTTTGGTCTCAAGTTTTTACTTTCTAGAATCCTAACAAAAATTCAAAAATAATAAAACTAAGAGTACCAAAAATGATATTTAGGAAGAAAGTGTTTACCTCGAAGTAGTTTTCTTCCCTCTATGTTTCTATTTCTAATTTTCAGGAGAGAAACTTTTGAAAACCACAACATTATACAACTATGTAATCCAAAGGTATGTTTTTAGCAAGTCCTGTAACCAATAAAAGTTAACAAATGAAATCGCTTTAGTAATTTATAGACAACACTTTGTTCTGGAAATTTACTTATTTCGAAATTGACTTAAAAACTGACTTAGGCCTAGTTTTCTAAAAGATTTTAGCATCCAGGTGCTAAAATCATGATATTTCAAATCAAAAAATGAAGTAGTTCCGTGTATCGTTTTTCTATTTTTTTTTTGCACCAAACTAAAGTTACTTATTTCGAAATTGACTTAAAAACTGACTTAGGCCCAGTTTTCCAAAAGACTAAACTTTAGTTTGGTGCAAAAAAAAATAAAAAAACGATACACGGAATCACTTCATTTTTTGATTTGAAATATCATGATTTTAGCACCTGGATGCTAAAATCTTTTGGAAAACTAGGCCTTATTGCGCTTTACGAAAGAGATCATTATCTCATTGTACATTATTAACTTAAAAGGCCAAACCAATTCTTGACTTAAGTTAGTTTCTGGAACTTGAGAACTTTGTTCAATTCATAAGTTGCAATGGTAGTTTATAATTATTTCAAAAGCAAGGGCATACAAATTTATTGTAAAAATTCAGTTGTTCATGTCAGGTTATGCATACCTCAATTAGTTCTGAAATCTGAAATCACCAATCACGCAAATCTCTAGTGTTTCCAAGTGATTTTTGTTGCAGGATACTTATTGCCGTGCTCGCATATGCAAGTTGAAATACGAAAAACGCACCATACTCACTAGATGGGGATTACGTTTGCTACTGTATAGGCTACAATGTTAATATGTTATAAGTCCGATATGAATAAAATGAACATATGTCATATATTTAACAAAATCAATAAATTTTCGGATACTTATCCTCGTATCGCATTTATAACTGTGATTTCAGATAAAGCGAATCGTAATATATTAATATCAATTTGTAGCCAAAACTTAAAAATTCAACTATATATCATATTATACTCGATTCTTCAAATCTGACTTTTTAGTAGTACGTACTTTTTACTAGCACCAAACTCTTGCAATGCACGGGATATCGGGGACCTCAAAAATTACAAACTTTAATAAATGTTAATACTAATGCTAATGAGTATGCTGGCGTGTCCGATATCCTTTTAATTATTGTATTCCTTTCAAAGATTAATGAAATTTTTTGCCTGTCAGAAAAAAAAAATGACTATGACTCTGTTAATGCTCACATACTGGGAGAACTACTGAAGTTAATTCGAAGAAAGAAATAAGAAGAAGCGGGTAACTTATATGAATGTGTCGGTTTACGTACGTACTAACTTGAGAGATGAGCTGCAAATCCCTGTGTAGGAACCAATGAAAGATCCAATTTACAAACTCTTCTGATGCAGTTCATATCTAATATGCCTCTGTGTAGCGCAACAATGGCGGACGCTGAATTTACAATATTGGGGGACAAAACCGTACGGAATTGATCAATGAGACTCGATCGGCAAGAAAAAAAAAGAAACGAACGTTTAAATTATTGATTCTCATTATCGGTGATTTAAGTTGTCTATTATACCGATGCTAACTAATTGATTGTTTATATAGAGAATTACTAATAGGTTTGAGGTTTTTTCTCTCTTGTTAGGATACGAGAAGGAGATAGGGAGACAACGCTATAAGAAGAAACGAATAGAACATATCATGTCCAATCAACTATATACGATAGATTAAAAAATACCTTATACAATAGAAGGGTACTAGACGATTCATTTGTAGTAGACGATTCTTATACATATTAGATAACCTTGTAAATTGTAGTACGAATTGTAGGATTTCAAAAAAAAAAATTTGCAGGCTTCTGGCCCCCTTACACCCCATGCCTGTGTTCGAACCTGGTCGCAACCACCAGTTTGTCCACCCGATTAGAGCTTTATTTGACCCTTATTCAATTGTTTGGCTGACAAATTATTTAACTCGTAAAATAACTAATTTGTGACATCAAACTAATTAAATAACATGCAATCACTTCATCTATATATTGATATGTAATGATTCAAGGGAAATAAAATAAGAACTACAAAGGGGAAGGAAATGAATACCTTAGTTGCAGTCGGTGTCGCTCATGGCAAGAACGGAGAAATGATAGAATGGATAAGCTGGATTTGATGGTTTATTTTGCGATCATAGAGGAACACGGATTCTGGGTTTTTATGGAAAACTCAATTGCACCTCCAGCGTAGAAACAGAACTTCGGGACATCTATTGAGATCTGACCATTATTCTTGACAAGGGTTTAAACAATGTCCACATCGAAACGGACTCGCAACTGCCGTCCAAATAATTACAAAAGGCACTTCTGCTCAACACCCATATCATGCCTTGGTAACGGACGATAAAACTGTTCTAGACCGAACGGGATCCACTATTGGACACATATACCGAGAGACAAACCAAACTGTGAATCATCTCGAAAGGAGCAATTGATTGTATTGGAGGAGTCACCACAATCTGTTCGTCAACTGGTGATGGCTAATACGGCCTTGGAATTGGCCGATCCAGAGACTTAGGCCTTCTTTGGGTAATAATTTGGATTATGGATTATTGGATTATTCATTTCGTCTTGATTCAAATTTTTTTTGCATTTGTTAGTTTTGCGTCAAGATTTTGTGGTTTCTAGATTCCTAATAATCCACGTCTTTATTCAAATTTTTTTTGCATTTGTTAGTTTTGCGTCAAGATTTTGTGATTTCTAGATTCCTAATAATCCAAGTATTTCTCAGGAATCTAGAAACCACAAAATCTTGACGCAAAACTAACAAATGTAAAAAAAAAATTGAATAAAGACGAAATGAATAATCCATAATCCGGATTATTACCCAAAGAAGGCCTTAACTTTTAGTTGTATATTTCTTCTTCTTTTTCTCTCTCTGGCATATCTGTACTTTAAGTCTCTCTCTTTTTCTAGTGTATTTGAATTTCCGAAGTACCAAAAAAAATAGAACGTTTTAAATTTTGTTTGAGTAATTTATGTTAATGAAATTCCAAAAACAAAATTTAAACCAGCACGACGTCACGACTTGTCTTCGTCAAGGACTAAATTCGATATCTTCTGGATGCAATTCTGCAACGTGACTTGGCCTGCAAAGAACTACATTTTGATAGTATCTTCTTGATGGATCACCTCATTGATACCATTTTTTGTTAGCATCCTATTTGGTGTTAAGACAGTATAATAATGTCTAAAATATTACTACTTTTAATTGGAATTTATATTTGATAAAGTATTGCCAAGTGTCGTATTTTGTTTGGGTAAGATGATTTGACGAAATCTTTTGCTTTTTTTTTTTTTCCACACCGTTAAGTGCAAGCGTATCGTAAAATTGGACGAATTCAACGCAATTTTGAATTTTAACACTTCGATAAGCACGAAATAACCTCAGGTTAAGTTTCCCGTTTGTTAAAAGCTTTTAGCACCCTCGATTCTCATTTGTTAAAAGGAACAGAGTGATTTTAGCAACTTGTTTTTAGCGGAAAAAAAAATATGTGATGCAACTTGGGGGTGTTCAACTGACAAACAACAATTTTAACCAAAACAGGTAATTCTCTCACAATACATCATATAAAAAATCGTGAAAAGTCAGTTTATTTTAAAAACTGCCTTAGTGGAACATCCTCTCAGCTTTTTAGCGAATGAGAAACAAATTGACTTTTAGTAATTTAGCTTTCAATTCTTTTATGAAAACTTTGGTTTTAGCAATTGGTACTGCAAACGGGTAACTCGACCTCAGTAGGGTTTTTGTGGTGGTCAAGACCTGTGGCGACCTAAGGGTTTGTTTCCTTCTAAGATTTCATGTTCAAAACCTTCTCAGGTACTATCAACCCTTTTAAGGGTAGTCAATTAAAAGTTTTGTTTTAAAGTTAATTGGGCTCTCTAAAAGTGAACGGTTGGATTGAATCCCTTGAATTGATTCATATGCGCGCAAATTGGCGGGACACTTGAGTTATTAAAAAAAAATCGACACGAAACACTAGGATCCGGTTATTGTGAGAACCTCGGGGACCTTTCTGTTATTAATAGTGACGGACCGTCGGACCCATGCATGTGCGCTTCGATATCACACTGATTCGCGGAAGACAACGACGCGTACTCGAGCTTCCAATACGACACATGTGAACCCTGCTTTCTATAGTAGTAGTAGTTCAAAAAAACCGTGTTATGCCCTCCGATGAATTACACGTGTCCCCCATGACTTCTTTGACGATTGTGGCTGTGACCGACCCCGTAACTCTAGTATTCCTTTCTGAAGAGGACAAAAGGGTTCGTAGGAGTAGCAATTGTTGTTTTTGGGTGTCGCTTTACAGGTGTCACCGTTCAGAAATTCACTTGCTTTAACATTGGACCCCACCTAAGGAGCTTCTTCGCTGATAAGGAAAGGATCCAAAGCCAATGGGCCCGACTTACGACAGTGTCGTTTGTAGGATAAACCTAAACGGAACGTGGTCTTAATCTTAATTAATAAACCCATAAAATTTACTGCATTAGCGTATAGGCTCAAGTATTTTGATAATTGAAAATGCTCACTTTTTAAAGTACGTCAAAAATAATAAGAATATCAAAATTTAAGTTTATAGGATGACAATAAATGTATTATCAGAACACATTTATCTTTTATATGAGTGAGTTTTTTTTTTTCCTTTTCTGATCATGCAGAAAATAAATGTGTTCTGATCGCACGTGCATCGACATCCTATAAATCTGAATTTCGATATTACTTGTTAATTACGACATGGTCTATAAGGTGGACATTTCCAATCATCAAAATGATAAAGCCTATATTCTACAATGACAAATCAGTTGTAAGTTTGGTTGTAAAAATGAGTATGTGACTAGACTTTCCCTAAAATAATGGTCAGGGCCGGCCTGGCATTTCAGGGGCTCAAGACGAAGTTTGAAAATGAAGGCCCTTAAAAATGCTAGCGAAACTAAATTAATAAAAAGTTAATAACACCTACAAGCATATATTTAACATGGGAAAAATTTTGCAATTCATTCTATCATATAGCAAGCATGCTTTAAAGCATTATTTTCAGCAAACCAAACACACTAAGAAATCAGAAACATAGCACGCACAAATAAACATTAAAATAAAGTATGCATTATATTAAAGCAAGTAGTCAGACTGAAAATAGACTAAATTAATTTGGGACATATGTACTATATAGACACACATGACACACCGATGGTGAATACCGAGAAAGAATACATTTGTAATTTACGAATCAGGTGAAAAAATTAGTTCAAAAGTGAGGGTTTGGTATTAGTATTACTCGGTAAGAAGTTTTGAGATAAAAAGGTTCAGAGAGTGTTTTGGTATTTACAAGCGGCAAAAATTTTCTCCCGTTCTTTTTTTTCATTTTTGGAGTTTTTTTTTTCCCTAATCCTTTTTGTTGTGTGATGCTGATGCAATTAATAAGAATCTCAAATTGGGCCTATTGGGCCCTTGATCATTAAGTGTAAATTGGTTGTTTGGGTTTTAAAATGGGCCTCTATAGAAAAAAAAATGGGCTTACATACTTGGTACTAAAAAATAATAGGAGGCTATGTTTTTGCATTATTTTTTGGGACCTAAGACGCCGGCCGATTGGGCCTTAGCCCAGGGCCGGCCCTGATTATGGTACCATTTATGGTACATCAAATGTACACCGGATTAAGTGGGACCTACCTTTGGTTTGGAATCTATACAAATGATTCGGGGAGTTCAACATGTTCAAAATATTTTTTGAGGGTCCTTGTGAAAAATCAGCACAATTGAATATCGATGGGGGCTTGATCAAATCATTTGAATTTTGGTTCATGAATTCCCAGAGACCAAAAAGTTGAATGAATCTGTCAAAATCTTTTTTTTGGTAACCCAATGTCTGGGTTATCTTGTGCGCACTTCAAGTAATTTTGGAGCTCTGAAGGTAACGATTAAGCATAACCCTTAGTGACACCAATAATTTGCTAGCCAGGGGAATCGAACTTGAGTTGGGGCAAACCCCTAAGTCTCAAGGCAAAACAACTTTGCCAACCCCTTGGGGTTGAATCGATCGAGATCCTACCATTATTCTATCAAGCTGATTTTTTTTTCCCAGGTTTCTTCAGTAGCTCAGATCATTTTGCAAGACTTTGAGGTGGGATCCACACATTCCAGTGTATATTTGGTATACCAAAAATAGTGTACCCATAGTTGGGTTGGTCTTAAATTAGCACTACTAAATAAAAATTACATTTTATTTACCAACTCTGCCTTCTTATGCCTCTCAAAAAAGAAAACTCTGCCTTCTTATATATATTTTATAGATTTATCTTGTAGTACTCAAAATATATTAAAATGTACTTAAATATAGTTTTTCATTTATAAAAATGCTCAATTAACTTTACCCAAAATAAGAAGGGGAAATTTTATGACCAAGCAAACTTTCAATGATTTCCATTGTTTTTAGTCATCCAACCACTTTGAATTGAAAATAGTCATACTTAGTCGTGGAAATATGAAGAAATTTGAAGGAAAAAAGAAGATGTTTGTGTCTTCAAATCTCAGTCATCTTCTCTTGTGAGTTTTTTATTTGATAAAATCTTCTAAAATCAACATTTGCTAAAATCAACTGTTGATTTTAACAGATTTTATCAAATGTGAAACTTTATCCAATTCTATTCGGAATTACTATCCACAAATTCCATCCAAATAAATTGAAGCATCTACAGGATAAACACACACGCACGCAAACCAAAAAAGAAAGCACCAAAATGAGGTTACCTACTTTGAAAGAGAGAGGAGGGAAAAAAACTCTAAACTTTCAAAGACCGAAGTCCTCACTCATTCTCTCTTTCTCTCTCTCTCTCTCTCTCTAAAAGGTGATTAGGTTTTTCTGCTGCCACCTATTAGCCGCCCATACCTCCCTACTCTGCATCCATCTCTAGCAACCCAATTTCCTCCTTCCCACAGATCCACTCTTAGCCACCATCCACCTACAACCTCCATTTTCCATCCAATGTAGCCCCCATCTTCCATCTACCACCTCCACTTAAAACCTCATTTCGAACAACAAGGTTCAGATTTTGTGTAGAGATGCAGTGAGGGGGCTCGAATGTGCTCCTCCATAGTAATGTAAATATGGTGCGGCAGTTTACAGCGACATCCTAAAGATGGTCTTTTCCACTATGTTTTAACCAGTCAGCCACTATTTTGGTCCCTTCTCCCCTCTGTGAGAATTATCACCACTTTGTCGGTTTTTGTTTGGCCCCCCAAACGTCACCGTGGTCACAAGGACTTATCGACTTTGCTGATTTCTAGACCTCCGCGTCCAGAGTCTGCCATGCCAATGGAGGCTTGCCCCGAAGGTCACTCCATCATTCGTGGATGCAAGGGATCCCTAACTTTGTCTACATTTATCTTCGACCATGAGCAAGGCGGCGGCGTTTTTGTTTGGAATGTATAGATGAGTGTTTGCTTGATTATTTTATTTGTGCTTTCTCAGGTTTGAGCTGAGGTTTCCTTAGGAATCTTCTATTACCAAAATCTCAATTAGCTCTACACCTACTTGATAAGTGGTTGGCTTGCTTTTGCAAAAAGTATAAGTCCAGTTTTTGATAGTTTTAATTCATTCTTGTATCTTTTTATGGAACCAATGTACTGCCTTCGGGTCTTGGATATGAATGAAACTTACATTCTGATAGAGAGAGAGAGAGAAAGAGAGAAATTCCACTAGAATAAAATTAGAAGAATACAATGCCTATTTGCAAAAACTTCTAAGAGCAGGTTACGGAATTATAACTTCTAAAAATATGCAGTGGAATGTTTGTTGCAGATTCAACAAGCAACAAGGGGTTAGCTTTCGTGATAGAGGAAACCACATTCTTAACTCACTCAAAATTTGGTTCAACTTTAAAAGGTAATAACAATAATTGGTTTATTATAATATTATGTATTAGAATCTAGTGTATTAGTATCTAGTTTTTATCATTATTATTTGAAGTGTTATGCAGTAAAAATGGTCGTATTTTTGTCGATTGATAGAAGCATTTTGCTATGATGAATTTTGATTTGAGATATATATATAGATTGGCTTATTTACCTTTTTGGTCCTCAAAGTATTAGCGAGTGACCAATTTCTTCCCCAATCTAAATATTTTTTTAGTTTCATTCCCAATGTTTAAAATGTATCTCAATTTGGTCCCTACCTCTAATGCTGTCCATCTTTTCCCTCAAAATGGATGGCATTAGTGG
Organism: Vaccinium darrowii; assembly: GCA_020921065.1. Lineage (NCBI taxonomy): Eukaryota > Viridiplantae > Streptophyta > Magnoliopsida > Ericales > Ericaceae > Vaccinium > Vaccinium darrowii. The sequence continues at coordinate 33,189,678 of CM037151.1, forward strand.
TATTTCACACCCATCACTCCACCTTTTCCTCCCTCCCTTCAAATCTTCTCCAACAAACTACAAAATCTCTCTCTCTCTCTCTCTCTCTCTCTCTCTCTCACACACACACACACACACACACACACACACAACTTTCCCCAAGCTTCAGCCAATCCTCCTTTATCAGATCTCCAGCGGGATCTTGTGAGCGACGGCGATGTGCAGGTCTCGCTGCCGAACCTGTCGACCGCCCAATTGAGGATGGAATCTCTTTAGAGGTTTCTAACGGAGTCAGTGAATAGTAATACTCTGATTAGAAAATGTCAAATGGAAATGGTGTCGACGGAGATCTCTGCTGCTATGCGATCCACCATTCATCGTCAACGGCGCTGCCTTCCTCGCCTGTACTCAACAACAGGGGAAAATTGCCCCAAACGGTTCTTCAGTAGAAACGACGGGTTTGGCAGGTGATGATGGGATGGATTTGTTCAGGGTTTTTTTTATAGTTATTTTTAGTTTGACAAGTTCAATTAATATCATGTATTGGATTACTATTTGATTATTTGTTATAAAGCTATGGAATTAGCATTTTGTGTGCTTGAAAATTACTTACGCATGTGTTCCTGTTTTTGTTGTTAGTAATCTTGCTTGACAACTTGTAAAATAAACACATCTATTCTTACTGCTTTTGTTAGCAATCAGACTTGGGAATTTTATAAGATCAACAACCACTGCCGACATCCACCGCTGCTCCAGCTCCGATACCACTTGGACCGCCTCCTCAAAAACCCACACCACCTGGACCACCACATTCGCTTCCTCCACCGACTCTAATTATCAAAAAATACTCTGATTTTGTATTTTGTTGAAGAAGATTTGAAGGAGGAAGGGGGAGAGGAAAAGGTGTAGTGATGGGTGTGAAATACCACTAATGCCCTTCGCTTCAACGAAGAAGATGGATGACGTTAGGGGTGGGTGTTAAATTGATACAAATTCTAAACGTTGGGGATGGAATTGGACAATGTTTAGATTGGAGACGAAATTGGCCACTCGCTAATACTTTGGGGACCAAAAGGTAAAAAGCCTATATAGATCTATTTAGATACTTTTAGATGCAAAAAATCATTCTAAAGAGACAATTACATTGATAACGAAATGCAGAATACAAATTACAATATCTGAATTGCATAATATAAAGTGCAGTAATACAAACAGAAATATGAAATTTGAGCCAAGTCTCGTGTTAGAGACATAGTCTCTTTAAAACAGATTCACCGTGTCACGCCCTCGTTTTTATAAGAATAAAAATAAAACGAAATAAAGAAATTCCTTACACTTAATAAGTCAAATAATAAAATATTTTCATAAATCCTCCCAAAGGGGTTTCCATTCAAAATGTACATCATTAATCCATTGGCAAATCAAGTATTTGGGCACCCTTGCCCCAAAGGTGAAATCAAATATTATCCCATAAGTTATTACATAAGTCCAAATTGTCAAAAGATCGAATAACCAAAAATTACATTGTCATTTGTCAAAATACAAAACTTGAGATGGAAAAATATCTTCATGCATGCATAAGCTTCGCATAATGCATCACTCCACAAGGCATCCAATCACATGCTCCATGTTGTGTACCTGGGAAGGATAGGGTGAGCTCACTAGCTCGTAGGGAAACCAAACTACAACAGCTAGGCATATAAATATGATGAGTGCACATGATACGAATTAACATGAGGGGAGATGATCAAGGAACATAACGGGGCTAAGACAAGTAAGACGTGTCCAAGAAGTAACCTCAAAACATTTTCATTTCCAAGTACTCAACACAACCAAGATCGCCCAAGTTATTCACACAAGTTCAAAACCAAGTCCACAAGTCGAGTTTCGACAAAACATAATAAATAGTCCAAAATCTCATTTTCGCATATCGAAAGTCAATTTGCCAAATATGTCAAATGGATCCGAAACATCATAACCAACGTTTCATAAACAAACATTCATCAATTTTTATTAGGGAAGTATCCCTCTACCGGATTTCCATGGGCTCCGTACACCCCTGCCGGATTTCCATGGGCTCCGTACACCCCTGCCGGATTTTCTTGGGCTCCGTGCACCCCTGCCGGATTTCCATGGGCTCCGTACACCCCTGCCGGATTTCCTTGGGCTCCGTGCACCCCTGCCGGATTTCCATGGGCTCCGTACACCCCTGCCGGATTTCCATGGGCTCCGTACACCCCTGCCGGATTTCCTTGGGCTCCGTGCACCCCTGCCGGATTTCCATGGGCTCCGTACACCCCTGCCGGATTTCCATGGGCTCCGTACACCCCTGCCGGATTTCCTTGGGCTCCGTGCACCCCTGCCGGATTTCCATGGGCTCCGTGCACCCCTGGCTAGGGACACCAAACGGGCGATCCCTAGAGTTCATTTTATCCAATAACATCAATTCAAAACCATTTGTCTCTCAAAAGTTCCCAAAAGTTCCATTTGTTCCAAATGTTCACCATTTTCGCCAAAATGTGTCAACCGACGCGTGTCCGATACGTATAACGAATTGTCCAATAAAAACACATGTGAAAGTCGTAGTTTAACGATTTCAAAGTAGTTTTTGGGGTTACCACGTTGCTATATATCAAGTATACGAAGTTCCGAACGATTGGAGGTCAAACGGACGTCAAAGGGTGGCCGGAAACCACCCAGAAAATCTGGAGAAGTTGCTGGAAAACAGGGGCAGCAACATAGGAACAGGGGCAGCAGCTGCCTTGTCCAGAAAATGGCAGATTTTCACCTCTAAGGTGTGGAATTTTAACCCAATACACAAATGTGATAGTTTAGGCTCAAATTGGAAATGCTAGGCAACAATTAAACATGGAGGGAGGTCAATTTCACTCCCAATTTTATCAATCAACACCCAATTTCGTAGATCACAAAATCAAAATGAGGAAAACTCATACAAAGAGGGAAAACATAATTTTTCAAGAAATTGAAGCCAAAAACGAGACATGTTCAACAAATCACAAGTATATAACTAGAGGAGGTAGTAAATGTTTCCCTACCTCATGGGTTAAGCTCCAAATGTGTAGAAAATGCAAAACCCTAGGTTATGAAGCTTCCAACCCGAAATACCTCCTTCCCACGCGAAACCAATGAACCCCGGACTCCATATTATGCGTAGAAGATGAATCTTGAGTTGGATCTTGAAGAGGTTGAGTGAGAGTGGTGTATTTGGGGAGTAAAACGAAGAAAAAAATGGAGAAGAGGAAGGGGGGAAGGGCGTCGGGCAGAGAGGCAGAGAGAGAGGGACTGGTTTTTGTGTGTATTGTGCACACACACACACCTATATATACATCTCACACTTTGCACTCACCCCCTTCATGTTTCAACTATCTTTTAAAGACACCCATGTGCAATCATTACTCTCACATTGACCCAACATTATATCTAAAAAGTTTTTTTGAAAATTTCGGGTCCATACACACTGTGCCAGCAAGGCACGTTCCAGCGCCATACTTATTTTCAAAAACCAAACTTAAGTAAAGACTATAATTTTGAGTTTTCTTTACTTTAATTTATTTATGAAAATAAGGAAGTACCCCCCATTTGGAAACAATGGCATTTACAGAATTTTGAAATTCTAATCACATCAAAATCTCATCCCCCCACTTTTAGTACAAAATCGAAAACGGTCACATTTTTCTCCGAAGAAAATGGGCGAAAAATGACTTTGCCTTACTCAAAAATAACTTTCGATTATACCATTTTGATTAGAAAAATCCAATGAACAATTTCCGGCACTTTTTATCGACCAAATCGAAACTTCACCAAAAAGTGATTTTTCAAAAAGTAAGTAAATTTTCCGGGTCTTTACACACCGCCTAACGAGAATTTTGTAGGATGCATGGACGTTTATCTCCCAGGATGCAATGGCTAGATAACAAACCTCTGGAACACCGCCATCAACTGCCTCGGTGAATTGATCCGACGTCTGGCTCTATATTTCTCAATGAACGAATATTGGAATGAGTAATGCATAATTCAAACCAGCAATCATGTCAATGGTTTTTGACATTTTTTTTTTACCATGATTCAAGATGTTGATTCAATAATTATTATCATGTTTACAAGTCATTAGGTGTTTTTTACCATAAAACTAGGATTTATTTTGATATTTTTAATCCTATAACCAAAAAATATGGTAAACAATCTTTTGTAACATGGTTAATGCATGGTAAATATTATAGGATACTATAGCCGCTGCGCGGGTCTATATAGATAAATTATATATTGTACATTGTCCTTGTACATACCCCTTACCTATGTAGGCCCGCGTAGCGACTCTCTTATAGAAGGTAGAAAAATCAAAAAAACAACAAGTTATATCGCCATAATGTTGTGGGTGTGAATTTTACCATGATTATTGGAAGGTATTGTAGCCATATCTTATTCTACGATTAAAGTCTTTAAATCAATGAATATTACCATATTTATTGTTCTTAGTTCAATTTTTTACCATAATGACCGGATGAATTCCCTCATTCCCCAAATTTTTCGGTAGAAATCATCTCCAATTAAAATAAAATAATCCCACTCAATTTTGAATCTCCACCATTTTCAAACTTCCATGATTTTAGGCAACAAAATTAATCAACCATCATTTGAAAAATTCCATTTGAAATAGTCAGACCAATCCCCCTTTACTAGGAAACAATAACTATATAAATCTTAATCAAATCCCTCTTAATTAGGAAACTATATTTACATATATTAAAATGTGTCACTAAAAAGTGTAAACAAGGTATTTCACAAATAAAAAAGAATGAAAACATAGCCATTCAAACTAACAGAGATGAAAACTTACGTGGTGTCCAAAAAAAGGATGATTGTTTAATTACTTCTATCTTTAACTATCAACTAGGTGCTACGACACATGCGTTGCACGTGTTGCCCGCCCGCTAATGGCTTGGGTTGTTTGATTGATGAAAAAATTGTTAGTGAAAGTTAAAGTTTTTTGGATAATGAAGGATGGAAAATAATGTAGAAATTTGGGTTATTTTTATTTATTTTTTGTTTTATTTAAAAAACTATTAATTTTGTACTGTTTGGAAGCCGAAAAATTTTGGTTAAGGAGAAAGTGTGAAAATTTTGAATAATTTTTAATTTGGCTAAATTGGGTTTTAAAGGTGGAAAAAATATGATAAATTAAAGGTAATGAGTAATAATTGAGGAAGAAATTAGAAATGAAAAATTTATGGATAAAGGAATTGGAAAATAGAAGTAAGAATATGCAAAGCACAACTTTTTTCGTTAACATTCAAATCTCGACTGCCGAAAGCAGAATCCGAGAAATCAAACAAAGCCTATAAATATATAATTCCAAATATTATAGAAAAAGAAAACTTGATCTCTTGTCTAATCTTTAATGCTAGTTTTAAGACCTTTGATAAAATGAGAGTTCTTTGATAGATTCATTAAAATTATCTACTGTACTTTTTTCAGTTAGAGCTCAAATACATCTACCATATGATATTGAATACATATCATAGTTAATTAATCAAGATTCTATAGATATATAAACATTTTGAGGTATAGATATTTTTGAATTCTATTTTATTCTGAGGTATACATATCATAATGATCCCTTTGGTTGGCTTCCCTCTTGATGAATCGACTTGTATTGTTTGAATTCTAACAGGGAGCACTACAATGGTTATTATGAATCGATTTGTCCGATGGGGTTATCATGATTTGCCTAATTACATAGCTCCATATCATAGATTCTATTATATTGAAAGTACACACGGCGAGCGTGTAATTGCAGCAAATGCACTTGACTGGGGAAATAATGAAATTACATACCGAGCATCTTGGAATTTCAATCATACCTACTGTGAAATTTTACCTATTGGCAACGTCAATCAATGGACTGATAAGAACCTAGTTGTTAAGTGGTTGGATAGTCTTATCTATTACTCGTTTCTCCACCACAGTATTGCAGGTATGTATTCCTCAAGATTTCGTTTGCGCGCTTATCTACTGAATTAAATTTGTTTTCTTGCTTAAATATAGGTGTTTCAAGCTGTTGGTATGTCAAAGAAGTTTTTGGTGCAGACTTACCTGAGGTTATAATTCTCACTTGATGAATAACTAACTAAATTATATTTCATGATCTTTATTTGCAAAAACTGATCTAACACAATGTTTGACTAATGTATTACTAAACCCTTGAAAGGAAAATCAATCTCTTCCACTTGGAATCGAACCTTATTTTCCAGTAAATGGTGACATTACCTGGCCATTGCTGAAACATGGCTCTCGAGTTTGGCCAATTCAAGTTGCAAACAACCAATTTGTTCATGGATGGCATACTTCCTGTGCTGCACATCAACTAACAGAAGGGTGTAAAGTCATTCTTGCCTGTGAGAGGCGATGGGTTTTTAACATGATCATACTCAATCAACAAGATGAAGAAATGCAATTTGATTGGTCCACAACAACTGAAATTTGGCCACCTGTTCACCCAGTACCAGGTATGAAACGTATTTTATCATAACTATGTAAAAAGTTTTATTATTATTATACCTATAATATGAACAACTATAAAAGAAGATCATGCTTAATGTATGCAATTTATAAAGGTAAAATAATACATGCATGCATTGCATTTTATGTCAAAATGTATGATTTAATTACTTACTTGCCTATTTCTAAGACTGTATTGCGCTAACCATTTTGCCTTCTAACTTTACCCTAGATTATTTGCGAACATCTTGTCTGCCATCAGTTATTGCAAATGAATTTGGGCTCCTTCGATTTGGCTGGTCTGATTTATCTGCCACTCCTCTACCAATGGTACTAACAGAAATTTACTTTAAACACTTAAAATTTGATGGCAAAGATTTTATAAACAGTAACAGTATGTTTGCTTTATTATAGGTTCTTCAACAATAACTTGGAGAGATTATCACAGTGTTTAATATGCATGAGCTAATTATGAAGATGAACAACCGCATATGGAGGATCCCAATTGATGATCACAGACTGAATGAGCAGAGCCTGAACGAATTTGCTAATAGCCTTTACTTGGATATATTGATTACCTCTTAGTTTCTGTCTCATTTGGTGTTGTTGCTAATGTTGTAGTACTTGATTCACAAGGAGACGATGAAAGGGTTTATGGTTGGATGTAAGTGTAAAAACTCTTATTATGTAATAGCCGAGCTCATGTTATCAGACTTTCCTACTCTACTACTCTAAACTAAAAAGTAGTACTAATGTAGGTTTTTCACGACTTGGTTTGTCTTGGTTTCATGTGTATGTAGACATTTGGCTACGGTGGCAACGCCGATAGACATAGTAGTAGTTTTACATTCCATAGACAGAAGTTTCATTTTTTTCATGCTAAAATCTGGACATGTCTGAGTTTTCAGCCTTTAGTTGTAACCATGTCTATCACTCTAACCTACCAAACACTGCCAAAAATTTCAGCACAATCCAGTAGAAAAGGATTTACCAAGCAACGTCGATAGTTCATAATTACTCAGTCACAACATATATATCTAGCCCTCGACTTAAAGAGAACTGCATGAGCCAACAAAAAACAGCAAATCACTTCATAAATCTAAAGTAAGTTGACTTGTGAACACCAAGTTCTTTGTGCTAATGCGTGGTCAGCCCTCAACTTAAAGAGAATGACATGAGCTAACAAAAAACAGGAAATCACTTTATAAATCTAAAGTAAGTCGACTTGTGAACACCAAGTTCTTTGCGCTAATGTGTGGTCAGCTATAGTGATCTGAACAGGTTGCACTATCATGTATCAATTAGACAACTAATAGTTGAACAAAATATATCCCATCCTAATGTATCAGAAACACTTTTTTATGCTATAAAGGATTGATGAACCTCTCCCGCTTGTTGAGTTTTCCCTTCCCTTTATAGTTTGCTTCACGTGCATCATCGGGGTGCTTTATTGCTACTGCTGCCATAACAATTTTGAGTTGTAGTTGGCCTCCTTACTCCCACTTCATCTATAGACAAAAACAAATATATCAAATTAGCAGAAGAAATAGACTTTTTGAAACAAAATACTAAGTGAAGCAAGGGTAACTTGGGACGACACTGGAGCTGCCAAGTAGGAAGTTATGAGAATGAATTCTCTAAAAATGTACTACTATAAATAAACATATATGCCTCTTCAGATCACTCTTATAAATAGTTGTTTCAAATTCGTTTGGTAAAGCTCCAAAACTGAATGCTATAATCCACGGGTTGGTGATCAAATCAAAATTGAGTATTTTTCTTTCCCAATTGACATGTATCCGTACAGGGCCTTCTAGTAGCCTTATGTTTAAGCATAGCAGTGTCATGGCAATGCGGTTACAATTTGTATTTTCTAGCACAAAACAACATTAAACAATTTCAATACCTTGAAATGAGGCACAGTTCTTTGAAGGAAATGAGGGGCGGGCTGAAAATCAATATTGAAAATGGTAACAAACTCGTAGTCTTTGGCATAACTGCAATTCATGGAGGACCCAACTTTGTATCTCTCTCTAATTATGCGGTGCTGGTAGATAATATCGGTACCCTTTTGCTGCCATTTATGAACCTCCTCTTTCATCTGCACTTGAGTCACTCAACAATGGAACAATTCTAAATCGCATCAAAACAGGCTTAAATAAAGGAAAATGAAGTTTTGCAGCATCACCTCAATACCTAAGCTTCTTACGATGCCAGTGTCCTCATTTAGCATTCTGCCTAAAATTAAAAACAAAATATACATAATGTCATTAAATGCATCAATCACTGAATAACTTCCATCCAATGATGCTAAATTAAAATGCAAAAGCATTCTCTAGGAAAACTATGTTTGTTGAAAAGAGTAAACATCCAGCAATAATAGAGGAAATACAGATCCCAAAAAGCGCAAAAAAAAAAAAATTTGTTTCCTCAGGTACCTCAACTACCTTATGCGATATATAAGCCAACATCGAAACCAAAAAATGCAAAAAAAATCGAACACATGTAAACAAGAGTCATATATGCCAATATCAAAACTAAAAAATCCAAAAAAACAAACTTATCTTTATTCTGAAAACCCAGACACCCAAACTCCAAATCCCGGAATCGAACCCGAAGAATCTAAAATCTCACCCAAAAGGATAAAAAAAAAAAAGAACAAAATTAAAGCCCAAAATGTAACATAAAGATTGTTAATCATCAGTCCAGGTTGTCCAGCTGATCTGATCCTTAAAATCTTCATTGTTTATTCAAATGATTAGTTTTCACGTGCTCAATGTTATATAGGTTATTGTAATTAAAATGAATGATGTTTTATAGTTCGCAGATTTGGCAATTGCGTACCTAACATGTGGTGTGGTCAAGTTAAGGAGATGGGCAAGGTTTTAGTTAATATGTCAACTTAAGAAATTAATATGCTTGTCTTATACGTGCTAGATATGCATATGAACATAGCAGCAAACTTAGCAGCTCTCATGCGTTCTCATTAGTTACATGGCCCAAGTGTTATTTTAAGTCATTTCTAAAGAAATCGAAATTGTCATTACTAGGTTTAGGTGGAATATATTTTTGGTAAAGTGATTTCATTTGTAAGTGCTAGTAAATTTTTGCTTGTTAGAGTGGCCAAGAATGCAAAAATGTCTTGGAGAAGTAATTGGATAAGTGATGATTTATTCAAAGCAGAAATACCAAAAGTTGAGAAGTCTATCATTTGCATCTAGCAAGCATTTGCTCGTAGTTATCAATTGAATTGAGCCATTGGATAAGCAGTTGTTGCTTCAACTTCTTGACGAATGTCTCGGCACATTCTAACCCAAATGATGCATTTAACAAGAACCAAGTCCAAGATACGATCATACGATTAAGTTGAGATTTGAAATAAGGCAAGCAAGCCTCATTCATTACCATGCTCTCAGTTGTTGAAATTATTTTTTGATGAGAAAAGCCTGGTCTGTTTCGTAGAACTGGAAGCAAGAATGTAGTTGGAATAAAGGTGGTTTCATTTATGGAACATGCAACCATTACAAAAGATGTGCAAAATATGATACACAAGATCTGCTAGGTTCCTAAAAATAGATAAAAGATTCAGGCCTCTAATTGATTATTTTGTTGATCTAGCACATTGTAGTTCAACATGCTTGATCAATGGCCATGAATCTTTAAGAGAGTTCAATCACTAAAATATGAAGTTCGATAGTAGCAGAAAATTATGTTATACCTCATGCATGACTGTTGTCTTTTAGGTATTGGGCAGTGATCCCAACATGCTTTCAGCAACCAGTGTAAAAGTTGTAACCATCATAGTTCCTGGTGAATTCGAAAGTTCTATATTGAATTTGCACCTGCAAATCTCAAATTCATTCAGCTGCAACCCAAGTCAAATTAAAAAAATTTAACACCTAACACTATCATCCTCTAGTTTTAACCCTGCAATCCGCATTAAAGAACATAGGTCATAAAATAATAAGGAAATCTAATTTCCATTCAGCTGCAACCAATATGAAACATTATATGTAACCAATACAAGAAAAAGAATGTTTGGTGGTTTACCTTTGGGTAACCGTGTGGGCACCTGAGACCTCTGCGAGAAACCTTGAAAATACTAGAACATCGCGTTCGTTAGAGTCGCCACTTGATTTTAAGGTTAACCAAGCAACCGAATTCAACGTACAAAATTCGAGACAACCGGTCCGTCATAACTAGAGTGATCTTGGTTCGGGAGCTAAGTTACGGGATGGGAAGGTTTTATTTGAAAAATGCACCCTTCCCGCCTAATCAAAATGATTAGTCTCTACTTATAATTATGGGATTTTAAAAGAGAATTTTAAGTGATTTGAACAAATACGGGAAAGGGAACAAAGAATAAATAAATAAAATTAACGATGCATGAGGCTAGATTTATAGAAAGAAATATTACCGAAAAATATAAAATAGGCGAAGACTGAACTTCTTTTGATCAATGTCCGGATGCTCCCCTCAAAATCACGAATTCGGCGAGTATAACCTCCGTTCGCCGCGAAAAGCACTTTATTTAACTAATGCTTCGAAAAACTTGGATTAAAGGCAAGGCTTTGGGTAATTTTGGAAGGTAGGCTAAAGACTAATGTTTTTGGGATTTTTTTTGTGGCTGATTTTCAAAGGGGAATTTTAAAGTTAGGAAAGGGTTTTTGCAAGAACAAGGCAATGGAAAACAAGGGTTTTCTTAGCAAGGATTTCTTGGGAATTCTTGTTGTGTGTCAAATGAGAGACCTTAGGTACCCTTTTATAGGCCCAGAGGAAGCTTCCACACTTCAATTCCAACCAGAAATCGGATGGGGAGTGATTAAAATGAGCATAGGCAGCCATAACCGAAGTGCAGCGTCTGTCAGGAAAACCTGCATCAAACCTTGCGGATGCAACAAAAAATGTTGCAGCTGCAAGGTAAAATGTTGCGGATGCAAGGTAAAATGTTGGGGCTGCAACAAAAAATGTTGCGGCTGCAAGGTTTGACTTTCTTTTAGCAAGGTATGGAGGCCCATACCTTTGCGGCTGTAATGTCGGTGGATCTCTTATGTTGCAGCTGCAAGGTATTTTCTGGGTCAGATTCATGGGCTTGTTTTTGGGTTTTATGGGCTAAGAATTGGGCTTTCTCTTGGGCTTCATAGTTGGGCCTTATAATGGGCCAAATGGATTGATTTGGGTGGGTTTGTTGGTCTTTTTCTTGGCGGATGGTAAATCCAAGTTCATCGAAGCATTGGTTTAAATAAAATAAATTTCGCGACGTCGTCAGTAATTTTTCATCATTGGGGATACACCCGGACTCTTGCTTAGGATTCACGGATAATCAAATTGGGATGTCTACAATTGCCCCTCTTTGACAGCACTCAATTATCATTGCGGGATACGAGTGAATGTCAAAGATAAAGAGACAAACCCAGTTGTTTATCCGTGTCTTCTAAGCGCAAAACTCAGTAAAATCAATCAAAACAAGTGGTCGTGCTTGCAAGCTGCCTACGTACCCCGTTATAGGGATTAGACCAAACGTAGTTCACATGGGGCGTTCAAAATCATCAAATGATTCATTGGGTTTTCCTGGCCCATAAAATCAAGCCTTGGGTTTTCCTGGCCCGTGGCAACAACAAAATTCAATAATGGGTTTTCCAAGCCCATAATACCTTGGGTTTTCCTGGCCCATGGCAAAAACATTCAATTCAATAATGGGTTTTCTTGGCCCATGATGCCTTGGGTTTCCTGGCCCATGGCGAAAACATTCAATTCAATAATGGGTTTTCCTGGCCCATAATGCCTTGGGTTTCCTGGCCCATGGCGAAAACATTCAAATCAACACCATTGGCTTTACTGGGCCGTTGGTAAAATCACAAAGTTCACCATGGATTTTTCTGGTCCATGGTAAAATTCAATTCAAAACCTTCAATTCAAAACCTCGGGCTCTCGACCCTTTGGTGGATCAAAATCATTTTTCAAACAAAATTGGGCCTCAGCCCGAATGGACTTTTCAAATTCAAACAAAATTAAACCTCATTCCAAATCGATTCTTCAAATTCAAACAAGATTGGGCCTCAACCCAAACATATTTTTCAGAGGCCCAAAGCTGGCCCAAATGACGAAACCCTAGGGTTTTTGTGCGCCGCAGCGTTAAGTTTGCGTCCGGACGAGAAATCAATTCTTCCTTCCTTTGTACAACTCTGTTTCTTAATAAAAGGGGACGTACGGCTCACTGAGATTCCAACCAGTGAAAATGTTTACAGACGATGATGCGTCCGAGTTCTGGCTCCTCTTTGTCCCTCTCTTCCTAATCGCTTCCGGTGTCATTCTGACATTTCTGGATCCTCCATGGTTTGGTTTGGTCACTGACCCAAGGTTCATCACATACGGCTTCTGCATCTTTTGCGTCCTTTGGTGTGTGGCGATGGCGGTTTACTGCCCTGATCACCGGCAGTCGGCAGGGATGCCAAGAAAGAGGAGTGAAGCTTCTTGGTCTGACGAACTCTAAACAATTGCCCCTGTTTATGGAATGAAGCTTCTTGGTCCGGTGAACTCTAAGCAGTTGCCCCTGTCTCTGTTTTCTTTTTTTGTATTTTTGTTGTTTTTGATTTTCCAAGAATGTAACAAATGATGCAATATATGCAAGAATGAACGGATAATCCGTTTTTATTAGAACAAAATCTCCGCCATTTTTTATTGAAAACATGAAAAAAATTAAGTTTTAATCCGCATGAATTCAATATGAGCATCCAAAACCAAGATAGGCTGAAATAGGATTCTGATGAATCAAACGTGTCCTAGAGAGTCCTAGGACACCTGAAACATTTGCAAATACCCTCTCTTTTGTGACAGGGATGTTTTAGCTGGATTGGGGGTACCTCTGTTAGGCATGCCCCAGGTTCCACTACTTGCAGCTCTTTCTAGCCATGACAACAATGAGGATGATGACGATGAGCGGGAGGGTGAGGAGGAGGAAGAGATGGAGGGTGAGAATGAAAATAAAGACATAGGCCCTGAGCTTTTAGTCAAGAAAAAAAAAAAAATCATCCATGACCTTTTAGTTTTTTGTTTTTGTTTTTTTGTTTGCTTGTTCACAACACAATGGTAGATGATAGGTATGATGATGCTTGGCTCGAGCTCTCCTTTTGCATGTTTGTAACATCAAACTCCGATCAATATAGTGGATGCTGTAACTTTGCGATTTGCTCAACTTTCAAAAATCTTGTCTTGATTATAATTGATAAGTAGGATGAGAATGACTCCTATTTGAGTTTTGATCAAATTTGTGAGCTGGATGAGCATGGCTTCGATGTGAGTTTTGATTTGCTTGTGACAAGAGAAGTCGGTTTAGGCCAAGAAATGGGAAAATTCAGCCAGGTTTTGATAGAATATGCCTTGTGGACGCAAGCTTGGTTCTACATAAGGGCGATTCGGGGCAGATTTGCCCTTAGTTCCAGAAAAAGAGATGTGAAATGGTTGGACAAGGAAACAAAGGGGAAAAAGAGAAAGCACACCCAATGAAGAGAATGAGAAACTAGACTTTTCATTACTTCGTTGAACCCGAATAAATGTCTCGTCCCTTAATCTCTTTTGAAATTGTTTGAAAAATGTTTACTTCAGAAGCAAGTTTCATCTCGTTATGTATGAATTCAAGCATCAATAAAACTTGGCACTGAAAAGCATTTCCTCGCACATTTCTCGATAATTTCCATATGTTCAACTGATTCATGCTTACACCAATCCACAAAATTCCAAGTACCGTACAATGGACCCTTGATCAAACATCTCAAGAAATTGATGAAAATGAACCCAACGGAACCAACCAATTGAATGGGCCAAACCTCGGATCAAGGTTGCCTACATATCCCAAGCAAGGGAATCAGGACATAACGTAGTTCGAGGTTAAGGTTCACTAGGGTATTAACACTCTCCTTTTATGCTCTTCCTTTTGCCTAGCACCTCCCTTTCGGGTTTTCGGTCTAGCGAACTTTTTCAAATTTTTAAACCCTAAATTTTGCCTAGGTCACCTTTGAAGGTTTTCAATCTAGCGGGTTTTTCATGCTCTAATTTTTGCCTAGGCCGCCCGCCCTTGCGGTTTTCGACCTAGCGAGCTCTCTCAAGGGTAGTACTTCTTTAGTTGGTCATGCCGCTGAATTCACTCTTGTCCAAGTCCATGATACGTACTGCCCTTCTAATCAAAATGTCTTTGATAATGTAGGGCCTCACCCATGTTGGCTTGAATTTTCCTCTCGAATCGTGGATGGGTACTCAATATTTCCTTTTTCGAGTTCCATAGCTTGAATTTCTTATCGAATGTCCTAACATCAACTCTTCAAATCTCCCTCTCACCCCTTCATCTCTTTTGGTCCGCACTTGACTGACACTTCTTGTTTGATAGACAAAATAGAATCTATTCCGTACACCAAGGCATAAAGGGTTGCCCACCAAGGCATAAAGGGTTGCCCCAGTGGACCTGCAAATTAACATCCAATATGCCCACAGAGTGAAAGGCAATTGGTTTGCGGTCGATACGTCAAGGAGTTTGAATTTTGTAATCTTTCAGCAATTCCAGCACCTCATTTTTTAAATGTGCACTGTGCTTGGATACGATCTTGTGGGGAACTCCAAATCGACAAATGATGTTTCATTCAACAAATTGTGCAATCCGTTTGACCCCTTAAGCTTGATTTCTTCGTTGACATAGATGTCCCATACTTTATGCCAATTTTACACAGTCTGCTTCCAATGATAGCCTTGCCCCAAGCATGTTGTCACTCTTATGTGGACCACTTTCTTCATGATCTTCAATGTCCCATTTAGATCTTTTTTAGCTTGTGTTCGATAAAGTTGATTTCAGGACCTTGAAAAGACATCTTTTGAAATCTATCGACGGTTCGATCAGTCGCTCGCGTTTCTCAGAAGACAATATGGAAACAATCTGAACCATGCGAGGATCCTTTTTGGTACCAAGATTTATTGAAATGAGCGAGCATGCCTTTCTTCCTCTTTCTTAAGAAAAAGTTTTAATTCTTGAGGAATATCTTTTCAATTTCAAAAGATTCTTTAGGATCAATAAAATTTGTTTCGGGCACAACAAGATAATTAAAGTCTGGGCTTTATTTCATTGATTGGAAACGTCGGTTACAAACTCAGACTCAAACTCAAAAAGGAAAAGAGTGCTTGGGTGTGCCAACTGCAATGTGTTGATTGACTCAACAAAAAACTAGGAAACTGACTCAGACTTGGACTCATTCTCATCATTATTAGCAATTACAACAAAAGTCTGATTTTTGTAATCTCCTACAACATCCATTACAAGGCCGGAGCAGTCTACATAATCTTTTGTGCCAAACATCATCAGAGCAATATCTTGGCATATACTCATGGGACCAAACTCTTTGTCAAATAAAAGACCTAAGTCAGCCTGTTCCAGATTTCCAATCCAGTTCCATTGTCTATATTTGTTTCTTTGCCTTTTAATGCCATACATCTTGAAAGTCAACCATATACACCAGTGTTTTGATTGTGACAACAATTATATTGATAGCAGCATTGAGAAAGCGGATGATGGGTTTTTGTTGGTCGGTGAGGATAGTATACTGGCTAGGGTCAAGGTGTGGCATAGGTACTTATGTGGTTGAGTTTGGGTTGTTGTTGGTTGTGGTTAGGCATGGGGTTGGCTACAACATTGGGTTTAGTGATTGGGTGCAGAAATGGTTTTAGTTATCAGTAGGATGGCCATTTGTTTGATGGAAGTTGCAATATTTTGTGGCGTCGTAGCGGGGTGGAAGGGGGTTAGGTATTGGCATAGGGTCCAGAGGTTTTAGGATGCCTCTTTTGAGAAGGCATCCATAAATGGTTGATAGGGAGACTCCTAATTGGTCTGTGAGTGGGAGATGATTGGTTGTTAATGTTGTTGACTTCAGGTGTACGACTGCTGTTACCAACATAATTGCTACTGCTGCTAGTAAAATTTTCTCCACTATTTCCATACAAAGAGTTACTATTGCCATTGTAGACCTGTTTTTCTCTCTGACTCGAGTCTTCTTTGTCCAACAACCCCAAGTTCAAACCATCCTCGATTGAGATTCCGGCTTCGAATAGACTTTCAAAGCTTGAGAAGGGTTGTGTCACCAAATACTTGGAAAATTCTGGAATCACGTTCTTGATGACCATTCTGATTTGTTCCTTCTTGTTAGGCCGATCAACCATTTTTGCTGCCTTAGCTCTCCATCGGGTTATAAAGTCGGTGAAAGTTTCTTTGGGGTTCATCTTCGTAGCCTCCAATTCTCTGGTGGTCACTCTAAGTTGGACATTATAGGCATATTGGTTGATGAAAGCATGCCCAATGTCGTCCCAAGTGTTCTTCTTTGAAGGATCCAAATTCAAGAACCATTGAAGCGCCGTGTCAGTCAACGTTCGATGGAATAATTGTGCCAATTGTTGCGGCCTGATCCCCATTGGCATCAAAGTTCCGGCATAGTTCATTAAGTGTGTTTTCGGATCTCCAGTGCCGTCAAACTTCCCAACATCGGGCATTTTGAACTTCTCTGGTAGCTTGATAGTAGGAAAAAGACACAACCTATCCATATCCACCATTTGGGTACCCGATTCTTTTGAACGGATGACAGTTCGCTTTAACTCTTCAATTTGATCTTGAAGAGTTTTATACTTATCAGTGGCTGGTTGCTCAAAATTCAGCGGTGGCCGTGGTGCGGCAGTAGGGATTTCTACATTTTGTCGGACTGGCTGTGGTTCTTCTTCATACCAATCTTCTTCATTGAGCTGGTTTGTCCTTTCATTGTTCAATGGTGCTCTCCTTGGCGACGGATTTTCTGGTATGAGCATTATCAAGGTCTTGATCACGTTTCCCATATCTTCGATGGACTTTTGCATCGCACCCATGTTTGCCCTCATCTCCTCCATCTCATTTCGCTCGGCCATTACTGGTTCAGAAACTGGAACGGTGATTGGAATAAAATCTGGAACAGGGATGTCAACTAGATCAGGTATTGGACCAAGGATTCGGTCCCAAATGAGTGTATTCCTTCTTTCCAGCGAAAATGACAAGCAAACTGACAAGAAAATGTGCCAAGTGTCAAAAATAAAAATAAAAAAACTAAGACCATTTTTTTTTTATACTAGAAACGCCTTCGATGACCGTTTTATTATTGAAAAATGAACTCCTCCTCTAAAAAAGATTGAACTGGATGAAAAAGATTAACGGGTTAACAGGAAAATGACCATTGAGTACTTGATAAATCCCCAATATATTCTAGAAATTTTCAGAAATCTTAAAAAAAATCCTAATTTTTTATTTCACTTTTTTTTTTTGTATTTTTTTTTAAAGTGTTATTCTTATTATACAAAAATAAAAAGAAAGGGAGGTGAAAAGAAAAGAAAAGAAAAATGGTAAAAAGAGATGGTGAATGAAAAATGACAGTTTTTTTTTTAAGAATATTTCCTCTTTTTTTTTTTTTTGTTGTGGGATTAAAAATTAGGATTGTATTAATTTTCCGAAAATTCTTTTACTATAATGGGGAATTATAAAGTGACTCAAAAGTCAAAAGAGACTAAAAAAGAAATGAAAAATGCCTTCTTTTTTTTGACAACTTTTGAAAACCCGCATTTTTAAAAAAAAAAGAAGATCCTCCTCCTCATTAAGAAACGACAATCTCCTCCTCTTTTCCTATCATTTCGGCACAGTCCCCTCTGATTTTCAACAGTCAACCTGTACAGTTTATGGGGTATGTAGTGACATATAATCCTAACAAGGTTCCTGTCCTAATTTTGGATAGTTCTAGGGAGCACTATATGTAAAAGGCTAGTAGTCTCAAAGGGTACCCAGGCTCAAAGTCACAGGCGTACCTCCCATTGCCAAGTATCGTGTAAGGCAATTGTCAAGCAGTACTTATGACTTATCACAGCCAAAGGCTTGTTGGCTTCTTCGACATAGCCCAAGTACGGTTGCCCGCCCAAGATATCGAATAATGCCGAACAGGGTTTATCCATACATCGATGCACGTGCAATGCAAGAAAATCACTTTAAAAACTAAATTTAAAATCCCATATTTTTTTTTCGAGTCTAGCTCTCGTTTCTCCCCAGCAGAGTCGCCACTGTGGGCACCTGAGACCTCCACGAGAAACCTTGAAAATACTAGAACATCGCGTTCGTTAGAGTCGCCACTTGATTTTAAGGTTAACCAAGCAACCGAATTCAACGTACAAAATTCGAGACAACCGGTCCGTCATAACCAGAGTGATCTTGGTTCGGGAGCTAAGTTACGGGATGGGAAGGTTTTATTTGAAAAATGCACCCATCCCGCCTAATCAAAATGATTAGTCTCTACTTATAATTATGGGATTTTAAAAGAGAATTTTAAGTGATTTGAACAAATACGGGAAAGGGAATAAGGAATAAATAAATAAAATTAACGATGCATGAGGCTAGATTTATAGAAAGAAATATTACCGAAAAATATAAAATAGGCGAAGACTGAACTTCTTTTGATCAACGTCCGGATGCTCCCCTCAAAATCACGAATTCGGCGAGTATAACCTCCGTTAGCCGCGAAAAAGCACTTTATTTAACTAATGCTTCGAAAAACTTGGATTAAAGGCAAGGCTTTGGGTAATTTTGGAAGGTAGGCTAAAGACTAATGTTTTTGGGATTTTTTTTGTGGTTGATTTTCAAAGGGAAATTTTGGAGTTAGGAAAGGGTTTTTGCAAGAACAAGGCAATGGAAAACAAGGGTTTTTTTAGCAAGGATTTCTTGGGAATTCTTGTTGTGTGTCAAATGAGAGACCTTAGGTACCCTTTTATAGGCCTAGAGGAAGCTTCCACACTTCAATTCCAACCAGAAATCGGATGGGGAGTGATTAAAATGAGCATGGGCAGCCATAACCGAAGTGCAGCGTCTGTCAGGAAAACCTGCATCAAACCTTGCGGATGCAACAAAAAATGTTGTAGCTGCAAGGTAAAATGTTGCGGATGCAAGGTAAAATGTTGCAGCTGCAACAAAAAATGTTGCGGCTGCAAGGTTTGACTTTCTTTTAGCAAGGTATGGAGGCCCATACCTTTGCGGCTGTAATGTCGGTGGATCTCTTATGTTGCAGCTGCAAGGTATTTTCTGGGTCAGATTCATGGGCTTGTTTTTGGGTTTTATGGGCTAAGAATTGGGTTTTCTCTTGGGCTTCATAGTTGGGCTTTATAATGGGCCAAATAGATTGATTTGGGTGGGTTTGTTGGTTTTTTTCTTGGCGGATGGTAAATCCAAGTTCATCGAAGCATTGGTTTAAATAAAATAAATTTCGCGACGTCGTCAGTAATTTTTCATCATTGGGGATACACCCGGACTCTTGCTTAGGATTCACGGATAATCAAATTGGGATGTCTACAAACCGTCAGCGAGCACAAAGGTAGGAGTAAACACAATCAGAAGCAGAAACACCCAAATCTGCTAAAATTAGTGGCAAACTAATTTCACATCACATACGTACTTGTCCACTTCCGCACTATCCCGTTTGCACACCCGTCCTTTGAAACCGTGCGTGTATCCCACCCCGTGGTCGGATGGCGACCCGAAAACCACTATTCCAGTCGTCTCTTCAAGCCTCACGAAACCCACTCAAAACACCTTCCCGAGCAGCTATGATCTTCACTTAACAGACCAAAATCTGCGCGTATAGATTCGTCCGGCAACGATTGGTGACTGGAAACAATCGCCACTTTGATCCACTTCGAGAGAGCAACAAAACCCATTGTAATTTTACCGTAGAAGGGCGAAATCAAAACAATGGACCGACCTGATACCCAAACCCGAAAATTCTGGATCAACCTTAGTTTCTATGCCTGTGATCTGTGCGACATCTAAGGGTTTCTATCTGTGATTTCCTGCGAAAAATTCCCAAACTCACCACTAAACTGAAACCCAGACCCAAACACAAACCCAAAATCCACCATGACCGAAAAGAATGAAAATAAACAAACTCGGTAGAATAACAATCGCCTATGCTAAATCTCACCTGATTTGCTCTGGCCCAACATTCCAATAAAGGAATAATCCACAAATCCAAACGAGAAAAAGAGAGTAAAGGTCGAGAGAAAGAGGAGGCAGCGAAGAGCTTGAACAAAGAGGTTGAGAGAGAAACCGAAATGCACATCTGCCAACACTTCTCATACCCCCACAGCACCAAATGTCAAAAAGACCAATACGCCCTCCCACAAACAAACAAAATAGCATGTAAATGGGGATATAGAGGGAAATTGTCGTACGGTTGGAAAACCCAGTAAAAGTAATTTGTAAATTAGCAAAAACTGAGCTAAATGACCAAAGTACCCACGTCAAAAGCCGAAAATCACAACAAAACCAACAGTCAAATTTCCCATTGAGGGGTAAATGTGTCCAAATTGGACAAAAGGGGCAAGCGTTCCAATTCCAAACTGCACTCTATATAGGGCCTTCCCAAGGCCTGGATAACAGTTCTGGTTCTTGTTATATTACATTCGAAAGTAGAAACTGAAATCTTGTTTTTTTACTTGTTGGATTGAAAACTGGTTTGGAACTTTGAACCTTAATCCAATTCCAAAGTATTGCATTGAGTAATGCTTTATATATAGTTGCTTGCTAATTCTTATATTTTGTTTTTACCGGCTTGCTAGTTGCTATTTTCATTATGAAATGTAATCCGTGAATAAAATTGGAACGGATCCATAACTCACGGATTGGATATGAATCGGATCGCAGGATCCTAACATGTACATATTGCATTTTCTAAAAATTGTAACTGTCTAATTAGGATTCAATTCAAAAGAATCCGATACGATCCGGGATGTGAAAAGCCCTAATATGTCACACTTGAAAGTAGGAATTGAAAATTTACCAATTTACACAATTTTAAACGCACGTCTCTATTTCATACTACTATAATTTTTTTCCGGTTTTCCCCCCAACACATGTTCACTTTACTTGAGTGAAGGATAGACTCGAATTCCCCCAAAATTTCAAATCAGGCACTCATGATGTAGTTGAACGCTTGAATCCGTATTATTACTAATTATTATGCGTTCTCCTTTTTAAGTACAGGTTTTAGTGAATAAACAATTTTAATTAGCTTATCCACGTTGAAGCCATATTATTAGCGCTCTCTCTCTCTCTCTACTTTATACGTAAACATGAAATGTCACTATTACTTACCACAAAAAAATTATGCTTTTTTTTTTTTTTTGAACAAATGCGAATGACACATCTAAGGGGTGATTTGGATAATTTGAAAAACAGGTTTTTTGGTTTTTTTCGTTTTATCCTTATTCAAAAAAAATTGCATTTGTTAGTTTTCGGTCGATTTTTTGTGGTTTCTTGGCTTGGCTCGACGAGAGGAATCTAAAAAGTATGAAATTATTAGTCAAACTTAAAGTTTTGTGAATAATGACGAAAAATAATCTAAAAAACTGGTTTATTTTCGGCTTTATTCAAAAAACTATTACTTTTGACTATAATTTTATACTCTTTGGATTCCTCCCGGCGAGATAAATCCAGAAACCACAAAATTTTAACGCAAAACTAACATATGCAAAAAAAAAAAAAAAAAGGAGTAAAGACAAAATGAAAAAAACTAAAAAAATCAGTTTTTTCAGATTAGCCAAAATGTACATGCATTTTACATCCTACTCAAAATTGATGATAGGCCTACAACACTATTTTATGGGTCACACATTTACTCATGAGAGAGAGGATGTAGATATTGATGTGCATTTAAATGTGTTTCTTATATTTTTTGATATATATATATATATATTGAATGGGATAAGAGATTTTAGTTAGCCACATATTACAGCACAGGTACATATCCTCTCCTATCTTATTTGGGTATTGGACAATCCAGTCGGGTATTTTTTTTTTTAACTTGGTCCACTTCAATGATGAAAATCATTCATATTGAAACATATCGAGAACATTGATCCAGTCGAAAATGGAGCCAGAGGAGGGCTAGTAGGGGCAGTCGCCCCCTACATCTTAAAAAATTCGTACTATTACATTGAAAAAAATAAAGTTATCATCAAACTATATAGTCCCGTCCCCCCCTCCGTTTTTTCGTTAAAAAAAATAATAGTAACAGTTTTAAGGTTTTAATGAGGTTTAATTACAATTCTTTTAAACAAAACAATGCCCAAAATTTATAACCCAACTCACTTCAGGGACTCAAGGCCCGTTCACTTTTAAAAACTAAGGCTCATTGAAATTTCGGAAGCCTAAAACTCTTTAACGTGGTCTGTGGACATCAAAGTGAAGGAAAAAGAAAAGAGCAAAAGAAATTGGGGGCTTCCAAAACAGTCGATTCTCAATTACAAGAATTGAACATGCGGTTTAAGGAAAATACAATGGAGTTGCACATTTCTAGATCCTCGCGATGGCTTCAGATCATTCAACATTGAAGATACTTCCAAGTTTGCAAAGAAGTATTATCCAACTGATTTCACTAAGCAAGAAAAGGTCCACTTGAGATGTCAATTGCAAAATTATAAGCTTGATGTGTCTAGGCATCCTGAGTTTCAAAATATGTCAACAATTTCAAAGTTGAGTGAAGTGTTGGCGAAGACAAGAAAGTGCACGATATATCATCTTTTGCGATAGGTTGATTCGGCTTATATTAACTTTACATGTTTCAACGGCTACAACAGAACATACATTTTCTGCAATGAAATGTGTGAAGACAAGAGTTCGCAACTGGATGGAGGATGATTATTTAACAAATTTCTTGATCACTTATATTGAGAAAGATATTGCTCGAGGATTAGACACAAACTCAATCATTGATACTTTTAATAACAAAAAACTATGTCGAGCATAGTTCAAGATGCCTAATTTTAGTAGACACTAGACAGGATTAGATAAACGTTAATACCTTTTGCAATCTAAGTTGTTATTAGAAACATGTTTAGTTTCATATGTATTGGTGTTATTTTGTATATATATTTTCTGAGTTCGTAAAAATTATATCGTTGTCTTAATTCTAATTTTTTTTATTGTGTATATCCATCCCCTCTACGCCAAAATCCTGGCTCCGTCCTTGGAAATTAGTTTGATCAGATATCAATTGTTATAATTTTAACCACAAGAGGTTGATCCCTTTCGAGGCATGCGTAAGTTAGCCCGGGCACCTGACCTATAAAAAATTAATTGATATACAGGAGTGTAATTTTGATGGGTTTAATTAATTTCTGCCACTGACAATGGAAATCGAGGGCTTCTGCCACCATTGTTCATCTGGTACGATCCACAGAGTAATATATATATATATATATATATATATATATATATAAATTAATTAATGCAAAAAAGTTAGCTTTGATCAGACATCAAATATATAAAAAAATTGAATTTTGATTGATAAAATAAATAGTTTAATTTTGATAGTAACTTTAAAGTTAAACCACTCATAAACAGAAAGCAAATGAGCAATCGCATCAAGACCCAAAAATGCATTCGAATCCATTTTATAAACCAAAATTTAATCGTTAATATACATAATGATGTATGATCAAGATGTTTTTGTGTGGATATATACAAATTTGCAGACCCTACAAGGTGAACGATTCAGATTGTAACAATAAACGCATGGTAAGGCTCACAATGGCGGTGTAAGAAAACCCAAAGTTTTCACCTCGGCGAAACGAATTTAAACTAAATTTTGGTACTTATCTTGAGAATAAGCAGTGGTGGACCTGGGGGGGTGCGAGGGGGGTGTTCGGCCCCCACACTCCCCCCAATTTTCGACAAATTTTCAATTTTTTCAGTGTATTTTTCATTTTTTCTGTATATTTTCTATGGAGTGGCCCCCCTTTCTATGGAGTGGCTCTCCCGCAGCTACAATCATGCGTCCGCCACTGAGAATAAGGGTTGCAACATAATACCAATCCATTGAAAATACATCAAACGATAGCTTATCAGCATTATGCTGAAAATTTTATCGATATTTTTTAACGCCAGGGATCCTTTTTCTTTAGCAAGAAGAAATCTACGAGCTGCAGCAAATAATTTCTCATATTCGTTGACTTCACTAAGAATCTAGCATTATGGTGGGCCTACAACGGCTTCGCAAATCCGCAAACCAAACATAACCACGTGTCGACTTCCCTGAGCCCCGCCTAACCTAATCCTGATTAGCCCTCTCACTCTCTCTCTCTCTCTCTCCTCGTCTCGCTCACACAAACAAGCGGCCTTGCTGTGCTCTCTATTCTCCGATTTGGTGACACTAAATGTACACTGCGTTGTGTGAAATTTATTCGGGGTTCAAAACAAAATGAACAAAGTTGCTCAATTTGTTTAAAAGGTTTTTTTTTAGAATTCTTGTAAAAAAATTACATCGATCGGATATGGATAGAGGCTTTATTAATTCTTTGCTCAATTTTTTGACATGAAATTGAGCAAATAATCGATCAAGCTCCCACCGATATTCGATTGAGCTGATTTTTTTTCAAAGATCCTTAAAAAAAATAATTTTGAACAAGTTGAGTGACTTCGATCATCCCGAAAAAGGTTCACACAACGTGGTGTGCCTCAAATAATGTACCAATAGCAAGGCTATTTGAAATTGTTCATTTCGTAGAACTTAATTCGGACGTTATCCGCCAAAAAAAAATCAAGTTATTGAGTCATCGACAACCTAGGATGCACATCATGTGTTTATTTAAACAATGGATAGCAAATATAACAAAAAAATGCCCACTGAAATTGGGTATTTGATTCGATTGGTAACTTATTGTTGCGAGGTTGACAGTTTTTATAAAGTGTTTTTCTCCACTCATTACCGATATTTCCAATCACTCTTATATTCGTTTCTCCTTCATTACCCCTACAAACTAAACTACCAAAACAGACGCAGCCTAAACAATTTGGATCACGTTTCCAAGCTTGGTACAAATACAATGCTCGAATTGAGAGTACAACTGTGTAACCCTTTTGTCCCTCTCCTTAGGCTGAGTTTTTCGTTTGATTTTAGCAAATGAGTTCACTATGTGCTAAAATTATGGTTGATTTTAGCTAAAAAAGATCATAATTTTAACACTTAGTGAACTAATTTGCTAAAATTAACTACAGTATAATTTTAGCAACTGAGTTGCTAAAGTTAAACGGAGAACTTAACCTTAATCTCTCTCTCTTTTGGAATTGAACTCCCCCATTTCCCTCTCTTTTGAGTGATTATCCAAATGCTCGGTGCTCCAAGAGTATTTACCACCCATGTTGACGTGAAATCCAAACAAATGAAATGTCATGTGCACGAATATAGAGCGTTACGTGACGGTACTTCATACGTGCGACTAATAATTTTTCCTTTCTTGTTAGTCATAATTACCCGTATCTCAATCAACGATCTGCTACTCATCTCTCTCTCTCTGTCTCTCTCTCTCTCATAGCCATGTCCGATTCTACCGAACATCCAACATCCTCACCCTCGCCACCGCCACCTCACCTTTACCTCCACCCTCGCCGCGAGCCATTCGAGCACGGCCTAATCCCCATCCCAAAGCTCATCTTCACCGACGGCACCCAAACCCTAGCCCCACTCAAACACAAGCTCCTACTCCGATCCACCCCACAAACTCACTCCCAAACTCACCGGGTCGACTCAGCCGCCCTCTCCGAGACCCTCCAGATCTCCCCCGACCACGCCCGCCTCGTCCTCGACACCCTCTCCGCCGTCCTCTGCTCCGATTGCGACGAAATCGAGTCGGGCGGAGGAGCCGATGTCGATGACTTGATTTTGTTTTTGTACATTCAGTCGTATAAGAGGTTGCTGCCGAGGACGCATAAGGATTCCGCCGCGGTGGCTGATGTGTGGCCGTCCACCTCGGCTTTCGATGGGTATTTGTCGGCTCTTTCGCCGTTGCAGGTGGTTAATTCTCGTTTTATTTCTCAATGTTGTTCAATTCGTGGTTAACTGTAGGTAATGATGTTAGAACTTATCTCACATTGATTAATTATAGCCTCCAATCATTACTGGTGGTTAATTCTCGTTTTATGGCCCAATGTTGTTGAACTCGTGGTAAATTTATTGCAATGGATTGTTAGTTCATCTCTAATGGTTTTACTCATTTTTTTTCTAGTTGAAGCTATTTTTTTTGGCTTGCTACATTAGCAATATGTTAAGTATGGCAAGTTGCTCCAATGATGCTGAAGTCATTTTTTACCTTAATGCATCACGGCGTTGGATCACTTGGAAATGACTGTCATAGGGGTTTTGGCTTGAGAAATTGCTTACAATTAGAGTCTTAGAGATGCTCTTTAATCTGATAGAGAGGATGTATCTGGTAATCGTTCGTTGAAAAGTTTGGTTATTTGTGTCAATGCATTGGAATTAGGCATGGACTCCCTTTCCGGAACTTTTAAAAATGATAGTATTACTACGTTAGGTTTTCGTTATAAATAGTTTCAAGCTTCTGGGTAGCTTGTTCATAAAATGGTCCAAGTTATTTATGTTCTGCCACTCCAAATGTTTTCCCCCCAAAAAAACTAGTATCCGTCACTTCAATACATTCAACCATCCTTTACATTCGCCTCCCTACGGTTAGATTCCTGCTTCCGTCCAGGATTGTTGTGTTAGATTGGTTGTTCAATTGTGTTAGATTAGTCGATAGAATGGATAGGTGTACTTAAATTTGATTAATGGACTTAAATGTGATTAATGGCAGAACCACTTTGGGGCTTGGTCCCTGGCCTTACCCAGCTAAGCTTTGAAGTTTAAATTACTAATCTACTCCCTCCATCCCAAATTGTTGCTCATGTTTTGGGAATCTAATTTTTTATGAATAGTACATAATTGTATCCAAAAAAGGAGAGAAGTATCAGTTTTTTTTTTTTTTAACTTTTTACATTGAACATTTGTTTCGGGACAGCCAAAAAGGGGAAAGAAGGGGCAACATTTTGGGATGGAGGGAGTATATCATTTTGGTCCAACATTTTACATTATGTTCTAACATTTTCTTAAATAATATCAAGCCAATAAAATAAGTATTTGAGTGTTTTGGTTGCCTAAACTCTGAAGAAAAAAACAAACCATATTTCATATATGATTTTTCCTGCATTGGTCCAAAGTAATTTCAGTATCCACTGTATTTAATTACAATACAAAAGCCATGTGACAAAATGAGTGAACCAGGTGAAAATATGACTTTTGGATCAGCCCTCCTTGGGGGAAAATTTTAGCTCCGCCTCGGAATAGGTTTATTTGAACCATTTTTTGGCGTTTTGCCTTCATTAACATGGCATCATTGAAGCAATCAATTTATTCAGAAATGGGCTAAAGGTTATTTGATATTGGTCGTGGCCGTGTCGGTTTGGAAAGCATTCTTGTAAAAAAATTGCATTTTACGTTTTCCTCTCTTGTGTGAACCTATAATGCTGTTGAAATGTTGGTTGACTATCAACGCTATTCTACCTTTGAAGGATTTGATAATTCTTGAGTAGAGAAATTGGGATTTGGGATTAAGTCTGCATTGTTCTTAGGAAGAAGGCGAAGTTTATGTATTACAAAAGAGATATATTAAAAACTTGAAGACTGTTCTTTGAGAATATTTGGTTTCTAATTCGTGGATGGTAAACCTGTTGTCATTTTTGTATTAACTTTGATATTTGATGATTTGATCTCATTTTCGCTACTCGAAGGGTTTTATGTGGTAGAATATGCTGAATAAGTACTAATGACGTGCTTTAGATGGCCTTTCTGTTGAACTTTATCTTGAGACTTGATATACTTTGTTGTTTGTGTTAGCTGTAATACTTGATGAAAGAAACCATGATATTACATGGCAAAAAATATATCGGTCAATTTCAATCAAATGGAGTAAAATGATTACCTAGTGTCTTGGTTGGAATTGATCACGGTGTTGAAGGAAGTAAAATCGATGTTGCCATTTTGTAACTCGAGAAGAGTATTTGCTAGTTTTCATTGTCTGGTTCTGGTGAACCTTTATCTTGGGTAATCATATTTGTTTTTAGAATCTAGGGATGTAGCTTACTTTAGGCTTGTCTTTCAATCCTTTGCAGCTTGTCCGTAGCAATAGCCGCCGCTTTATGCCATCACAATCTGATGACGAGGCTCATCAGTTATCCTATTTACAGAAGCATCTTGCCAACATTATCTCTCTTCTGGCTGATTCTGTGGAAGGAGAAAGCGAAGAATCTCTGGTTTGTTATATTCTTGCTTACGTTTGCTATTCTTTTTTGTTTGTTTGGGTATTTAGGTCATTGATATTTTTCTTAAATAAACTCAATTTCAGAGACTTTTTGCGGTAGGCACTGTGTACTGGCTTTTAAGTTGAATCAGACTTTCATAAGAAAAATTAGATTTCATAATGCATTGCAATTCTACAACCTGTAGGTCTGATTGATGCTCTTTTTTAATACATCAACTTGTTAATTTTGAACTTCCACTTTCACTTATAAATATGTGTCATTTCATTGATTTTATTTGCAAATTGTATGTTCTGGGAGGTTGTTTATTTCTTTCTTTGCTTTGCTCTAATGTTGGTTGGTCCCCATTTCCAGGTCTTGACGATGGAGAAGTTCAAGCACCTTGAATTCCTATTTTATTTTGGAGAAAAAGGATTAGAAAGAATTCCCTTGGCCCAGGCTGCTCCTTTTTTTGCTAATTCTGATCCCGACATGCCTGCTGCTCCTGTTCCTGCGACACAAGTTCACGATTGGCTTCTACAGAACATTGCCTCTGCATTGGAACATATTTCTGAAAGATTTTCTGCAAAAGAAAATGGGCCGCCCAGTTCTTCTGATCAGGATGTTCCCATGACCGATGCCTGTGCAAGTTCAGTGAAGCCCTCAACTAGTGCTAGGGGTTCTAGTTTTATTGAGGGGATCTCTAAGTCATCATGTTTAAAGCAAGCATCTGATTTGCAAGGATCTTCTGTGAAGGTCAGGCTAGTTTCCCTGTGTTGCATTTCATGTTGCAGGTTAAATATTGAAAGTTGTGTTAGCTGCTGTTTGGATTTTTTGATGTTGTATATTGGAATTTTATCCGTTTAGGTTTGAAGTGTTCTTGCCACTAGGAGTCTGGGCCTTTTTGTATTGTGCTGTCAACAGATTGTATGAGAATCTATATTCCGTCATGATTTAGTAACCTCGGAAGGAGGATGTTAAAACTGCCACATTATGCATGAATATTGCTCCAGTGTCACTTGTATAAAACTGCCCCAACCTATAAAGAGATTGGTGTTTTCCTTTAGTGGCAATCGTGGGACTCGTATGCTTTCATACATCAATATTCTTCCACTTTGATTTGTGCTAATAAACTAATTTGTGGGCATTGTACTCCAACAGCACACTAGTTTAGACAATTGTTGTAGCTGGTTTATTGACTAGATGGAAAAGTTGAGTTACTTGATTGCTAATTGGCAGATAATCAGTTCAATTGTAAAAATCATGATCAAAGTGGGGCCTTAAATTCAAACTCACTGGCTCAACAGGTTGGCTATTCTGGTGGAAGCCTTACAAACTAACTTAAGGCTTTCCTATTCATCTTTTATGGGGATAGGGTCCAGTAATCTGGGTTTGGGCTTGCCGCTTGGACCCGTGTTAGGTCTTGAAGATAAGAATGTAGGGCTAGGTCTATGCCTATCTACAACAGCCTAAACTTTCCTGTGACAGCCCAGGACCCACCTAGATGCAACGGAGTTCTATGATATAAGAGAATAGATCACACCCTAACTTGCACAAGGTCTTTTAAAGCTGTGCGGGCGTAAGTTAAGCGTGCTCACCCTGGAGCAATATAGGGACGGGTGACCTTCTGGGAAGTCCTTGGAGCTTGGGCAGCCAAAGCAGACAATATTGTGCAAGGCGGGGGCAGGTCGTTACATTTCCAGCATGGCCTGAAGTCGGTGCCAAGAAAGTAACCTCTTTACCCACAGTTCTAGTCTAGGTCAATGTTTTTCCTCTTTCCGTCCTTTATGATGCTTTGTGGGTATGAGTGGAATTTAATATTGTCCATCGTTTGAAGTTTCTTTAGTTCCATCCTTGTTTCTAACGTAGTGTCATATTTTTGCAGGTTGGAAATTGTCACGATTCTGTCATTTACATTTTAGCACCTTTGAGATATGCCACCATATATGGATGCTCTGATGCAACTATAGTTCTTGGGGCTGTTGGCAAGGTACTCATGAAAATGGAGGACGATGGTGCTCTCTTCTTTTAAGTGTTGCAATTGTGTCCTGATATTCTTAGGTTTCCAGTTCTTTTTTAAAATTTCATTGGTTAGAAACTGATGATATTCCTTTCGACGAAGAAGACCTCCCTTCATTTGCTGTCCAGTCAGCAGCCTGAAACCATTCCCTATAGACATGGGTTACAGTAATCATCTGGAACTGGAGCTTTGTACTGCTCTTGAAAATTTTAGGACTGGGATATGATAATAGTCCTCTAGTCAAGATCACTATAAAGTCTGAGCGTATCAGTAGTTCCAAGTGTATTGACAGAAGTTACTCCAATTCGTATTTCTTTAAGTGGCTGAATGTGGCTTCCTGATTCTAGCATTTCAAACTTTTAGTTCTTCTTTCGTTTTGACTCCTTGCGTTACATAATAATAATTTGGTGCCATCTGATGAGAACTATTGATTCGACAATGATACTCTTTGGCACCTCTTGGGAAAAATGATTTTGTATATGATATACTTAGCGTAATCTCAGATGATTAGCTTGTTCAAGTTGACCATTCGATTTATTAAGAACATGAAAGTTTTGGGTGCCTTTGTCTTCAATGGAAATGATCTGATTGTGTATTTTCTAAATCTTGTTTACAGGCTGTAAGAGTGGAACATTGTGAGCGGGTTCATGTTATTGCAGCAGCCAAACGGATCTGTATCGCTAATTGTAGGGAGTGCGTATTCTTCTTGGGGGTAAATCGACGACCTCTTATTGTTGGTGACAACCATAAGCTGCAGGTTTGTGATTAGTTGTTGTTCTCTATTTGTACAGAACATACTCATGCTATCCTCTTTAGATATCATGAGTAGTGCAGCTAGTGCTTGATAACTATTTATCTGAATGTGGTTGAGTTTCTTGATGAAACACCTTGAAACAATTTGAATCTGATAGATGAACCCTTAGCATGATTTCTTGTCGCTCCAGTATACATTAGAAAGTTAAAACTCCAAGGTTGTGGTGGCTGGCAAGAGAGCCCTTAGTTTCTTGTCTCCACTGGTTTATTGGTGGTATTGAGTTATTTGATGTACTTGTATAGAAGAACATATGTATTGCCGGAAGGTTGGCAAATGGCAAGAGATTTTTAGGAAAAAAAATAGCTGGCTTAATATGGACATGTCTGGGTGCCTGAGTGTTCTATTGTTCTTAGTATGTCTACTTTTTCCAGTCAACAAAATTGTGGACTTCTAAGCAACAATGTGGTGACCCCGAAATTGAACAAGAATTGGTCGAAATGGACAGAAGTACTTTGTTCTGTAAAGATTTTTTTTTTTTTTGCCATTTGTTAATCCTAATCTACTCTATCCTATGGGACTGGGGAGGGGGATGGGTGCTTATGGGAAATCGAACCCTGCCCATGTGCATGGGAGTATAAGGGAGGCACCAACTGCACTCCACTCCACTTGCAAAAAAGGGGTGGTAGTGGCGCATTAATGCAATTTGGTCAAAACTGTAAGGTTTCTTGATTTCATAGCAATGCACAATGGATGAATTGGAGTGCAATTCAGTCAAAACTGTAAGGTTTCTGATCGATTTGGGCAATATCAAAACTGTAAGGTTTCTAGATTTCATAGCAACGCACAATAGATCAATTGGAGGCCAATTTACATAGTGAATCATGATGGTAAACCATGACTTCAAGTTGAGACACACTCCTCACTTGAAAGTATGATGCTTCTGCTACATGGGATTATCACAGTTCACTTTCCTGTCTGGCAGCTGAATGCATACCTACAGAGAGTATTACTTTCTGGATGGAATGTTGAAGTCAGCTCTGAACAAAGGACAAATTTTTGGATTGGGACGTTGTTAGCAAGCTACTTGTCTTTGCAATTAAGAAATGGAGAAATTGTATCATCTCTTCTTTTGATGCCCTCTGTAGATCTTTTTGGTTGCAGGTTGCTAACCTAAGCAATATTAGCATGCCTCAGTGCTCTAGGCAGGATGAAGTTAATTTGGGTTAATTGGCAAATTCAAGGGGACAGGCTTCCAAAAAATAGTGCAAAAGCTAGTTTGGGTTTCAATTGTTTGGTACATGTGGCCGGAACTAATGAAAGAACTTTTAGAGGCCTTAACAGATACCCCAGCTCTGCTTTTTGCAGCCTATCAAAAAGCATGATGACACGGTTAAATCTTCTAAATTTCATGCAGTCAAGCCTTATACTTTTAATATTTTAATGGTTTCATTCTTGCATAGGCCTTGTGTCTTTTGGTGCATCCATTTTTTTTAATCATAGATTTTTGTGCTGTTTATCTTTTATTGGCTCTTGGAATTTATTTCCCCCCTTTTGGCACATTTTGACAGGTGGCACCGTATAACACATTTTACTCACAATTGGAAGAGCACATGAACCAAGTTGGTATTCAGGCAACTATCAACAAATGGGATGATCCTGTGGCCTTGGGAGTAGTTGATCCACACGATTCGTTATCTCATCCTGCCGGTGTATCCGATGTACAAGCTGAATCTGCTACCCGCCTAGATCCAGATCAGTTCACAACTTTTTTGGTATGTCCTTGTCACTTTGGCGGATGGTGTCATATAAATTGATGTTGCATTGGCTAGTGCGAAATTGGTTCTCACTTTTTCATTCATCCGCTCCTTGTTTGATTTGTTGATTTTGGCATATCTTCAGCTTAGATATGTTTTTTTTTTTTGAATCTGTGTAATGCACCAGACATAGTCTCTCCCTAAAATGTGACATCTCCACTTCTTCAGTTCTGGATCTTTATCTAGTGCCTTGTCTTTCTTAAAAGTAATGATCTTATTTGTGGTGCACAGATTCCAAACTGGTTTGAAGGTGAATCCTCTGGGTCCACAGAAAGCAATCCATTCCAATTACCAGATGTTTATATGTCGTCTCAGCTGAGAAACGTATGTGCACTGTTACATTCTGATCATTGTGTGGCCATTTGGTTATATTTCTCTTGCAATGGAATCCATATTTACCTTTTGGATGTGATGCCATGTAGTTCTAAATCCATGTTCTGCATGCCACATACTGATTCCACAAAGTTGTTTGGTTTCAGCACAATAACTTGGGGGAGATGAAGCAAATTTTGAGGGAAACACAGCTTGAAGAGAGTAGGAAGCGTGAATTATCAACTGCACTTCACGTATACTTTAAGGATTGGTTATACGGTAAATATGTTCTCTGTCATTTCTTTACAGGCTCTTTGTGTTGCGTACCCTGGAATTATATCTTTTTGGAACTTAACTGGATTGCTTTTTACAAGAAAAAGTCAAGAAGCTACTTGGGTACTTCTGCATGGAAGAAAATTCTAAAGAAATTGAACTTCCTGTCATTAGCATGTTTCTCCATGTCCTGCATGTCAGTTTAATTCAACACCTTTTAGTAACAAACGATATAGACCAATGGAGTAGGCAGATCAATGTTGCGCAACCCAAGCATATGAAATTAGCACATTTGGAGTTGAATTACATAATCACCTTCTCCACGATAGGAAACTTCTTTTCCTATTTCTGAAGAGGGTTAGGGATCAAGCTTACATGTTTATAGGAATTGTGAACCGGATCTACCTGGGAGGTACTAGACCATGTTTTTGTAGAAGAGGGGCTTAATTCCCAACTCAAACCAATTCTATATTTCCCCTAGATACAACCCATTCCTGTTAACCGTTTTCATATCAACCTGATCTGATTCAGTTTGGTTGTTTACAGTCAACCATTGGATCCATCCCCACTTTTAAAATGAATGACAACTTTCTTAACCTTTTAACATCATATTAGGTTTCCAAATTATTTTTTTTATTGTTTTTTCTTGTCTGCATTGTAGTTTTTGGTGCCACTCAATTTGTTTTACGAGGTACTTGTTTCATTTTTGTTTCGAAAGTTGAAATGGTATACCTGGTAGGTCCTCCTCTTGGGGTGTGTTTAAATTAGGTACCTTCAAAAGTTGAGATTATACGAAATAAATGGACTTAAAAGTTAAAAATGACGTAAATTATACTTCTTGAAGAGCGAAAGCAGGTAATATCAATGCTTTCCAGCAAAACACGACGTGTTTGTTAAACTCGTGTTGGCATGGAAGTCAGCCCAGGGTCCAAACCTTCTCCTTAGCTCTATATAGACTTGTCTCTATCAATAGATGCAAAAACTATTTGTAGTTGGTGTTTCTAAGTAGGAAAGAGGGCTTTCAGAAAAGCACAGCTCAGAATTTGGAACCCAGAATCTCAGTAGTAATGCAGTTATGCTTCCAATGACATTAGCTTTTTTATGGCCATTTGGTGAGGTCGACACTACTCTCACAATTTCTTATGGTAAGAATTTGCAAATGAAACCTACAGAGAATATATTTGATTTGTGTGTGTGTGTGTGGCCTTTAAACTGTTCGTTTAAATTTTAGGCGATATTGAAATCCTCATTCTTCTTCCCAAAAAGGGGCTGAGATGCTGAATAAGAAAAATCGAACAGGCTAATATTTTTGTGAATTAGTTGAGCAATAATTGGATAATTGTACGGCTTAAATACCTTGTCTACTGACTTGTGTTTAATGTTTTGACAGCATCAGGAAATATCCGGCAGCTTTACTGCCTACAAGGTGATTGAATGCGTGATAATCTTGTGACATAGTTAAAAGTAGAGAAATATGGAGCTTTACATCTAGTTTCAACCGGTGCAAGCTCCTCCTGCCATTTCATGTTGATACTGCGGGCAGCTGAGAATCAACACCATTTACTTTACTAACCCTGTATTTTGTTTTGTTTTTATAGTTTTTGTTTTCACATTGTCCCCTTTCTTGTTTTAATGAGTAGCATCTTACTGTAATATTTTGTTTACCCTGGTTCTCGCCATTGTGAAATTCAAAAAATTTGTATTGAAAACTGGGGACGTGAGAATTTTAGCCTGTGTTCGTAAGAGTTGCGCGCCTCGAGTGATTAGTTCTTGTTTACCTTGCGGATTGGGTAAGGTGGGATGCTGGTTGCGGTTAATTCATCTATCCAAATGGAATGCAAATGAGAAAAATTTGTTCTCTTTAGTTTGTGTCTGTCTTTCATTCAACTCCACCTTCTATCACTTGTTTTAATAAAAACAGATGCAAACCTGGTAGCAAGGAACCAACTCCTTCAAGGTGCATATATATATATATGACAGTTTGATTAGGATGAGACTAATATGGCAATAGAATTAGTTGTCACCATTCGAGGAGGAGGGGAATGATCCCGTAGGTTCGGTTCGGATTCGCTAATACTGCCTATATGTGATATTTTATCAATCTCGTACCACCAGAGCGGGGCGTGTGTTGTGCATGTGCTGTGGCCATATCTTGGGTCTCATTGTTTGATGCAAATTATTCATTTTGTTTGTCTCGTTTAATAGCTATTCTATGTAAAAATTTAAATTGATTGGGCATTGGTTACTTTTTTCATCAGTGACCTTAAGTTTAAAGTTTTGGAAAAAATATCACCCATAACTGTGACGTTTCCAAGAAAAATGCAGTTTGAAAGCATAATTACTAATGTCTGATCAATTTGAATTTTTACGTAAAATACATATTGAATGAGACGAATAAAATGAACTATTTGAATCAAACAACGGGACCTGAGATGGATTCCATGGCCGTGTCCCCGCTCCTGTCTCATACATAGAGGATTAAGTGAGCAAATAATTCCCCTCTACTCCGGTCATATCTTCGGTACCACGTGAGACAAAAGGTGGAACTAGCTAATCCTTTCATTGTACAATTTATGTGAGATTATAGATTAGTACCTAGAGTACAGTCAGAGCATAATACTCTTGTTCACCCTGTGTTTAATGCTTGATGATGTACTTCAGCAGATTCTTCGATCACCACATCATTCATTAGGTATACATCAAATGTGTTGAGATGTGTAAAAGTACGGATTTGGAGTTGCTGTTGTGCAGCCCATGCACAGTAGGTGCTGTGCACCATTCAAGTAGGTGTTGTGCACCATTCAAGCCGTTCGTTGCTCGGATGGACGGTCTAGATTTCATCTTGCACACGACAACAAATGATTCAGATACAAAAGTGCCGAGGTGAAATCTGGGCCGTTCACCCGAGCAACAGACGGCTCGGATGGTGCACAACACCTGCTGTGCATGGGTTGTACAGCAGTTACCCCATGTTCGTAAAAGTACATAAAAAAATATAAAAAGTGCATAGGATGTGTGTTTTTTTTAGTTTGTTAGATTACCACGAGATATTTTGTTGTTCCATCTACTCGAATCCAAAACCTTTTGTATATTAGTATTGGTACATGACTAATGAGCTACAACCCCAGATTGAAATATTTTAAGATTTTCTAATTACTAAATGGGTCATGCTAACAGGTGCTGTAGTGCACCTACTAAGGGTACAAAAGGTACACTTTTGTGGGTCCCACTTGTACAAAAAAGTACACTTTAAAAGTACATTTGTACGTTAAAGTACATTTAAAGATGTACTTTAAAGTACAAGTGTACTTTTAAATTGTACTTTTTTATACCCTTACTAAATTACTTAGTACTATGTGAGTATTAACCCATTTAATTGTACCTTTGACTTTTAAATAGGAGATTTGGAATTCGACTCTATATAGAGGGACATCAAACTTTCTTTGGTTGTTAACCCACTAATTCTTCTCTAACTTTTATTGATGTATATAATGTTGGCAAAGAAAATTACTTGGTACTATTAATGTATTCTCAACTCTGTCTCTAATACACTCCCCACACCCGATTATGTTCTTTTTTTTTGTTAAAAAAAATGATTTTGACATACGTTTCTCAACCGGGAAATTTAGAAAGGAGAGAGAATTTCCAAGAGGATCCTCTCCGGTCCCAACTTTTGGACCGGAGGTGATAGTCCTCGTTTATATCGTTTATTTACCGGAATTAATAGTTTAGTTTAAATTTATTTATTAATTCGAATTATTAATTAATAATAAATCCAAATTCCAAACTATTGATTTTATGAGAAGAGAATCGGGATTCGGGACCCAAAAGAATCTACTCCAGAAAAAGGACCATTGCGCATCAACTCCGGCTTCAATCCAAACCTTATCGCTGGTTCTCAATCTTGCGGCAACTGAAACGAGGGTATGTTCTTTGTCAAAAAAAAAACGAGGGTATGTTTCTCCCTTTTCCAGTTCCGATGCTATGTCTAGGCAAACCTTTACGTTTTTCCTAAACCCACGTCGTGATTAAGCTACCTGTAATGGTGTCTTTCTCTGCTCTAATACTTCTCCCTAAGTGAGAGATGCAGCAGATATCCATCCCAATTCGAGCCCCAACATGGGTATCCACACGAAGGCTCTTGGAACAGAAACTAGCAGACAGTCTCAAATGCATAGACCTAAAACAACTGAAACAGCTCCACGCAGTTATATACAAATACAATCTTCAAACTGACCCTTACTTCGCTCCCAAACTCGTCTCTGGTTTCTCCCTTTGTCGCCAAATGGTGTTGGCAGTAAACGTTTTCAACCAAGTCCAGGAACCCAATATGCATTTGTACAATTCTTTGATCAGAGCCCACGTTTATAACTCTCAGCCATCACAGGCCTTTTGGGTTTTCTTCGATATGCAGCATCGCGGCTTGTGGCCAGACACTTTCACGTACGCTGTTCTGTTGAAGGCATGTTGCGGGAATTATTCATTGAAACTAGTGCAAATGATTCATACCCATGTTGAGAAACTCGGGTTTTATTCGGATATAGTCGTGCCCAATTCGTTGATTGATTGCTACTTTAAGTGTGGTTTGTCAGGCGTTTGTGCGGCCAGGAAGTTGTTTGCGGTGATGGGGGAGCGAGATATCGTTTCGTGGAATACAATGATTTGTGGGTTGGTGAAGGCTAATGAGTTGAGAGAAGCCCATCGCCTGTTTGATGAAATGCCCGAGAGAGATATCGTGACGTGGAATACAATATTAGACGGGTATTCAAAGGCAGGAGAGATGGAAGCGGCATTTGAGTTGTTCCAAAAGATGCCCGAGAGGAATGTTGTGTCCTGGTCAACGATGATTTGTGGTTATTGTAAAGCTGGGGATATGGAGATGGCGATGATTTTGTTTGATAAGATGCCGGCAAAAAATGTGGTTACGTGGACTATAATAATATGTGGCTACGCAGAAAAGGGGCTGGCAAAGGATGCAATTAGCTTGTTTGAGAAAATGGAGGCGACAGGATTGGAGCCAGATGATGGAACTATCATTAGTATTTTTGGTGCTTGTGCAGAATCTGGCTTGCTTGGATTGGGTAAAAGACTTCATGCCTCAATTCAAAGGACAGGATATAAGTGTAGCACTCCTGTGTGTAATGCCATTGTTGATATGTATGCAAAATGTGGCAACTTAAATAGGGCGTTAACAGTCTTTAATGGCATGGCAAACAGAGATTTGGTGTCTTGGAATGCCATAATTCAAGGGTTGGCTATGCATGGACGTGGGGAGAAAGCTCTTAATCTTTTCTCGAGAATGATACAAGAAGGGTTTGCTCCTGATAGAGTGACCTTCATCGGTGTTTTATGTGCTTGTACTCATGCAGGGTTTGTTGATAAGGGTATTCACTACTTTCATGTAATGGAGACAGAATACGGAGTACTTAAAGAAATTGAGCATTACGGTTGCATGATTGACCTTTTAGGTCGTGGCGGACGTCTTACGGAAGCATTTAAGCTTGTCCAGAGCATGCCAATGGAACCAAATGTCATTATTTGGGGTAGCCTTGTAGGGGCATGCCGAATGCATAATGCTTTGGAAGATGCCAAGGAGGTGCTTCATCACCTGATTAAACTGGAACCAGCAGATGCTGGTCATTTCTCCATGTTGTCGAGTATATATGCAGCAGCAGGAGATTGGAATGGTGTTTCTAGTGCAAGGATGCAAATGAAGAGCACTGGCACACAGAAGCCATCAGGGGCCAGTTCAATTGAATTGGAAGATCAGGTTCATGAATTTACAGTACTGGATAAATCACACCCAAATTCAGATAGAATATATGAGGTGATTGATGGTTTAAGTCTGCATCTTAAGCGAGTTGGTTATGTCCCGAAGGAAACTGCTAAAGTTTTTTCTTGAGACAATGATTTGGTAGGATACATTACTAAAATAATACTCGTATTGCTCAAGGTTACTCTCAGAGTCTCAGTCAAAGTAGAGAGCACTACGATTGGTCCTGTATCAGCCATCATATCACTATGGCGGAGAAAGTCGTCCTTGCAGCCTATTTGTGGAGCTCTCTTTTGTGCAGTCATTAACTATACCAAAGAAGGGCATCTTGTGTTTTATTTATTTATGACACAGAACCTCTACAAGGCAAATGCCCTTTGATGAGTCCACAAAGAGCCAACACCAGATACCTACAATCACAAGCAAACAACAGGTATCTGTAAAGCTTGGAAACGGCGGAGGGAGTTGAACACAAGACATCAAATTATAGCTGGAATCTCATTCACATTGTATGACGTAAATGTTCATCAACCATTTGGCAGATATCAAGTGCCGTGTTTTTTTTGAATCATTAGGTTATGAATGTTGCAACTAGTTCTATTTTTATGTTCTTGTAAGGTTCTCTCAATGGCAGGACAGATTCACCCACTTCTCGGGGTTTGTTTTATTCTTGAAAAGGAAGCTTTATACAAATTTACTTCATACCAGTTCAAACTCTACTAGTTCTCAGAACTTCAACATAAAATCCAGCATGTTTTTCGGAAACTAACAGAAATAAATACAAAAGTTCAGGGTGAACTTGAAGGAGAGGAAAATTCTCCACTCTATAGAAGTCTCTGGTTTTGGTAACTTCTTTTTTCTGCATTATTTTCCGTTTCTTTACAGAGGAAATTCTTACTGGCCCTCTATGTTCTGGTTTTTTATTGAGGGGTGGTTCATGCTTTTATATGCAATGGGTTGTTAAATTTGAAGGAGAGGATTTGTCTAAGAATCCGTTCGTTGGGATTGTGGTTAGTTGGATGAGTCTTGCATCCAAAACTGTTCAACATCCTAGTACTATACTACTATAGTAGGATTATTTGTAGGTTATTCAGAGTTATATAGGTTCAATACCCCAAGGAAAATGCAATACTGCCATCCCGATATTATTAGACATCGCATGTACATCCGCTGAAGTTAGATTCTTTTACCTGTCTATGATTGGTGCGGTAGATGGGTTCCTAGAATGGATGGCAATGGAAATTCTTTGAACATATGATTAGGTTAGTTTGACCTGTTTGGTGTTTTAGCTGCATTGGCATCGCATTTTCGAAGGGATTAATTTAGTCTGAAATGGGCTACAAAATAACCGATATTTCGATTTTTGCTAGGTAATTGGTCATGGCCCTTGTTTAGTTTAAAAGCATTCTTCTAAATCGATTGCATTGTACATCTCCTATCTTGTTTGAACGAGTAAGTTTATTGAAATTTCGGTTAACTATCAGCAGTATTTTTGCCTTTGAAGGAATTGATGTGTTCTCGAATAGAGAAATTGGGACTACATATGCTTTGGTTGTAGGAAGAAGAGTATGTTTACATACCTCTAAATAGGAGATATTAACAACTTGAAGACTGGTCTTTGATTATTTGGTTTCTGGTTTGCAGATAGTTAGAATGTACGAACGTTGGTACTTGCTCTCGTTTTTGCCACTCGTGAGGTCTTACAAGGTAGGATGTGCAGAACACTTACAAATGTCATGTTGTGGACGGCCTCCTGAGATAGTATTTAGTTTGTCGCTTAACTTGCTTGTCGAGGCTGTAACACAGAAAGTATGGCTCACATGTCAAAATTATATGGGTCAACTGGCATCAATTGTAATTATATTACTACCTTATGTTTTGGACATTTTGGTTGGACTGACTTTGATTGTGGTGTGGAGTAAGATTGATATCTACATGTTGTAATCTCAAGAAGAGTATTTGCTAGTTTTCAATTCTGGTATTGATGAACCTTCCGCATAAGGTCATCGTAATCTGGTTTTTAGATACTTGGCTTACTGTGAGCTTGTCTTTCATTCCATTGCTGCTTGTGCGTAGATAGCCGCTTTGTGCCACTACAAAAGCTGATAATGAGGCTCATCAGTTATCCTATTTGCAGAAGCATTTGGCCAACATCTCCCTTTTGGCAGATTCTGTGGAAAGAGAGAGTGAAGAATCTCTGGTGTGTTTCACTTATGCTTACATATAATGCATTTTTTTTGTTTCTGTGTCTCGGTCATTGGTATTCTTTATTTACGTGTTCTATTTCATTTCATTTGCAAATTGTATATGCTGGAAAGTTGTGTTTTACTGATTTCTGGCTTGCTCTAACTGTTGGTTTACACCCCATTCCAGCAAAGTTCGAGCACCTTGATTTTCTAATTTATATTGGTGAGAAAGGTGCAGTCCCTGGAGCCAGGCTGCACTCTTTTGGCCCATTCGGATACTGATATTACTGAGGCACTGGATTTTGATTTGAGGACATGGTTCCACAGCTTAACATCCATCGAGTTCCTCGTTATTTGGAGCTATACAGGCCTGCTATTTCGGTGGTAAATTCAGTGCCCATCCCCATCCCAAAGCTCATCTTCACCGACGGCACCCAAACCCTAGCCCCACTCAAACACAAGCTCCTCCTCCGATCCCCTACTCAAACTCACCAGGTCGACTCAACCGCCCTCTCCGGGACCCTCCAGATCTCCCCCGACCTCGCCCGCCTCGTCCTTGACACCCTCTCTGCCACCCTCTGCTCGGATTGCGACGAAATCGAGTCGGTCAGAGGAGCCAATGTCGATGACTTGATTTTGTTTTTGTACTTTCAGTCGTATAAGAGGTTGCTGCCGAGGACGCATAAGGATTCCGCCGCGGTGGCTGATGTGTGGCCGTCGACCTCGGCTTTCGATGGGTATTTGTCGGCTCTTTCGCAGTTGCTGGTGGTTAATTCTCGTTTTATTTCTCAATGTTGTTCAATTCGTGGTTAATTGTATGTAATGATGTTAGAACTTGTTACACCACAGTAATTTATAACTTAATAGGAAGGTCTTTTCTGTCTTTTGCTTTTTCTTTTATTCCATTTCTGTTATCCCTTTTGGAGAGAAAGCAGTTAGGAGGTTTCACGTGAAGTGGGAGTATAAGAAGGAGAGAGAGAGGGAGGGAAGGGGTGTGAAGAATCAGATCTGTAATTTCTTTTCTCTTGTTCTCTCTTGTATCACGCCTGCTGTTCTTCTTCCTTGAACTTAATAGAAAGACATTGAGCACCAATTGGTTGCTCCATACCTTTCAATTGTGTGAATCTGACTGAACGCATATCAGTGGTATCAGAGCTGTCGGTTCTCGGCCTCTCTGAAACTTGTTGCTATGGTGGAAGGTACTAGATCGCATGATGTTAAGCGCATCGAAGAAACTCTCAAGGCTGTGGGACAGTTGCAGACCACTACGGAAATTCAAGCTGCAGCTTTGGAGAAGCAATCGGAGGCCATCGAACGACAATCCGAGGTCATGACTGAAGTCAAAAATCTTATCTCAGCTCTTACCCTCAAGTACGACCAATTAGCGACTCAGGTAAACCAAGCTTCTTCCTCTGTGTCCGTAAATACAAATCGCAATTTCCAACTGCCCAACCCAGGAGAATCTGGGGGTAATTTTGGTACCAATTGGACAAACCATAGATTCAACCGAGTTGATTTTCCCAAATTTGGGGGAGATGATCCAGAAGGGTGGGTCTATCGCTGTGAGAAATTCTTTGAAATTCATACCATAGATGAGCCTCAGAAGGTGAGATTAGCTGCTATCCATTTGGAAGATAAGGCCATAAGCTGGTTCAGGTGGTTTGAAAAATCACACACAGTTAGGACCTGGAGAGAGTTGCGGACTGCCATCATTGCTCGATTCAATGACAACGTTTATGAGGATGCAGTGGGACAGTTAACCAAGCTAAAACAAGTTACCACAGTGAAGGCTTATCAAGAGAAGTTTGAAGAATTGGCCAATCGAACAAATGGGCTAGGAGAAGACTTCTTTGTGAGCTGTTTTATAAGTGGCTTGAAAGAAGAGATTAAGGCAGGAGTCCAGATGTTCAGACCTATCACCATTGCTCAAGCAATGGGTCTGGCTAGATTGCAGGAGGAAACTACAGAAGCCTTGAAGAAAGCTAAAGCACCTGCAGTGTTCAACCAGAAAACTACATTTCCAACTACGAATTTTGCTGGCACTAACCATCACACCTCTCCCTACAAGACTTCACCTACCTATACCTCCAGCACCAAATCTAATTACCAAACCACTCAGCCCAATTCCATCAAACCCTTGGACTCCTATCCACCGATACTCAGATTAACTTCCAAGGACATTGAAGAAAAACGACAAAAAGGGTTATGCTATGGTTGTGATGAAAAATATTACAGAGGACATGTCTGCAAGAAGAAAACACTTTTCATGTTGGAAGCTGAAGATGAGGAGGATGAATTTCATGAAGTTCAGAGTGGGGGGGATGACATTGAGCAGACCACTGAACAAGAAGATTTGCACATTTCAGTACATGCAATTTCTGGTATGCCATCATTCAAAACTATGAGGATCAGAGGCAAAGTCAAAAAGTGTCCTCTGACTATTCTCATTGATTCTGGAAGCACCCATAATTTCTTGGATCCTATGATGGCCAAAAGGACTGGCCAAATGATCCAAAACACACAACCGCTGGCAGTAATTGTGGCAGATGGTACTAAACTTATGAGTAAAGCAGCCATATCAGACTTCACTTGGTGGATGCAAGGGACTGAATTTCAAGCTGAGGTGAGATTACTACCCTTGGGTGGGTGTGATATGGTGCTTGGGGTTCAATGGCTTACCACTTTGGGTCCTGTACTTTGGGACTTTAAGGAGCTGCGAATGGAA
This sequence comes from Vaccinium darrowii, assembly GCA_020921065.1. Taxonomy (NCBI): domain Eukaryota; kingdom Viridiplantae; phylum Streptophyta; class Magnoliopsida; order Ericales; family Ericaceae; genus Vaccinium; species Vaccinium darrowii. The sequence continues at coordinate 33,234,189 of CM037151.1, forward strand.
TTTATGGCTAAGGGTAAGAAACATGTCTTGAGAGGAGGAGCATCAGTGGAACTGCAGCAGGTGTCTTCAGCAACAATGCAAACCATCCTCAAAAAGAAGCCACAAGGGTTGGTAGCCCAACTAAACAGCATTCAAGGGGCACACTCAGGGTGGCAGCAACAAAAGGAACTAATAGAGGTAAACCCTGAACTGAATAACCTCTTACATGCCTTCAGTGACATATTCCAAGAACCAAAAGGACTACCCCCACATAGAACCCAGGACCATCATATTCCCCTACAACCAAATTCTAAACCCCCAAATTCCAGACCTTACCGATACCCCTATATCCAGAAAACTGAGATCGAAAAGATTGTAAGGGAACTTTTACAAACTGGGGTAGTGAGACCTAGCACCAGTCCATACTCTTCTCCAGTTTTGTTGGTTAAAAAGAAAGATAATAGCTGGAGAATGTGTGTTGATTACAGAGCATTGAATAAGGAGACCATTAAAGACAAATTTCCCATACCAGTGATAGATGAACTATTGGATGAATTACATGGTGCCCAGTTTTTTACCAAATTGGATCTCAGATCTGGTTATCATCAGATAAGAATGCATTGTTCAGACATTGAAAAAACAGCTTTCAAGACCCATGAAGGCCACTATGAGTTCCTAGTGATGCCGTTTGGTCTCACCAATGCCCCATCTACTTTCCAGAGTTTGATGAATGATATATTCAGACCTTACATGAGGAAATTTATTCTAGTATTCTTTGATGACATCCTGGTGTACAGCAAAACATGGAAAGACCACATGACACATTTGGAAATCTCCTTTCAAACATTAAGAGAGCAACACCTTTTTGCCAAGGCTTCTAAGTGTGTTTTTGGGAAGACTGAAGTAGAGTATTTGGGCCATTTCATTAATAGAGAGGGAGTTGCAGCTGAGAAGGGCAAGATTGATAGCATGCAATCATGGCCCAGACCCCAAAACATCAAGGCCCTTAGGGGTTTTTTAGGTCTCACTGGATATTATAGAAGATTTGTCAGAGATTATGGGAAAATCAGTAAACCATTGACTGATTTGTTGAAGAAGGATGCCTTTGCATGGAATTCAGAGGCTGAAACAGCGTTCAAGCAACTCAAATCAGCCATGGTTACCACCCCCGTCCTAGCCCTACCTGATTACTCCAAACCCTTCCTAGTGGAATGTGATGCCTCAGGTAAGGGAGTGGGCGCTGTCTTAATGCAAGAAGGAAGGCCCATAGCCTATTATAGCAAGGCACTTGCCCCCAAAAATCTTGGTCTATCTACTTATGAGAAAGAATTACTTGCTGTAGTCATGGCTGTGCAAAAATGGAGGCATTACCTCTTAGGCCACCATTTCATATTGAAGACTGATCACCTTAGCCTAAAATACCTCATGGAACAGAAGTTGAATACCTTGATGCAGCAAAAATGGCTAACCAAACTGATGGGGTTTGACTATGAAATCACCTACAAACAAGGGGCAGAGAACAAAGTTGCTGATGCACTGTCCAGAGTTGAGCCAGATGAAGAACACAAAGGGGAAAGCAATGCACTAACCATAGTACTCAGTGGTTGGGTACAAGATCTTAAAAAAAGTGTGGCAAATGATCCATCCCTTCAGAGATTGATTTCTGAGCTACAACAGGACCCTACTAACCATCCAAAGTACCAATGGCAGCATGGTCTTTTGTACCATCAGTCCAAGCTAGTGGTGGGAGATGATCCCACTTTCAAAAAAAAGCTTCTCACAGAGCATCATTCCAGTGCAATTGGGGGTCACTCCGGGGTAGAGAGAACATATAAAAGGCTCAAAGAAGCTTTTTATTGGAGGGGAATGAACAAAGAGGTGGAAACTTTTGTACAACACTGTGATATATGCCAACAGAACAAAAATGAAACCACTAAGTCTCCGGGTTTGCTGCAGCCCCTTCCCATACCAACTAGAATTTGGTCTGATATATCGATGGACTTTGTTGAAGGCTTGCCTAATTCCTTTGGGAAAACTGTCATTATGGTGGTAGTGGACCGGCTCACTAAAGCTGCTCACTTCATTGCCTTATCCCACCCTTACACAGCTACTGAGGTAGCACAAGCTTTCTTAGACAACATATATAAACTGCATGGTCTTCCAGCAACTATCATCTCCGACAGGGATCCCATCTTCACAAGTGCTTTTTGGAAAGCTCTATTCCACCTCCAGGGTACAGAGTTGTGCCTTAGCTCTTCTTACCACCCTCAGACTGATGGTCAAACTGAAGTCATCAACAGATGTTTGGAAAATTATCTTCGGTGCATGACGGGAGATAGGCCAAAACATTGGACCAAATGGTTACCCCTTGCTGAGTGGTGGTATAACACCACATACCATGCTTCTACAGGTACCACTCCTTATGAGGCTCTTTATGGCCAACCCCCTCCAAGCTATAAAGATTACATTCCAGGGACATCAACCATTGACGCTGTGGACACTACCCTTTCTGACAGACAGACAATGCTGAAGATCCTCAAATTCCATTTGGAACAGTCCCAGAATAGGATGAAGCAAATGGCAGATAAACACCGGAGTGAAAGAGTTTTGGAAGTGGGGGATTGGGTTTACTTGAAGCTCCAACCTTATAGACAGTACTCAGTGGCTTACAGAGATAATGCTAAGCTAGCTCCAAAGTTTTTTGGCCCATTCCAAGTCACAAAAAAAGTGGGACCTGTAGCCTATGAATTGGCTCTGCCCCAAGGTTCCAAGATTCATCCAATCTTCCATGTTTCCCAACTCAAGAAGAAACAGGGTCCTCTCCAGCACACTACACCTCTTTTACCCCTGCAAACCTCTTCAGGTCAACTCCATGCAGCTCCACTCACTATTCTTGATCGCAGGTTGGAAAAACGGAACAACAAACCAGTTACCATGGTCCTCGTGCAGTGGTCAAATGCAGTTCCTGAAGATGCCACATGGGAACCCCTGCACAAGCTTCTCCAACAGTTTCCATCCTTTCAACCTTGAGGACAAGGTTGATGTTAAGGGGGTGGGAATGTTACACCACAGTAATTTATAACTTAATAGGAAGGTCTTTTCTGTCTTTTGCTTTTTCTTTTATTCCATTTCTGTTATCCCTTTTGGAGAGAAAGCAGTTAGGAGGTTTCACGTGAAGTGGGAGTATAAGAAGGAGAGAGAGAGAGGGAGGGAAGGGGTGTGAAGAATCAGATCTGTAATTTCTTTTCTCTTGTTCTCTCTTGTATCACGCCTGCTGTTCTTCTTCCTTGAACTTAATAGAAAGACATTGAGCACCAATTGGTTGCTCCATACCTTTCAATTGTGTGAATCTGACTGAACGCATATCAGAACTTATGTCACATTGATTAATTATAGCCTCCAATACGATACTAGTATCTGAATCTCCACTTATTGCTGGTGGTTAATTCTCGTTTTATAAGCCCAATGTTGTTGAATTCGTGGTAAATTAAGTGCAATGGATTGTTAGTTCATATCTAAGGAATTAAGCGCAATGGATTGTTAGTTCACATCTAATGGTTATAGCCATTCACCTCCCAATGGTTAGATTCCTGCATCCGTCCAGGATTTTTGTGTTCGATTGGTTGTCCAATTTTGTTAGATTAGTCGATAGAATGGTGGGTGTACTTAAATGTGATCAATGGCGGAACCACTTTTGGGGTTTGGTCCCTGGCCTTACCCAGCTTTAAAGTTTAAACTACTAATCTACTCCATCCATCCCAAATTGTTGCTTATGTTTTGGGAATCTAACTTTTTATGAGCAGTACATAATTGTACCTAAAAAGGAGAGAAGTATCAACTTTTTTTTGTTTACTTTTTAAATTGAACATTTGTTTTGGGACAGCTGAAAAAGGAAAGCAGGGGCAACATTTTGGGACGGAGGGAGTATATCATTTTGATGTATTAATGAATTTAAGTTATTTTACATTATGTTCTAACATTTTCTTAAATAATATCAAGACAAGAAAATAAGTACCTAAGTGTTTTGGTTGCCTGAAGAAAAAAAGAAACCATATAAGTATCATATAATTTTATGTTGCGTAATCATATTTGTTTTTATAATCTAGGGATGTAGCTTACTTTAGGCTTGTCTTTCAATCTGTTGCAGCTTGTCCGTAGCAATAGCCGCCGCTTTATGCCATCAGAATCTGATGACGAGGCTCATCAGTTATCCTATTTACAGAAGCATCTTGCCAACATTATCTCTCTTTTGGCTGATTCTGTGGAAGGAAAAAGCGAATAATCTCTGGTTTGTTATATTCCTGCTTACATTTGCTACTCTTTTTTGCTTGGGTATTTAGGTCATTGATATTTTTCTTAAATAAACTCAATTTCAGAGACTTTTTGTGGTAGGCACTGTGTAAAAATATATATATATATATATAGATTTCATAAAAAAATAAAAAATTAGATTTCATAATGCATTGCAATTCTACGACCTGTAGGCCTGATCGATGCTCTTTTTAATACATCAGCTGTTAATTTAGAACTTTCACTTTCACTTATAAATATATGTGCCATTTCATTGATTTGATTTGCAATTTGTATGTTCCGGGAGCTTCTTGTTTATTTCTTTCTTTGCTTTGCTCTAATGTTGGTTGGTCCACATTTCCAGGTCTTGACGATGGAGAAGTTCGAGCACCTTGAATTTCTTATTTATTTTGGAGAAAAAGGATCAGAAAGAATTCCCTTGGCCCAGGCTGCTCCTTTTTTGCTAATTCTGATCCTGACATGCCCGCTGCTCCTGTTCCTGCGACACAAGTTCGTGATTGGCTTCTACAGAATATTGCTTCTGCATTGGAACATATTTCTGAAAGATTTTCTGCAAAAGAAAATGGACCGCCCAGTTCTTCTGATCAGGATGTTCCCATGACCGATGCCTGTGCAACTTCAATGAAGCCCTCAACTAGTGCTAGGGGTTCTAGTTTTATTGAGGGGATCTCTAAGTCATCATGTTTAAAGCAAGCATCTGATTTGCAAGGATCTTCTGTGAAGGTTAGGCTAGTTTCCCTGTGTTGCATTTCATGTTGCACGTTAAATCTTGAAAGTTGTGTTAGCTGCTGTTTGGATTTTTGATGTTGTATATTGGAATTTTATCCGTTTAGGTTCGAAGTGTTCTTGCCACTAGGAGTCTGGGCCTTTTTGTATTGTGCTGTCAACAGATTGTATGAGAATCTATATTCCGTCATGATTTAGTAACCTCGGAGGGAGGATGTTAAAACTGCCACATTATGCATGAATCTTGCTCCAGTGTCACTTGTATAAAACTGCCCCAACCTATAAAGAGATTGGTGTTTTCCTTTCGTGGCAATCGTGGGACTCGTATGCTTTCATACATCAATATTCTTCCACTTTGATTTGTGCAAATGAACTAATTTGTGGGCATTGTACTCCAACAGCACACTAGTTTAGACAATTGTTGTAGCTGGTTTATTGACTAGCTGGAAAAGTTGAGATACTTGATTGCTAATTGGAAGACAATCAGTTCAATTTAAAAAATCATGGTCAAAGTGGGGCCTTAAATGCAAACTCACTGGCTCAACAGGTTGGCTATTCTGGTGGAAGCCTTACAAACTACTCGCACTCGCCATAGAAAGAAAGCTTCCAAGTCAATGGAAAAGCCACTCGTCCACGGGCCTGCCCTAATTCTGATTTTTCACTTGAACACAGGGCAATAGGAGAGAGTAACTTTTTGGCTTTCCTATTCATCTTTTATGGGGATAGAGTCCTGTAATCTGGGTTTGGGCTTGGACCCGTGTTAAGTCTCGAATCGAAGATAAGAATGTAGGGCTAGGTCTATGCCTATCTACAACAGCCTAAACTTTCCAGCATGGCCTGAAGTCGGTACCAAGAAAGTAACCTCTCTACCCGCAGTTCTAGTCTAGGCTAATCTTTTTCCTCAGACTCTCTTTCTAATACTTCGTGGGTATGAGTGGAATTTAATATTTTCCATTGTTTGAAGTTTCTTTAGCTCCATCCTTGCTTCTAACGTAGTGTCATATTTTTGCAGGTTGGAAATTGTCACGATTCTGTCATTTACATTTTAGCACCTTTGAGATATGCCACCATCTGTGGATGCTCTGATGCAACTATTGTTCTCGGGGCTGTTGGCAAGGTACTCATCAAAATGGAGGAAGGCAGTGCTCTCTTCTTTTAGGTGTTGCAATTGTGTCCTGATCTTCTTAGATTTCCAGTTCCCTTCTGTAGTGTCATTGGTTAGAAAGTGATGATATTCCTTTCGACTAAGAAGACCTCCCTTAATTTGCTGTCCAGCCAGCAGCTTGAAACCATTCCCTATAGACATGGGTTACAGTTATCATCTGGAAGTGGAGTTTTGTACTGCTCTTGAAAGTTTTAGGACTGGGATATGATAATAATCCTCTAGTCGAGATCACTATACAGTCTGAGCGTATCATTAGTTCCAAGTGTATCGACAGAAGTTACTCCAATACGCATTTCTTTAGGACTGGGACATGAAATGCTGTTGTGTTTTACTGATTTCTGGCTTGCTCTAACTATTGGTTTACACCCCATTCCAGCAAAGTTCGAGCACCTTGATTTTATATTTCATGTTAGTCATATTTCACTTATGTGCCTGTGAATGTATATAAAGGGGATCCCTACTAGGCGAAGTGACTGCTCACCCCTTTTTTTTTGGTTTCAGTCTTTCAGGTACAATCAAGTGACATGAGTTAGGATTGCGAGTGGCGTATGACATTACTGAAGCATGGCATGAAAGTACTTTTCATCATCAACAAACCCCATCATTTTGGAAACAAATGTTGTATTTCGATCTTTTACTACTTTGAAACATGTTTTCTATTGGGAAATGGGAACCGATGTAGCTCAAGGCTCTTTATAATTTAATCTGTGAGTTGACTTTGGATAAATGTATGGTGAATATTTGTTATACTCTGTAGAGGAAATGATTATTGTTTATGTTGAAAATCTAGGGCGTGACAATAAGGGACTCAGTAGTACATATCATGCCAAAAGCTTTATCTAACCTAGCCAATTTTTACAAAAAAAACTACACCCTTGTTGTAACGACCCGCCCCGGATCAGCACTTCGGCGGGTCCCAAACCCGACCTGGCAAAGGACCCTGTACGTGATCACGACCGCACCATGGGACTAGCAGTGGACACCACCTAAAAACAACCTGCAAACTGGAACCCGAAACGGGTTCCAGGAGAGTGTGTGAGACATAGATATAATTCAAACAACTTATCGTTCAATTCTCATAAGAATTACGCGTACATGACACAACACACAACCAACCCGTCACACAACCTCGACACTCAATTACAACCCACCGACTCCCACGCTTCCGCTGCACAACTCTGAAACACAACCGCGACACACAGTCAACTCTCAGCCAATCCTGACACACATTCACGATACACAGTGTAGCCCTACACACAACCAATCCTGACTCACAATCACCGCACACGGTCTATCCCCGACACCCGGCCAACCCTGACACACAACTAACCCCGACACGCTATCTCGTCACACAACCTCCATTCTCGATACACAACCTCATCACGCAACCTGGCTCGGCACACAACCAGTCTCGACACACATCCACATCACACAACCTCACCCGATACGCAACCTCATCACTTTACCAGACTCGGCACACATCCAAACTCGGCACATAGCCACAATAACAATATATAACAAGATTAAGCAGAAACGCGTAAATAACTCGGCACACAGCCAATTTCGGCACACAGCCACGGCACACAGCCAATTTCGGCACACAGCCACGGCACTCAGCCAATTTCGGCACACAGCCACAACAACAATATGTAACAAAATTAAACAGAATTATATCATAAGATCAGATCCAATCCACAACACAAACACTAACAATTGACTATACAACATCAAATTCAAAAGATCGGCTCTAAGCCACATTTATCGGCACTTATGCCACCGGCCCATGGCCCCATTATCGGCACTTATGCCACCGGCCCATGGCCCCATTATCGGCACTTATGCCACAATTCAATATCGGCACGTTTGCCCAATCCGGCCCATGGCCCCATTATCGGCACGTATGCCACAATTCAATATCGGCACGTTTGCCACAATTTAATATCGGCACGTTTGCCCGGCCCATGGCCCCATTATCGGCACGTATGCCACAATTCAATATCACAAATCATACCAAAGGAGTTACATCTGTGAATCAACACTCACCTCGATCTCCAAAGATAAAGATAGATTCAACTTTGTTTCTGGCATCTTGGTTGTGCCCGTACATTCCTCTGTACCATTTATCCTCAATTAGCTCAAAATCATTCACAATCAATAATAAAACACTAGTTAAGACCAAAGACATCCAAAGGTTCACACTCATATGCAAACAAAATGCTTAAACACACTTATGACAACTCGACACCCTTGCGGTCCACGAATTTATAGAATTAATTCACCAATCCAAATGTTCCAATATTTTCACCGTACACCTTAAACACAAGTAGAAACAACATACTAAAAACTTAGAATTTTCTGTACCCAATAGCTATTTTAAAACAATTAACAAATGAACTCCAACTCCCAGCAAAAACCTGTCAAACAGATTCACGATCAACTTTAAGTAAAAAACTGCTATCACTGGAAAATAATCAAGCTACAAGGCCTATCAATTCCGAAAGCCTTACGAGTCTACTTTCTAACGCAACAAGCGGATTGAAATTCCAAGCTTACAAGACCAAGTTATGGCCGTTCCCGTAAGATGCAACAGTGCAGTCTACCCAAACACGAACCTGACACCAGTTTGGTTCACGAATTTTCATATTTTCTGTACTTCTCATAAATTAACGAAAATTTAACACAAGGTCTAGAACTCATATGGGTACCTCCAGTTAAATTTTCAGAAAATTCAGAATATGGAAACCATGTCTAAAAATTCGGCCAAAACCATGGCAGATTTGATTCTCATAAAACCAGTCGATGAAACCCCTCTCCTTCCTCCCACGAATTTTATAAAAAACACATCCCCAATCACGTTTAAAAGAGGCTAAAGACCAGATTAACTTGCAAAAGAGAAACATATCTCAAGAATTTCAGAAATTTAAACACCAATTCTTACCTTAATTCTGTTTTCCCCCAATTTTTCCTTCTCCTCTTCTTCTTCTTCTTCTTCTTCTTCTTCTTCTTCGTCCTACGGTCTCCCTCTCTCTCTTTCTCCCAACTGATTGCTCTCCCTCTCTCCTCAATCATCAGACACAAATAGGAAAAGAAAGAAAATATCTAGGCACAATTACACTCCACCCCCTCCAACTATCAATTCTATTCACTTAAGCCCAAAACTCATAATCACTCTAAAATGCGGATTAAAATATAACACCCGGAACGGGTGTTACAACTCTCCCCCCCTTTAGGAATTTCGTCCCCGAAATTAGTTACCCATAATGCACTATTAAAACATGTGACAACAATACTTATAACCGTACTGATACCTGTCACCTTTCCTGGAGTCGCCTAATCATTTTTGTTGTATTATAACAAACACCTTCCCCGGCACAGCAGCCACTTACCCCTGTAGCAACATCAAACCTTCGCCATCACGCTATCCCACATCTGAACATCAACAACAACAACAACAAACAACAACAATATATTTCCACTGCCAAGAATGTTAGATAAACTTCACACCTAGCCACTTGGCAAATGCAAGCCGACACCCTAGGTCCACTGCTAGACCACCCTCACACAACACCTAATGATCTAGAACATTTCTAGCCCAAACACCCATTCGATCCCATGTAAGACCTACTACACTGCTCTGATACCAACTGTAACGACCCGCCCCGGATCAGCACTTCGGCGGGTCCCAAACCCGACCTGGCAAAGGACCCTGTACGTGATCACGACCGCACCATGGGACTAGCAGTGGACACCACCTAAAAACAACCTGCAAACTGGAACCCGAAACGGGTTCCAGGAGAGTGTGTGAGACATAGATATAATTCAAACAACTTATCGTTCAATTCTCATAAGAATTACGCGTACATGACACAACACACAACCAACCCGTCACACAACCTCGACACTCAATTACAACCCACCGACTCCCACGCTTCCGCTGCACAACTCTGAAACACAACCGCGACACACAGTCAACTCTCAGCCAATCCTGACACACATTCACGATACACAGTGTAGCCCTACACACAACCAATCCTGACTCACAATCACCGCACACGGTCTATCCCCGACACCCGGCCAACCCTGACACACAACTAACCCCGACACGCTATCTCGTCACACAACCTCCATTCTCGATACACAACCTCATCACGCAACCTGGCTCGGCACACAACCAGTCTCGACACACATCCACATCACACAACCTCACCCGATACGCAACCTCATCACTTTACCAGACTCGGCACACATCCAAACTCGGCACATAGCCACAATAACAATATATAACAAGATTAAGCAGAAACGCGTAAATAACTCGGCACACAGCCAATTTCGGCACACAGCCACGGCACACAGCCAATTTCGGCACACAGCCACGGCACTCAGCCAATTTCGGCACACAGCCACAACAACAATATGTAACAAAATTAAACAGAATTATATCATAAGATCAGATCCAATCCACAACACAAACACTAACAATTGACTATACAACATCAAATTCAAAAGATCGGCTCTAAGCCACATTTATCGGCACTTATGCCACCGGCCCATGGCCCCATTATCGGCACTTATGCCACCGGCCCATGGCCCCATTATCGGCACTTATGCCACAATTCAATATCGGCACGTTTGCCCAATCCGGCCCATGGCCCCATTATCGGCACGTATGCCACAATTCAATATCGGCACGTTTGCCACAATTTAATATCGGCACGTTTGCCCGGCCCATGGCCCCATTATCGGCACGTATGCCACAATTCAATATCACAAATCATACCAAAGGAGTTACATCTGTGAATCAACACTCACCTCGATCTCCAAAGATAAAGATAGATTCAACTTTGTTTCTGGCATCTTGGTTGTGCCCGTACATTCCTCTGTACCATTTATCCTCAATTAGCTCAAAATCATTCACAATCAATAATAAAACACTAGTTAAGACCAAAGACATCCAAAGGTTCACACTCATATGCAAACAAAATGCTTAAACACACTTATGACAACTCGACACCCTTGCGGTCCACGAATTTATAGAATTAATTCACCAATCCAAATGTTCCAATATTTTCACCGTACACCTTAAACACAAGTAGAAACAACATACTAAAAACTTAGAATTTTCTGTACCCAATAGCTATTTTAAAACAATTAACAAATGAACTCCAACTCCCAGCAAAAACCTGTCAAACAGATTCACGATCAACTTTAAGTCAAAAACTGCTATCACTGGAAAATAATCAAGCTACAAGGCCTATCAATTCCGAAAGCCTTACGAGTCTACTTTCTAACGCAACAAGCGGATTGAAATTCCAAGCTTACAAGACCAAGTTATGGCCGTTCCCGTAAGATGCAACAGTGCAGTCTACCCAAACACGAACCTGACACCAGTTTGGTTCACGAATTTTCATATTTTCTGTACTTCTCATAAATTAACGAAAATTTAACACAAGGTCTAGAACTCATATGGGTACCTCCAGTTAAATTTTCAGAAAATTCAGAATATGGAAACCATGTCTAAAAATTCGGAATATGCAAATTGTATATGACTGAACGCATATCAGAACTTATGTCACATTGATTAATTATAGCCTCCAATACGATACTAGTATCTGAATCTCCACTTATTGCTGGTGGTTAATTCTCGTTTTATAAGCCCAATGTTGTTGAATTCGTGGTAAATTAAGTGCAATGGATTGTTAGTTCATATCTAAGGAATTAAGCGCAATGGATTGTTAGTTCACATCTAATGGTTATAGCCATTCACCTCCCAATGGTTAGATTCCTGCATCCGTCCAGGATTTTTGTGTTCGATTGGTTGTCCAATTTTGTTAGATTAGTCGATAGAATGGTGGGTGTACTTAAATGTGATCAATGGCGGAACCACTTTTGGGGTTTGGTCCCTGGCCTTACCCAGCTTTAAAGTTTAAACTACTAATCTACTCCATCCATCCCAAATTGTTGCTTATGTTTTGGGAATCTAACTTTTTATGAGCAGTACATAATTGTACCTAAAAAGGAGAGAAGTATCAACTTTTTTTTGTTTACTTTTTAAATTGAACATTTGTTTTGGGACAGCTGAAAAAGGAAAGCAGGGGCAACATTTTGGGACGGAGGGAGTATATCATTTTGATGTATTAATGAATTTAAGTTATTTTACATTATGTTCTAACATTTTCTTAAATAATATCAAGACAAGAAAATAAGTACCTAAGTGTTTTGGTTGCCTGAAGAAAAAAAGAAACCATATAAGTATCATATAATTTTATGTTGCGTAATCATATTTGTTTTTATAATCTAGGGATGTAGCTTACTTTAGGCTTGTCTTTCAATCTGTTGCAGCTTGTCCGTAGCAATAGCCGCCGCTTTATGCCATCAGAATCTGATGACGAGGCTCATCAGTTATCCTATTTACAGAAGCATCTTGCCAACATTATCTCTCTTTTGGCTGATTCTGTGGAAGGAAAAAGCGAATAATCTCTGGTTTGTTATATTCCTGCTTACATTTGCTACTCTTTTTTGCTTGGGTATTTAGGTCATTGATATTTTTCTTAAATAAACTCAATTTCAGAGACTTTTTGTGGTAGGCACTGTGTAAAAATATATATATATATATATATAGATTTCATAAAAAAATAAAAAATTAGATTTCATAATGCATTGCAATTCTACGACCTGTAGGCCTGATCGATGCTCTTTTTAATACATCAGCTGTTAATTTAGAACTTTCACTTTCACTTATAAATATATGTGCCATTTCATTGATTTGATTTGCAATTTGTATGTTCCGGGAGCTTCTTGTTTATTTCTTTCTTTGCTTTGCTCTAATGTTGGTTGGTCCACATTTCCAGGTCTTGACGATGGAGAAGTTCGAGCACCTTGAATTTCTTATTTATTTTGGAGAAAAAGGATCAGAAAGAATTCCCTTGGCCCAGGCTGCTCCTTTTTTGCTAATTCTGATCCTGACATGCCCGCTGCTCCTGTTCCTGCGACACAAGTTCGTGATTGGCTTCTACAGAATATTGCTTCTGCATTGGAACATATTTCTGAAAGATTTTCTGCAAAAGAAAATGGACCGCCCAGTTCTTCTGATCAGGATGTTCCCATGACCGATGCCTGTGCAACTTCAATGAAGCCCTCAACTAGTGCTAGGGGTTCTAGTTTTATTGAGGGGATCTCTAAGTCATCATGTTTAAAGCAAGCATCTGATTTGCAAGGATCTTCTGTGAAGGTTAGGCTAGTTTCCCTGTGTTGCATTTCATGTTGCACGTTAAATCTTGAAAGTTGTGTTAGCTGCTGTTTGGATTTTTGATGTTGTATATTGGAATTTTATCCGTTTAGGTTCGAAGTGTTCTTGCCACTAGGAGTCTGGGCCTTTTTGTATTGTGCTGTCAACAGATTGTATGAGAATCTATATTCCGTCATGATTTAGTAACCTCGGAGGGAGGATGTTAAAACTGCCACATTATGCATGAATCTTGCTCCAGTGTCACTTGTATAAAACTGCCCCAACCTATAAAGAGATTGGTGTTTTCCTTTCGTGGCAATCGTGGGACTCGTATGCTTTCATACATCAATATTCTTCCACTTTGATTTGTGCAAATGAACTAATTTGTGGGCATTGTACTCCAACAGCACACTAGTTTAGACAATTGTTGTAGCTGGTTTATTGACTAGCTGGAAAAGTTGAGATACTTGATTGCTAATTGGAAGACAATCAGTTCAATTTAAAAAATCATGGTCAAAGTGGGGCCTTAAATGCAAACTCACTGGCTCAACAGGTTGGCTATTCTGGTGGAAGCCTTACAAACTACTCGCACTCGCCATAGAAAGAAAGCTTCCAAGTCAATGGAAAAGCCACTCGTCCACGGGCCTGCCCTAATTCTGATTTTTCACTTGAACACAGGGCAATAGGAGAGAGTAACTTTTTGGCTTTCCTATTCATCTTTTATGGGGATAGAGTCCTGTAATCTGGGTTTGGGCTTGGACCCGTGTTAAGTCTCGAATCGAAGATAAGAATGTAGGGCTAGGTCTATGCCTATCTACAACAGCCTAAACTTTCCAGCATGGCCTGAAGTCGGTACCAAGAAAGTAACCTCTCTACCCGCAGTTCTAGTCTAGGCTAATCTTTTTCCTCAGACTCTCTTTCTAATACTTCGTGGGTATGAGTGGAATTTAATATTTTCCATTGTTTGAAGTTTCTTTAGCTCCATCCTTGCTTCTAACGTAGTGTCATATTTTTGCAGGTTGGAAATTGTCACGATTCTGTCATTTACATTTTAGCACCTTTGAGATATGCCACCATCTGTGGATGCTCTGATGCAACTATTGTTCTCGGGGCTGTTGGCAAGGTACTCATCAAAATGGAGGAAGGCAGTGCTCTCTTCTTTTAGGTGTTGCAATTGTGTCCTGATCTTCTTAGATTTCCAGTTCCCTTCTGTAGTGTCATTGGTTAGAAAGTGATGATATTCCTTTCGACTAAGAAGACCTCCCTTAATTTGCTGTCCAGCCAGCAGCTTGAAACCATTCCCTATAGACATGGGTTACAGTTATCATCTGGAAGTGGAGTTTTGTACTGCTCTTGAAAGTTTTAGGACTGGGATATGATAATAATCCTCTAGTCGAGATCACTATACAGTCTGAGCGTATCATTAGTTCCAAGTGTATCGACAGAAGTTACTCCAATACGCATTTCTTTAGGACTGGGACATGAAATGCTGTTGTGTTTTACTGATTTCTGGCTTGCTCTAACTATTGGTTTACACCCCATTCCAGCAAAGTTCGAGCACCTTGATTTTATATTTCATGTTAGTCATATTTCACTTATGTGCCTGTGAATGTATATAAAGGGGATCCCTACTAGGCGAAGTGACTGCTCACCCCTTTTTTTTTGGTTTCAGTCTTTCAGGTACAATCAAGTGACATGAGTTAGGATTGCGAGTGGCGTATGACATTACTGAAGCATGGCATGAAAGTACTTTTCATCATCAACAAACCCCATCATTTTGGAAACAAATGTTGTATTTCGATCTTTTACTACTTTGAAACATGTTTTCTATTGGGAAATGGGAACCGATGTAGCTCAAGGCTCTTTATAATTTAATCTGTGAGTTGACTTTGGATAAATGTATGGTGAATATTTGTTATACTCTGTAGAGGAAATGATTATTGTTTATGTTGAAAATCTAGGGCGTGACAATAAGGGACTCAGTAGTACATATCATGCCAAAAGCTTTATCTAACCTAGCCAATTTTTACAAAAAAAACTACACCCTTGTTGTAACGACCCGCCCCGGATCAGCACTTCGGCGGGTCCCAAACCCGACCTGGCAAAGGACCCTGTACGTGATCACGACCGCACCATGGGACTAGCAGTGGACACCACCTAAAAACAACCTGCAAACTGGAACCCGAAACGGGTTCCAGGAGAGTGTGTGAGACATAGATATAATTCAAACAACTTATCGTTCAATTCTCATAAGAATTACGCGTACATGACACAACACACAACCAACCCGTCACACAACCTCGACACTCAATTACAACCCACCGACTCCCACGCTTCCGCTGCACAACTCTGAAACACAACCGCGACACACAGTCAACTCTCAGCCAATCCTGACACACATTCACGATACACAGTGTAGCCCTACACACAACCAATCCTGACTCACAATCACCGCACACGGTCTATCCCCGACACCCGGCCAACCCTGACACACAACTAACCCCGACACGCTATCTCGTCACACAACCTCCATTCTCGATACACAACCTCATCACGCAACCTGGCTCGGCACACAACCAGTCTCGACACACATCCACATCACACAACCTCACCCGATACGCAACCTCATCACTTTACCAGACTCGGCACACATCCAAACTCGGCACATAGCCACAATAACAATATATAACAAGATTAAGCAGAAACGCGTAAATAACTCGGCACACAGCCAATTTCGGCACACAGCCACGGCACACAGCCAATTTCGGCACACAGCCACGGCACTCAGCCAATTTCGGCACACAGCCACAACAACAATATGTAACAAAATTAAACAGAATTATATCATAAGATCAGATCCAATCCACAACACAAACACTAACAATTGACTATACAACATCAAATTCAAAAGATCGGCTCTAAGCCACATTTATCGGCACTTATGCCACCGGCCCATGGCCCCATTATCGGCACTTATGCCACCGGCCCATGGCCCCATTATCGGCACTTATGCCACAATTCAATATCGGCACGTTTGCCCAATCCGGCCCATGGCCCCATTATCGGCACGTATGCCACAATTCAATATCGGCACGTTTGCCACAATTTAATATCGGCACGTTTGCCCGGCCCATGGCCCCATTATCGGCACGTATGCCACAATTCAATATCACAAATCATACCAAAGGAGTTACATCTGTGAATCAACACTCACCTCGATCTCCAAAGATAAAGATAGATTCAACTTTGTTTCTGGCATCTTGGTTGTGCCCGTACATTCCTCTGTACCATTTATCCTCAATTAGCTCAAAATCATTCACAATCAATAATAAAACACTAGTTAAGACCAAAGACATCCAAAGGTTCACACTCATATGCAAACAAAATGCTTAAACACACTTATGACAACTCGACACCCTTGCGGTCCACGAATTTATAGAATTAATTCACCAATCCAAATGTTCCAATATTTTCACCGTACACCTTAAACACAAGTAGAAACAACATACTAAAAACTTAGAATTTTCTGTACCCAATAGCTATTTTAAAACAATTAACAAATGAACTCCAACTCCCAGCAAAAACCTGTCAAACAGATTCACGATCAACTTTAAGTCAAAAACTGCTATCACTGGAAAATAATCAAGCTACAAGGCCTATCAATTCCGAAAGCCTTACGAGTCTACTTTCTAA
Source organism: Vaccinium darrowii (assembly GCA_020921065.1). Classification (NCBI taxonomy): domain Eukaryota; kingdom Viridiplantae; phylum Streptophyta; class Magnoliopsida; order Ericales; family Ericaceae; genus Vaccinium; species Vaccinium darrowii. The sequence continues at coordinate 33,251,288 of CM037151.1, forward strand.
CGCAACAAGCGGATTGAAATTCCAAGCTTACAAGACCAAGTTATGGCCGTTCCCGTAAGATGCAACAGTGCAGTCTACCCAAACACGAACCTGACACCAGTTTGGTTCACGAATTTTCATATTTTCTGTACTTCTCATAAATTAACGAAAATTTAACACAAGGTCTAGAACTCATATGGGTACCTCCAGTTAAATTTTCAGAAAATTCAGAATATGGAAACCATGTCTAAAAATTCGGCCAAAACCATGGCAGATTTGATTCTCATAAAACCAGTCGATGAAACCCCTCTCCTTCCTCCCACGAATTTTATAAAAAACACATCCCCAATCACGTTTAAAAGAGGCTAAAGACCAGATTAACTTGCAAAAGAGAAACATATCTCAAGAATTTCAGAAATTTAAACACCAATTCTTACCTTAATTCTGTTTTCCCCCAATTTTTCCTTCTCCTCTTCTTCTTCTTCTTCTTCTTCTTCTTCTTCTTCGTCCTACGGTCTCCCTCTCTCTCTTTCTCCCAACTGATTGCTCTCCCTCTCTCCTCAATCATCAGACACAAATAGGAAAAGAAAGAAAATATCTAGGCACAATTACACTCCACCCCCTCCAACTATCAATTCTATTCACTTAAGCCCAAAACTCATAATCACTCTAAAATGCGGATTAAAATATAACACCCGGAACGGGTGTTACACTTGTAGACTTGAGAACCCCATTAAACTACTACAACACTACCACGTTTCACTCAAAGACACAAAGCTTCAAGTTAGAGCTAAGACACAGATCCAAAAAAACCCAGCTACTGATTGGAGCCACAAACAGAACCATTTTAATCTTTTTATTCGTCTTTGTTTGAGCTTCAAGCCTCCCAATAGATCTAATGAGCCCTGGAATCACCACCCTTGCTCTAGCACACATAGGCGTATCAACCCACATGAAGTAGCCACATGCACCACGTTTCTGCTTTTTCATCAACAGAACTTCTTTCTCATTTACATTATATTGGCGCGCAACAAACCCACAGAGAGAGAGAGAGTTGATCTTACCCCATACCGCTCACACCCAACAAACCTCCTTCCTAGGTTGGCAGCAATCCATGAGCATGATATCTTCCCCAACCTCCCACAGAAGCAGATTTGGTTGTCCATTTCTTCTTCTTCTTTCTCTCTAGTTCTGACTTGCTCTTTTTTTTTTTGGGCGTAATATTGCAATGGTTGGATTGTTTTATACAAGAGAGAGGATGCACAGTGACCAAATATGGCGGGAGTGTTTTCCTCCAAGGGAGGGGGTGGTGAAATACCACCTAGGTTGGCCCCCATTTGGACGGGGAGAGTGAGCGGCATGAGGGATGGGGTCTTTTTAAACGCAAAATTGAAACTTTGGGGTCAAACGCGCCCAAGTGATACGTTAGGGACCAAAATGGAACGAATCTCATACTTTGGGGACCAAAAATGTCTAATAAGCCATTATCCTTTCTTCTTTTCTCACCATTTTAACATAACCTTTCTTTTCCTTTCTGTGACTGCTTCTATGAGTCGTCTGTAACTGATCCTTTAAGACCTCAGCTCAAACGCGCATGCCATTTCTACCAATTTCCCGAGAAAACATGCCCAATCAGGACGACATCCGTAATCTCCCCATCGACATTGCTTTCGCTCGCCTCGGAGGTAATTCTCTCTCTCTCTCTCTTCTGCGTAATTTGATGTATTTTGATTGGATTTTGTGTAATTTGATTTGGTGAATTGTGATGATTGAAGAATGGTTGGTTGATCGGAAGAGAATACCGTCCGATTGGAGGAAACGGCTGGTGGCAGTGAGAGCCAAGATGTCGACGGCATTTTCGTCGCTTCCTAAGGAAATTGATCCTTACTTCCAAACCCTAGACCCCGAAGGTTACTTTGATTTTCTCTTAACTTTGTTATTCTCTCACATAGCGCCTGCCTCTTGTGTCCATCTGATCACTTTAGTTCACTTGCAACAATTTGTTACGGTTTTTTTGGGTTTTGGTGAGTGTTTTTTTTTGGGTAATGGAAGTCTCCTGAACCAGGCTAATCTCTCCAGCTCCTCCCATAGCCCTTTTCACGCGTGAAGTGAGGTGGCCCAAGGACAAATCAAAATTCCTGGGGAAATTGATCCTGCCACCTTGAATGAGTCATTCGCAAGGTTTAAGTAACGGTATCGGGATACGTGACTGTAATGGTCTCGGTGTTTTGTTATACTGAACGATACGGAACGGAAATTGATTGGAGCAGTCGTGAAGTTTTTTCCAATAAAAAGAATAATCAAATGCCTAAATTCCCGCAACTATGGAGGCCAAATCGGGAAAATGTAGATATGCGTGTGATTTTTCATCTCACTGACACATTGGGGTGTCATGGTAAAGGCTCAAAAACCATTACACATCCGTCGATACGATGCGTAACATTTGGATATTTAAAACCTTGGTCATCCGGGAAATTAAATACTTACTTTGTTTCTGTTGAAGCATCCAACTCAAAACCAATTGACAATGAGTGGAGAGGCCGTCGAGTCTCACATTCTAGGTTTGAAGGTTATAATTAATCAAAGTAGGACAAGCTCTAACACTTCCCAGCGAGTGTAACCCCTAAACCGCACGTGCTGAGGTAAACAGCGGATCCAGGATTGCAACGAAATATGGTGCACTTAAGGCACAAACAACGGGGCAATCAACCAAGAGAGTCTTGTCCAAAATCCTCCGAAATTCTAGTTCTGATACCATGTTACAAGCATCCAACTCAAAAACTCAACTAAAAGCCTAAGCTGTTAGAGAGATGAGCAACTTTATTTTCTCTATTCTCAACAGTTTCCAAATCTCGTTTTTTTTATTTCTATTCACACTGTTCCACAAAGGTAATCCACTACGAAAAGAGGTGCAATTTTTGGATTAAAAAAATAAAGTGCTTCCGTTTATAATTATTTAAATTTCTGATACCAAAAGGGGTCAATGAGTTCTTCAATTTAGTGTCAGAAAATTTTAAACATTATGTACGGAAGTACTTCATTTTTTTATTCCAAAATTGCATGTCTTTTTGTAGTGGACCAACTTCTTGGGACGGAGTGAGTATTGGAACCAAAGAACTACATGGCGGTATCTGTTGGTAGTTCAAATGTGCACGGTCACTGTACAGAAGATGAACAAGAATGTTGGGAAATATGGAAGTTTATTAACTGGTGGGATGGCGCACTCTAGACACTTAGAATAGAGATGTACCTACACATGCAGCCAATCATTAACTGGGTGTGTATTTATCTTGTTATGTTCTGTACACATCTTTGTTATGTTCTGTACATCTTGGCAATGATGACTCTAATAATTTGCCAATGCTTAATTTTATTTGATGAATAACATTGCACATCAGAGTAGTTAGGCTAAAAGGATTATGAGTTATGATGAATGCGAAAACATCACTTTAGAAGTTCATAGTTGAATGCTGAGATTTATTTGTTGCGTGGATTTGTTGTGCCCTGTGAATTCTTAGTAGTCAAGATATGGCGATATACAGAATTGTTAGATTGGAAATTCAAGAAGTCTTGCTTTGCAGAGCTGAGTTCTTCTTCTTTGTTATGAACTATTCTTTTGTTGTATGATATTTTTTTATTTCATCCTTCCAGGAATTGGTTACTTGGAAGCCAAACAAATATACGATATTCTTCTGAAGTCAGCTCCAGAAAGCCGTAATATTTTTGGCCGGCTTTCAGGTGCTGCTGTAAGAACTATAATACTCTCTCTCTCTCTCTCTCTCTCTCTCTCTCTCTCTCTCTCTCTCTCTCTCTCTCTCTCCTTGCCCTTTTTTCTACATATGGTTCTCAATTTTTTCCCCACCTGTGGCAGGGTACTTGGGAGTCGATTGTGCGATCTTTCGAGAAAGATCATATTTACCTTGGTGAGGCTGCTCAGACAATGGTTCAAAATGTCAATTATGAAATGTGAGGGCTCCCATTATTATGTATTCGGTTAATCTGAAAAGTACATAATACTGTGTTTCATGTTATGATCAAGTGTATGTATGTGTTTCACACTTGAAGCCCATATCAGAAGAAGCAGGTTCAAAAGACTCAACAGCAACTTGCAGAACTAGAGCGCAAGGAAGCTGATATCAAAAGAACTGCAGCACTTTCAGCTGCTAAATTTTTGGAGGCTTGTCAAGAGCTAGGATTGCATGTATGATGCTGCATAAGCCCACTCTAAGTGTTCATCAAGATTGTTTGATGTCTACCTCTTTCATGAAGGAACCATTTAATTGTCAACTGTTATTTTTTTGGGCAGGGAACAAACGTGCGGTTGGAACTGTTAGAAACTGCAAAAACATCTCTCCCAGACACATTTAAGAGGATTCTGGAAGTTTTGAGTGGTGATTCTGTGTCACAGGCCATTGAGTTTTATTCAAGTTTTGTCAGAGATGTGCATTCCGAAAAGGATGTAAGAACATTAGAAATTTTGGTTTAGTAAGTTTGTAGCTAAATGAATTGTGCCAACTTCTAATGGTTATGTTGAATTTGGTTAGCATTATTGTTGCTAGATATGTACAACTAAGGCATAATACAGTTTTCATTAGTATGGCCGAGGAGCTGGGGACTATTCTCTTGCATGCCAGCTGTAACTCTGGTTGTTTGTTGTGATTGTAGAGAACTGTGAGGACTATTCTACCAAATCTAAGGAACATTCTCGAAAACCCCCCTTCTCTGAGTATTTCTTTGGGCTCTGAAGTTCTTGATACCACGACAGGTCAAGCCAACGCTAATGTATCATACGATGCAACCGGGGACATGGATGTTGCAGCTGATAGTATTGACTGGGATATTACTGTTGACAGCTCTGAGATTGATTGGGATATTGGTACCATGGAAGAAACAGAAGATGCTGGCAATGGATTGGGTCCTTATGAGATGGTGAATGCCAGTGAAATTTTTCCAAACTCTTCGCCAAGTGATGGTGGAGAATCTGATATGAAATTGAAATATAAAGACGAAGATGGCCTAGTGCCAGAGGTTTCTGTGTCGGATATGTCATGGGCTATTAGTGTTGAACATCCTCAAGTTCATTTAGCCAAAGATGTTGGCTTGTTAAACACAGTACCAGAGTCTCCTGCAGCCATTTCAGATATGTTAACTGAAACCCAAGTAATTACCCAACAGAAGAGCCAACTTTTGGAAACAGAGTACAGGAATAAGGTTCTTGATGACTTATTTGAGGTATGTTTTTATATTCCATGTGTAAAAGAGAAGGAAATGTTTCATTACCTTTTAGGTGAAATTGTTTTCCGTTGATCATAGATTCACATCAAAGCTTGTTGACATGAATTGATATTTTGTTCGGACATTTTTTTCCAGATTAAAGCTTTCTTGTATCAACGGTTGATGGAGTTGACAAATGAGGAAACTCTGTCCTTACAACATCAAGTCCAGGCAGTCGCTCCTTTCGTGTTGCAGCAATACTCTTCTGACACAATTCGGAAAATGCTATCTGATGTCTCTTTGGCCATCTCTTCATTGACCAACAGAAAAACTCGGGATCTGATCATGATTCTCAACTCTAAAAGGTGCTACAACTTTGTTTCAATAGGCTTTATACCTTCATCCATTTGTTCACCCTCAAATTTCGTCCTCTTGAGAATGTGCAAATGATTAGTGAGTAATACTTACAAGACTCCTCTATTGTAGTTTATACGGGCCTATTTATGTTACTACCACAACCAATTCATGAATATCTTCAATTATACTCCTATTCTAGTAAACTTTATGGATATCCCTTGGCTGAGCAGAATGGCGTAAAAGGATCCATGATGCCTTCCATAATTGATTGGGACACAAGCATAGTTTGGTTTGTTGTTGCGAGGAAATTATTGCTTCTTGTTGTGACCATCTCAGGAGTTGTTTTGTTCCTACCCTGATGGTTGAGAATAACAGTACTTTGCCTGACTTTTTCTGCTACCCCTTTAGTCATGCACATTATTGTTTTGGTGTTCCGTTTTGTGACAGTATAGCCACACTTATTATTCCGGATGAGTTGTGACATTGTAATGTATTTGACTGGTAATCTAAATTCCAGATTTCTAGATAGACTAGTGAGTACACTAGAGGAAAAGAAACTCCATGAAGTGAAGCTGAAGGAGGGTTTGAAGGACTTGGCTGTCAAACGCATGGAGCTTCAGAATTCATTGACATCATTGTGGCCGAAGCAGGTAAGTTCTTCATTCCATCATTGCTTAACTGAACAACCGTGGCCATAACACCGGAGCACCTGCAAAGTCAAATGATTTGTTTAAGATGGTTGGATTCTTGTGCGTTGAGATAGTAATCATGGAATCTGTTTGGATCATGGATTTGTGAAGGTGTCACCAAGAGAAAGGCAGACTAGGAACTTAAGGAAATAAATTTTTTTTGGTAAGAAATAAATTGGTTTTTCTCCCTTCATAATATTTAATCTTTTTTGGACATTTCTATTCCTCTATAAATTCCTCCCACAGATCCATGATGCAAACACAGCCTTAAATTGGAGGATCTTACGACTGTGGTTCAGCTAAATCTGACTCTTTCCCTGGCACTTTTGCATTCATAAAAATAGAACTCATGTGTTAATGCTCTCCCTCTTCCTATCTATCAATTGCAATAATATTAGGTAATTTGATCTTATAATTTGGGCAACATACATGCTTGCAGCCGTTCAAAAAAAAAAAAAAATTGTATGTACTTGCGCGTAACTGCATTGGACACCTCTCTCTCTTCTCTTTCTCTCTCTCACGAATTGAATTACCCATTTCCAGTTGAATACTTAATAGGTGGTTGTTTTGCTGTATCTATTGCAGGAAGCAGCTGTGGCAAAAACCAGAGAGTTGAAAAGGCTTTGTGAGAGTACATTGTCAACCATGTTCGAAGGAAGACCTGTCAATATAATTGGGGAGATCAATACCCTCTTAAGCAGTAGTCATAGCGCATAAACAGATAGCTCGCTCCCCTCCAGAACCTACGTTTCCTATTCTTGTACCGTCCTCTCTTTCCAGCAGATTGATCCTTTCAGAAACCATCTTACTCATGTTAATTGATAGCTTGAGTTTTTGATATTTTTCTACTGTTTTTCAGAAATAGAGCTGTCTTAACCCTTGGCAATGCAGTCTTGAGCAAGTGTTAAGCATGGCCTTGTTGGAAAGAAGCAAGCGATATATGTACCAAAAGAAGCAAGCGACAGATACGGGTTCTTCATACGGCCTGTTGCTGTTGCAGCGGTTGTGTTCCGGAGGTGGTGGTCCTGGTTAAAGATCAAACATGGAAAGAAAGGATCAAGCAATGGAAAGGAATATGTAACAAAATACGCAAATAAACTAAAAGATATTGTGCTAGTGTGGTTGTCACTTCTTCTGTTCTTTAATCAGATGATAAACGAGAAATAAGAGTTTCTATTGACTACTTTGATGAATGCGCTCCATTTCTTGTCTTTTTAGTGACATTTTCAAGTGTAATTTTTTACTAAGAGGAAAGAAATGGATTGCGATAATAAAAATAGGGTGTGCGGAAATCATTACCCAAAAATAATTTTATCAGAGCACCTCTAGCCCTTACTCAAATTTTTACTTTAAGTTTGAATAAAAAAAATTACTTGAGTTTGAATAAAAATTTGAGTAAAAGCTTCATTTGATAATACACATTCCAATGGCAAACTCTTTTTTTGATCAAATATTGCTTAAAAAAAAAAATTAAAAACCTTTATAATTTCAATCAACCTCCCTAACGTTCAACCCCAAATACTCTCTGCCGCCGGAGAAATTACATCTGCCACCGCTGCTCAAGGCTACCTCTGCCACCGCCGCTCGAGGCTACCTCCGCCCCTGGTTAGCAACGCCACTACCTTATTCGGCCAAATCTGTGTAGGAAATCAAATTTGTGTTAAAAAAAAAATGGGAGAGTTGTTATAGGGTCCACTATAACTATTACATAAAGTCTAAGGTCCATTCTATTTTTTCCTAAGAGATTAAGTCCACACGCGCCATCAAAAGACAAAAAAACCCTTCTCCCAAACCCTCCTCTCTCTTCCATATAAACCCCTCCGTTTCACACTCCCACAAATCGCTCCTTTTTGCAACCGCCTCCAAAAACCCCATCTCCCACCTTACGTCCTCAACCAAACCAAACCCAGATGACCATTTTCTTGATTTCGACGAAGATGACCATCCTCGAGAGGAGTGCGGCGTCGTGGGAATCTACGGTGACCCTGAGGCCTCCCGCCTCGCCTACTTAGCCCTCCACGCCCTCCAACACCGCGGCAAAGAAGGCGCCGGAATCGTCGCCGTTAACAACAACATTCTCCACTCCATCACCGGCGTAGGCCTCGTCTCCGACGTCTTCAACGAGTCCAAACTCGACCAACTCCCCGGCGACTCCGCCATCGGCCACGTCCGTTATTCCACCGCCGGAGCCTCCATGCTCAAGAACGTCCAGCCCTTTGTCGCCGGATACCGCTTCGGCTCCGTCGGCGTCGCCCACAATGGCAACCTGGTAAATTACCATGCCCTCCGTGTCATGCTTGAAGATAATGGGTCTATTTTCAATACTAGTTCTGATACGGAAGTGGTTTTACATCTCATGGCGATTTCAAAGGCTAGGCCTTTGTTTTTGAGAATAGTTGAGGCTTGTGAATAGCTTGAAGGGGCTTATTCTATGGTATTTTTGACTGAGGATAAGTTGGTTGCGGTTCGTGATCCGCTGGGGTTTCGCCCATTAGTTATGGGTAGGAGGAGTAATGGGGCTGTGGTTTTTGCTTCTGAGACTTGTTGGTAAATGTGACATGTTGACTACTGGAGTAGTTAATATTGTCTTGTCCTTTTCTTGGGTGGGACAAGTGTGCACATCCCAAATACAAAAACAAATACTCGCCACGTTGTCTGCTTTAAATTGGTTTTTTTTTTCTTTTCTCCTCCCAATGCTCTTGCTTATGCCTTTTCTTTTGTTTATTTATTTTTTGGACATGCAAGTTCACAGTTAAAAAGCAATCCTCATTAAAGATAGCCACATCTTTTGAGTATAGATAACCATATCTAATGCAAAAAAGTGAATTAGAGGTGTTATGGAAGTATGAGGTTTTATGTTAAAAGCAGAGAGTTTGTGCTGCTACCTTGTAGTGCTTGGGTGGTTGAGGACATGATCCCAAGTAAGTTTTTTAAACAAAAATATGCCCAGATAACCACATCTTATGAGTGCAGATAACCACCTCTTGCGAGTTAAGATAACCACATCTGATCCTAAGTAGGTTTTCTTAAAAAATGACACAGTTCAGATAACCACATCTGCGCCGGTCAATTTTCCGGCGAAATCCAATTTTCCGGCAACTTTTCCGGCACCGGCAGAATTTTCCAGCGAACTTTCCGGCGAAGTCCAATTTTCCGGCGAACTTTTCCGGCACCGGCGGAATTCCGGCGAACTTTTCCGACAGACTTTCCGGCGCCGGTGACTTTTCCGGCGAAGGTATATTATGTATTAAATTTAATGTAAGGGTACATTTGTCTAGTAAAAAAATAGAATGGACCTAAGAGCATTTAAAAAGTGATTTGGTGGACTAGAGGTGTTATGAAAACATTAGGTGGACTAGAGGGCTTATAAAAAGCTATAATGGACCCTATAACAATTCTTTAAAAAAAAATACGGAGTAGTTGAGAAATAAACACTGACTAGATCTGTAGAGAAATTAGGGGAGGGAGCGACCACCACCTTTAACGCTCACTGACGGCTACCAGCTACCTCCACCACCTTTCACTCAGCACCACCGGCTGTCACTGCCAACAACCAACAAAATCTAGCCACTGCAAATTTGGTATGAGATGATTTTTTTTTTTTCTCTCGGAATTTCGTATGAGATTTAGGTCTCCTTGATTTGTGGAAAAAAAAAAAAAAAAAGAAGGGGTAGAACGCTACTCCCTCCGTCCCAATTTAAATGTTCCCTATGGTTATGAGTGTTTTTTTAAAACTCTTATAGTTTTCATTCTATAATGTATTTTATATGCAATATGGATCGTATTTGATAGATCTCAATTAGGTCTATTGACAAAAATTTTAAAAACTTTGAAAACCTTACCAATAAAAAGAGATATGACGTTTGAAAATGACATGGATATACGTAGGAGCATTTAAAATGAGACAGAGGGAGTATTTGGTATGGATTTAGTTCAAGGACTGGAGTTGAATTTTGAGGCTATTTACTTAGATTTCAAATTTGGTTCAAAGTTTAAATTTTCGGTTTGAGTATTGACAGAGGTTTTTGGGGGTAATGAGTAGAAAGAGATAAAAAGAAAATTTTATTGGGGACCGTGCAGGGTAGGTCTCTAGACTCAAACCGAACAAAGTGAGAGGCTCTCACATCCAAACTAAATTTAAAGGAAAATTTGCGTATGTGGCAAAAGGGGCAAAGAAAAGAATTGCAACTCCATGGTCAAGTTTTCTGGAATTACCCTTAGCATTGTAAGAGGAAAAATAATTGCACATACACGATACCAGAATATTGATGGACTAAAATACCTCAATTGCACCTTGAATCAAAACTTATTACACTCTGAATGAAATTATATTGCAACCGAGTGAGGACAGCTCGGTTCGCATTGTGATATCTAAATCAATCATTTTGTTTTGAAAAATGAAGATTGCTCCGTGAATGGAATAACGTTGCCTTCTCTTTTAATTGCACCCTTAATGGAAGTGAAAGTCTGAAACTGTTAATTATTATAGGAGTAGGAAAAAAAAAGGAAAACTTTAAAATCAGCCCATTGGGTTGACATCAAGGCTTAAAAAGTGTATTGAAATATATGAAAAATGTATAGCAATGTGTGAAAATGTGTAGGAATGTGAAAAAAATACGTTGGAGTTTGTATTTTTTTTTTTTCTTGTTGGCTCATTGTCAGCCCATAGAAGAACCCCAAAAAAAATTTTACAACTAAATATAGTACTATTTCGGTAAAGCAATCAAAGTACTCTCTCCGTCCTGAATTTCTTGTTTATTTACAAGCATACGTGCCAATTTTCAATTACTTATATCTTTCAATATATATTATTTTTTGCAATGTTAAAAATTTTGTTTAATAGAACTTATCGAAAACTATACATCCATGTTGAATATAAATAAATAATATTATACATTAAAAAATATAAATAATTTTTTTGAGGTGATGTAGAAATTTGGGAACCAGTACGAACGCCATCTATATATAGTGTGCTGGGTTTGCTGCTCTCCATTTCGAGTCCAAATTCAAACAAGCAATTGAAGACGTATGTAGAATTCGATTCCACCCGAGGGTGACATTCTTCCGCCGTTTGCTCTCTAACTCTCTCTCGCCAATGGCAGAAGCAACAAATAACCAGGCGACCGATGAAGCCGAAGATGATTACATGGGAGACCTCTCTCAGTTCCTTCCTCTCCAAACCACAGACCCACCAAAATCTTCAAAAAAGGTTAATTCCCAACTTACATATGTGTATCTATCTGTTCATGTAGCTAGTAATATCTGTAATAATCGATGTAAAGACTCAATGATTCTTACTTTCAGGACTCTATCAGCAAAACCCAAATCCCTCAATCTTCAAACAAGAAACCCAAAACCCTAAACTGGCAAGAACAACGCAAGCTCAAGAGAGAGAAAATGCAAGAGGAAGAGGACAAACAAACCCTAGCAAACCTAGAATCAGCTATTCCCCAATCCAACATTGGGTTTAAGATGCTGAAACAAATGGGTTACACACCCGGGTCGACCCTCGGGAAGGAAGGATCGGGCCTGGCCGAGCCCGTGGGGGTGGAGATCCGGCGGACTCGGGCTGGGATAGGCCGAGAGGATCCCAGGAAGGAGAAGAGGAGAAGGGAGGAGGAAATGATGGAGAGGGAGAAAATGAAAGTGGAGGAATTGATGGCTGATTTCGGGTGGCGGCAGAAGGAGCAGTGGAGGAGCAGGAGAGTTGTGGTGAATTATCATAAGGCGAAGGCGGCGTTGGAGCAGTTGGAGAATAAGGAGGTGGTGGTGGAGGAGGAGGAGGAGAAGGACGAAGAGGAAGGTGGAGATGAAGAGGAGGAGGAGGAGGTGATAACAGAAGAGGTATGGTTATTTATTCAACCATCTTTTTGTTTCTGTGTGTATAAGTTTGTGTGTTTTAACTTATTGTGCTCTTGTGCCTGCCATTCTAGCTTGATTGTTTCTTGTGTATGTCCAAGTGTATGCATGTGTGTTGTGGAAGTAAAGGTGCTTTTGTGCTTATTTCACCTCTTGTTTATCAACTTCCGGTCAATTAAACCATCAAAATTGGCTGCTTGAATGTAGTGTTGATTATATGCCCATATGGCTAGGAGGGTTGGATTTTGTATCTCAGTGTTTGATCATAGTAAGACACAATATTGTTGAGTGACTGTTAGCTTGATGTTGATGGTGGATATGGGCTTCAAAGATTGAATTGTGAGACTGGATTTGAATTTGGGATTTGATGTTATGTTCATTCTCATTTGCTTTCCATGTGCATGGAATGAAAATGTTTCAGTATGTCACCACGAATGGAATATAAAGCAAAAATGCAAAATCAATGGACTATTGGATTTGTGCTCACTGCTCATTAATGAGATACTCTGAACCATGAATGAAGGAAGTATAATAATGAGCACACAAATTGATTTGGGTCTCTAGACTTGCAGATGCCTTTCGGCTTTGATTTGAGGGTATGGTTTTGCACCTGTAGCTCCTCGGTTCTTGGAGGTTTAGGAGGGCCACTGTTTCAGTGGTATTCTGAGAGCAGCCACTTTGTGCATATTGCCAAAGGTTAGGTCTGTCTCCAATCATCCCCCATCCATACCCCCAATGATTGGGGGACTAGATGGGTTCTGTTATTGTATTGTAATGGACTATTGGATAGCATTCCATCTTAGCTCCATCTTACGAATGTGGAAAAATAGAGTTCCTTGTTACTGGAACTCTATTGAATTGATAACATTGTCGATGAGGCTAGCTGCATCTTATTGAGAGTAGGTCACCGAGATACGTAACCCCTAAAAGGGAAGTTTCAAGATTTCTTAAGCTCTAAAAATTTTCAGACCATGATTGGCTAATGGAAATGAGCTTGGGGCCAGTTGCTACATTTTGTGGCTAATAGCAAAGTAGAGGTTCCTTATATTTTAGTAGAAGTTCCATAGATTTTTGAAATAGCTTAAAGCTAGCAATTTTCAAGAAAAGAAAGCTTCCTATTTTCAAAGTCCTGATGAACCATCCGTTTTGCCAAATTTTGGAGATGGTTCCCCTTCCCCATCTTATTCTACTGCCATGGTCACACCTAATTAACATAATTACAGTATACTCCAATTTCAAATGAGATGCAACTGGTATTGTAAGTTGTAACTATGATTCTGAATGTCTATTCTGCTTCTTAATGATACTGCTAGAGGTATGTCGTTTCTTTTTGCATGTAAAATGCATATAATTTTCTTGGGTTGCCCAAAGCCGAAACGTTTGTCTACGTCTTTAGTTGCTATACCTATTTCCCATTTTTTGTTTAGTGATTGGGGATGCAAACTTATTTCCCATTTTTTGTTTAGTGATTGGGGATACAAACTTATTAGGCTCCTCGTGGAAAGGCTGACCAAGTTCTGATCCTTGGGGGGGGGGGGGGGGGGGGGGGGGGGGGGGGGGGGGGGGGGGGGGTTGGGATTATCTATTTGTAGACTTTAACTTGCTAAGCCAGTAGGAATTCAATTCGTTTTTTTGCCCTTGACGCTAACTCTCTCTTGAGGATTTGAAGTGTTATCCTGGTAATTCGGGGGATTTTTTTTTCTTCACAAAATTTTCATTCTTGCAGCACTGCTCTCACATGCATGTTTCATTTATGATCACTGAAGTTGGTGAAAAAGGGCCAATATGTGGGAATACAAATGGCTGTCATTGTTTTGCATTTTATTGTCAAGATTATCATAACTATTCAGTAAATGTTGATTGCGCCGTTTTGATGCAGGATTTGCAACTTATATTGATGAAGTTGAGAGAGGAATATCAGTACTGCCTCTTCTGTGGATGTCGGGTGAGTTTTAATGGCAATGCCCTCTACCCCGTCCGGCTATCATAAATTTCGTCTCATTTCGTAGGCTGATTCAGTTTGGTGTTCTGTTGCAGTATGAATCAATGGAAGCTCTTTCGTCCAACTGCCCAGGAACAGATGAAGATGACCATTGAAATATGTGCCAGTGTGTGTGAACTATTCTCAACTTCCTGATGAAGCCAAGAGAGATGCGATTGTTCTCAATGAGGTCAATACCTTGCTAAAAAACATAACATCAGGTGAAGTGCGTAAAGGCTACCAGGCTTTTAGATCAGATTGATGAAAAGTTGCTGCAAAGGAGGAACAGAACACCATAGCTACGGCTACCAGGCTTTTAGATCAGATTGATGAGAAGTTGCTGCAAAGGAGGAACAGAACACCATAGCTACCTCCGGATTTTTCTTTTAAGAACGGAGAGTTGATTCTGCAAATGTCAGGGTTTGTGCAGTTACCTCGCACTGCGAGTAATTAAAAGTAACTTTTATGTTGACTTCGATAGTATATTGTGTTAGAACTTAGAACTCGATGTTGATACTAACGCAGAGAACTTCAGGTAGGATATTGTCCCCGTAATGTTAACAGATTGTCCACTATCATTATATTTATTAGTTGGCTTGAATGAAGATTAATATGCTTGTTGATGATAGCATATCTATGACAGTTGTGCAAATAATCTTGTAATTGAGTTGATACTGCAAGAAGTGTGATTGCTTAGGTATACTTGTCAAGTCCATTATACTCCAAACTTGAAACATTCCTTCACACTAGAAGGTTTCAAGAATTCAAAAATTAAAACCCAATCAGAAGCTTTTGGGAAACTAAATTCCATATTTTAAGCAAAAGCCACAAAAGAAACTTCCTTCTGCTTCCGCAAACCCTTCCATCTAATTCAAAACGTTCTTAGGTCGGTCTAGACAGTTAAGTTCCTGTAAATAATTTAACCGAAACTTCCAGGTACAAATGGCTTACAGGGAATCCCCAGAAACATCTGCTTGGCAACGTGATAACTACATTGCAGAAACAAAAAAACAAGAAAAAGAGCCCAAACACTACTTCAGAAAAGACGGGACTGATCTTGTACGATTGCTTCAGGCAGTCAGTCGACGAGTTTGGAAGGTGGCAGAAGAGAAAACAGAAAAAAAGACGGTTGATGGGTTTGGAAGGCGGATTAACCGTAGTCTGCAGTTTTATTCTAGGGCTATAAGGTAGGTGACATTTCTCCCTCTCTACTTCGTTACTTCACCGGGGTCTAATACTTCAAATAGGCTTCAAATAGGCTCCACCATTGTGAACCAAAGGAAATTTTCCCTCAATTTGAAGTGATTGAACAACATTGTTTTTACGCATCTTTGTTAGGTCATTTATTCCAAGCCCACTAAGCTTATAACCAAGAAGTAGCTAATTTGCAAACTCTTTCCTACCAAAAAGGACACCTAATTCAAAAGCAAACAGCAGCATCTAAATTATTCCAATGTATCCAAAACAAGTCCTCAGCTGCTTATCAGACACACTTTCGTCTTAGGTTTTATCCCCCAACAAAGGCACAAACAAGACTAATCCAAATGCAGTTATTTTAGTGCAAAAGTCACTAAAGCAGCCACAATAAACAAGGAGAAAAGGAGGGGGATACTTAAGTCGACCAGCGCAGTTGCTGAGCTGAGGAAGAGCCGTAAGCCCGAGAATGCTTGAGTTCCATGTATTGCCTTTCACTCTGTTGGGCCAACTCAAACTCGTCCGAATACTGATTGCTACTGGACTCTGGTAGATGATGCAGGCCCAGATCAGGAGCCGTCTCATGTGAACAACTATGGGCTTCGTTGCCCTTCAAGGCCCA
This sequence comes from Vaccinium darrowii, assembly GCA_020921065.1. NCBI lineage: Eukaryota > Viridiplantae > Streptophyta > Magnoliopsida > Ericales > Ericaceae > Vaccinium > Vaccinium darrowii. Next base: position 33,267,183 of record CM037151.1, read on the forward strand.
CGATGTGCTTGAGAAGTGACTGATGGGTGCTCCATTGGCATTTAGGAAGTTATTATTTGCCCCGAGGTTCAAGGACCGGTGGTCACTTGATCCTCCCCAGGGTTGATTTGACAGAAGAGAGAGAGCACAGCTGGTGTCGGGAGCTCCAGTGAAACATTCTACCGAAGGAATAGTGTTAGGACTGGAATAACCGGCTTCACTTGCTGAACCTTGCAGAAAGCGATTGAACGGTAGATTTTTGGATTCAGTCTGCAATGGGTGAGGAAGAAACTTTCCAGCGGCAGCGGATTGATTGGCTGAAACCTGGCCTGTTGCTCTGGTAGTAGGCCATGGATCCCTTTTGGTGAGCCCAGGGTATGCGGTGAAGTCCATCATAAAGCCTCCATCTCTGCTGTTTTCTGTCATTAATGAGTGTTAAAAGTTAAGCAGAAACGTAAATCCATTTGTATTGTCTTCATTTTCTTTGTTTATGTTCGTCAAGCTTTTAAAAGAAAAGGCACAGAACAGATTGAAACATTCACGATTGTTTTGATTTCATTGCCAAACCAGTTTTCAGAAACATCTTTTGACGTTTTCCTGAAAAATGGGTTTCCAAAAAAATCTTGAAACAAATTTTGCGTACAATTTGCCAAACAAGTTTTGTATGTATTTTGGAAAATTGTCGAAGATGGATGCAAAACAGGTCCTACGGACTGTTCCTATGTTTTATGGATGAGATGTGACTAGGTAAAGATGAAGACAAACGTCTGTAGCGTGAGGCTAATGAAGATCCAGGTGGTGGCTTCCTTCGACGCTCGTTATGGCCAGCCAGGCGTCTGCGGCAGCTTCTTTTTCCTTGGTCAAATTCAGGAAGTTGATGGAACCTGTGCACAAAACCACGGAAGAAGCTACTAATTCTAAATTAATTTATGGGAAGAAAATGCCATGATCCATTAGAAAGGAGGTTTTGATGAATGACACCGGAACATGAAAAACAAATTAAGAACGTGGCTTCCCAATTTGCGTTGTCCACAAGGTAAATGAGAGTGCTTATCATGACTGATCAGAACTAGGATTTTAGGAACACAAGTATCATCTGCTATCATCCAGTTTAAAGTAGAAGTACCCCCAAAACATCAAAATCCCTTGATCCGTATTTACAATGTCATATCATCATAATCACAAAGTAGCCTTCTAACGATTTCAACTTTAGCCAACAGATGCTTACCTGTCAAAGCGAAAACCCCTGATGTGCATGCATGTCCATCATTAATTCAGACATCCGTCGGAAATAAACTAAGCACTCTTTATTTAGGTCTTCCATGGAACATGTTACGCTCATGTAAAGAACCCAAGTAACGACTAACGAGTAATGGGCACGAAGACCAGTGAGAACATTCTCCCAGCCCTAGGACCATGCCTTTTGGCTTTAAGGAAATCTGATGTTTTCGTATGTCGATCCATTTGTAAACAAAATTGTAATAGACGCATACCATCTACTATTTTTGTGTTTTAGGATTCCGTCCAAGTCCTAACAGGCAACTATCAGGGGATTGAGTAGATGACGATCGTGAGACTCAAGACATAAATTCTGCATTGAATGGTACCTTCCTCGGTCCTGAAAGTCAACGTTGAAACTTGAAGGCCATTTGTGTAAGTTTGCTACTACAAAAGAGGTAAGGGGGTTTGCTACGGAAATTTTTGTGCAGGAAAAAATAAAAAATGGAAATAAATACTCCATACATTGTTATATGTATGTATGTATGTATTAAAATGCATGCAAGTCAAAGACTTAATCTTTGAACAACCATATGTAGTCATAATCAGATTTTAAGCCCACAATTAAGCATTAGCATAGTATGTTCTCTTTCTTGGGAGAGTAGCTGTGAGCCTGTGACATGTGAAGAGGACCTAGATATTTCATATTTATCCAGTATAGCATAGAACTATCAAATGACAGTTATCAAAAATTCAGTCATGAAAGCAAATGTACAATCCCAAGATCAGAACCTTCAAGCTGCAAAGAGGACACTAATTATGTGTTAGAAACTCCTGAAACAACACAGATGGCCTTTCATTTCTCTCTCTTCAAAGGATTTATACCTTCATGGGTTTGTTCATGCAATTGCAAGTGTGTTTTTGCAATTCTAGTGACATGTCTCATCTCTCATGATTTGTAGGTTAAGAGCCGTGCTTGAACATTTGCATGTGTTAATGAGCTAGACGCCTCACAAAAGTGTCACTGGGAGGTTAGGAACAGCAATGGCTTCCTCAATTTCCTCTATGCATTCATGAACGAGCCTGTACTCCAAACTGAATTTGACGTCATCCCATCTAATAAGTTCACACACAGACACAAACACATGTGCCCCTCCTTGTGCATTTATGTAGCCTTATGTCCAATGCACGTGTCGTATATAAAATACACCCGAGGTGAGCATACCAGAATGCAACACTAGTATTACGTCATAGCCATGAGACAATGTATGACTCAACTCAAGCAACAAAACGTCAACATCAACCAATGGAGTCATTCCCTAATCTGTAATAAGAAGCATAAAATAGATTCCAAGCCCACTACAACAAATACCTAGTCTGTCAATTTACACACACATAACCAACAAAAGAAATCAGCTCTGTACTGGATGAATCCAAAACAAGTACCACTTCCTACTAATGAAATTCTGGTGACATGCTTATCGCTCATAATTTGTAGGCTCTGGCCTTGCTTTACCATTTACACATGTTAATGAGCTAGACGCCTCGCAAAAGTGTCAATAGGGACAGCTTACAGAAACTGTACTTACTAGGTACTAATGGAGATGCGAAATTGTTGAGGAAGACCCAAAAACTTCAAGGGTGATAATAAAACACGTCCATGACCTTTTATTATAGATAGTATTTCTCCACAGGGATGCGGATAAAATTTTGGAAATTCCATCAACAGGATACAATGCGCATCACCCAAGACTTTTCTAAGGCGACACTTCTTGATAGTCTTGCCACTAGAACCCTTAACCCAGTAGAAAATTGCAGAATGACATGAATAAGTTTTAGAGCAAGAAGTAATGTCGGTCTGAGAAAATATGATTTGTGTCCCTGTTTGCATGAGCAACTTATTTCTTAAGTTCTAAGAGTCACCAGTGAAGAAAGGTTGAACTGTGTGAGGCATTCCATTGGCAACTGGAAGGTAACGAGAACTCTCCCCTATTAATATGAAAGGGCACATTCAAACAGAGCTCGAGAATCCCAAGTCCAATTTGATGACACTTTATCAACTTGTGTCATAACAACTAGATGACAAGTCCCTTGGAGCATGTATGGTATGCCATTACAGAACACATGCTTCTATAAACACTGAAACAGGAAGAGGAAGAGCTGGGCTTCTTATACACCTAATTTATTGCCGATAGGGGATTCAACCAGCATCTCTTCTTTGAACATAGATAACCTTCCAAAGCATGAAAAATTTGTGCCATTCGTGTTTATCTCCTAGATTTTTGTGCCTCTTCTATCTTGTGATTTTTGAGCACTAAGCATAACGGAAATAAAAACACATTGACAAGTCCCAAAGAGAAAAATTTATCAAAACATATTCCCACACAAAATAAATGAAAAACCAAAATCTCCACACTCCACTAAGAATCAAGTCCAGCAGAGTCATCCAAACACAAAAGATAGAAACACCAGAAAACCCAACTATAATTAGTAACAAAATCCGCTGCTCTAACAGAAGTACTAACCCAAAAAAGCAAATCATTGCAACAAATTGTTCACCACCCAAATCATGTTCAAAAAGCACCTAACAATTTTACACTAAAATCAATCGTCAGAACTAACTACAAACCAAAGCACAACAGGATACTCAACAACAACATATGCACATAGCTAAAAAGGAAAACCTAGCTGACCTGCTACACTGCTGGCAAAACCTCTGCTCAAGGCCTCCAACAATGACCTTAGGTGACTTTGAGTGCATACCGCATACTTTGTGTCTCGAATAGTAAGCCTTTACATCACTCAGATCTACTCTGCACCCTTCAACCTGACACCTGGGTGGCTGTCCGCCTTGAATAACCCCTCTCCTCCCTTTCTTCTGCGGCGTCGACCCACCACCGGATTTGGGCGGGGGTGAAAAACCCATATCTTCAAAGTAGATTTTATGGCCAAATTTCAAGCCTTTGAGTGAGTCGGAAGAGTTGGAAGAGGTAGTACAAGAGCTCGAACCCATCTCCATTTCTGACGGATGTGTATATAGCCCATTCATCTGAAGTTGTTGTGGGTTTTAATTACTTAGATGGGGACTTGAAGTAGTGAGAGAGTGTCAAAATAATGGAGCAACAAGGAGCAGCAGAATTGGTCCAAAAAACATAAGCGCATGGGGGTGGTTTTTATATGAAATTTTGTGGGTTTATGCTTTACCCACATCTGGACCATTCATTTCGTGAGACATATTCTAATAAAATTCCGGTAAAAAAATAGATTGCATTTTTTTTTCCCTCACATACATCAAAATATTATTTGATCGAATATTGATAAACATGTTTACAAGTTGCATTTGATGATGTAAATCGAATGGGAAAAAGGTCACAAACTTAGCCCGCGATTCAAAAAAAAAATGTAAACTATTCATATACCAATAGATATCTAATCGAATTGATTTCTGTTATATATCTTTTTTCGCTTGTGCTACAAGATAAATAATTCAAATTATGATTGTGGATCTAAGATGAATATACAAAATAAGAGTATGAAGGGGTGTGGAGGGATGATGTATCATGTATATGAGGAACTCATCCCTTGCTTGTGGGAGAAAGTAATTTGGGGGAGTTTGGAAGCTTTTAACAACAGTCCTCAATTTGTATCCAAAAACTAGAACAAAATTTGCAGTAATGGAAGGAGGAGAGTGGTAGGTTGGGGGAAAAAATATAGGGTAAATTACACGGATACCCCTCATCTATCACCTTTTACCACTTAACCTCCTTCATCCGTGGGTGAGCCAAAAAAACATTGCATTACCAATTCAGTCTGAACCAATCCAAACCAACCAGTTTGGTTCAGCTTCTTAGGGGGTGTTCCGCTAAGAGAGTTTTGTTTTAAAACTGTCTTAGTTTTTGTGTTCACACATTTTTGTATGATGTATTGTGAGAAGATGACCTGTCTTGGTTTTTGAGAAAACTAGTTTTTGGAAGAAAAAAAACCTGATTTGTAACGCAAATCTTTGTTGCTACAAATGCTTTGAACCCCATTAACCCTTTTTAAAGTAAACCGTGGTTCAAAATTGGAATCGAACCACAATCTAATGGTATGGACTAGTTCGGTTATGTACTTTTCATGGATTGATTTGGTTCTCAAAATCTTCTTGGTTTATCCCAAAATAAAAACCAACAGGCACCCTACCTTTCATCTATTAAACCATCAGAGAAACCCCCTCCTAACTTTCAATTGCCCTTTCGTTAGGGGTCTGAGAATAATCCATCATTTTAGGGTCAATTGACAGTTTTGACTTTTGATAATTAGGTGTCGAAATTACCCTTCTTCAGCCTTATATGTGCACTACACCAACACATTAAAACGATATATTTTGGGGACTTCTACCCACATTGTTTAGATACAAAAAGTTCTCTAGAATTCGAGAAAATATTGGGACCGTCTTGCTAATACTTGCAATATGTTCGTTCAGAAAGAAACTGAAAACTGTGAGTCCCTTTGGACTCGAGGGTTTAGCTGCTTTATTTCATTTCCTGTACCAATCGTAACTCAAATTAGGGAGAAAATTTGGGGTACAGGTAGGGTAGATCCACGTGGTGCTCAAATGAGAAAATTTTGGGTACGGGTAGATCCACGTGGTGCTCAGCACCACATCCGAGCCATCTAAACATGTTTTGGACGGACCAGATCTGTGAGAATAAATTTGGCCTCAAAATTTACAAAAATGCCATCACGGATCTGAGTCGTCCAAACATGTTTGGATGGCTCGGATGTAGTGTAGGGCACCATGTGAATTTTCTCCAAATTAGGCCCCATTTGCTTAACTTTTTTGCAACCTCCAGGCATGATCTTTTTTTGTTGTTTTCTATTACTTTTGGTGCTAAATTGCAACCTCCGGAGTAGAGGGGTCAAACGAGCCGTGATGTGCCAGCATGTCCCATTTAATTTCGTGTTAACTGTGCTTTGTGCCGTGCCGTGCCGGCCCGTTTACTTAATCATGTTGCGTCATGCCGTGCCATTTTGTAATCATGTCATGCCTGTGCCGACACGTCTACGAGTTCTGTCGAATTTTTTTGTATAATCTAGCCAAAATTTAGAATATTGGGATTGGTAAAATATTTGTATTGACTTATTAAAAAGTATATAACATATAATTAGAAAATTCATCATTAAAATTAATTTTTTTGGTACATTAAAAATTAGTATTTGTTGTGTCATGCCCTGAGCTATGCCACACCGCGTCTAGCCCAGTCCCTTGTCGTGCTTTCTAGATTGTGTTGTGTCATGTCCGACCCAGTTCCGTATCATCCCCATCTAAAACCGTACTCGTGTCATGTCACATTTAAATGTGTCGTGCCAGCCTAATCCGTTTGACACCACTGCTCCGGAGTGAGTAGGTACCTAAACATTAGGGTTGGTGGACGTTTATACAAAAAGTACTACTACTATAATTACTACAGTTAATGGCTTTTCAGAGATGGCCCACTACACGAATCAAAAACCACCCATTATGATATTGAACCATTAGTAGCCTAAAGTTTGTGGCCCAGGATATTTATGTACACTCAGATTCCATGATACAGTAAGTTCAGAATCTCAAAACCCACTACCTTCAAGGCAAGTATCTAACGGCCCGTTTGCCGACGGAACATAGAGGACGGATATGGTATCACCCTGAATAGCATATCGGAACTATTTATATCCGCTGTTTGCCACTTGAATATAGACGGGGATATTATGTCTCCAAGATTGTATATCAGTATATTTTTTTCCAGAGAAGGTTACAATTCACATTTTCTATTTGGATGTGTATTATACGCAACCCTATAAAAGTTACAAATCGATTACTTCTAATTAATAAAAGTTACGATTTTTTTATTTTATAAAAGTTACAAAACGCATCAAAATATTATGAATTATATTGCTGAAAAGTTACGAAACACTAAAAAAAAGTTATGATTGCCGATAAAGTGGTATAATATGGACTATATAATAAGTGCATAAAGTACATATCTTTAATGAATATCTGTTGTAGCAATTCACTCCATTCGCATTCATATCTGGCTTCTTATCTTCCAAATGCCGTTATCCCCTTTTACTTTTAATATCCACCTATTAATTTCTTCCCAAAACATACCAACCATGTACTTATCCCTCCTTCCATGAATTACCTAAACAAACCATCTACAACATATTTTCCCACGTCTCAAATAATCTACAGATTTATAATATATTCTAACCATAATTTAAAAAATAAAAAAAATGCCAAAATAAATAAACGAGCCTCCCAAACACACTCGTAATTTGTTAACACGATAATTTGATCCCGCGAGTTGTAACTCCTAATTCTAATCTTGACAAAGGGCCATAATTCAGGCATCATAATGACAGTACATCAGTAGTTAATGGAAAATCAAATTTCAAAATTTCTTCAATAAAAAAATATAATTATTCCGTCCCATAATTTATTTTAGTTCACCTTTTTATTATGATTAATACGTGTCCATTTTGACAAGTCAGAAGTACCGTTGATAGATTTACGTTTTTCCTGAAAGTGTGGTAATATATCTCTAATTCAAATAAAGGAAAAATTTGACAACTTGTACTTTTTGAGTTATATGGATAATATCTCCTTGAATAATTGAATTCTCACGGAGGAGCTAAAGTTGTGGACTAATGAGCCAAGTAGTTAATAAATGAAAGGTAAAAGAAATAGTAAAACTATGAACCAAACACCCTAGTTTGGAAACCGAACGAACTTCAAATTTATGTTCAAGTTTGGTTTCTCTATGAGGTGAACAGATCTCAAACAAACTTTATCTTCATAGTCATTGTTGCGGCGATGGTGGTGTTAGGAGCAGCCCTGATCATTGCGGTTAGGGTTAGCCCTGTTTGTTTTGTTTTGCGTTGGGCCTCCATTTTGGACCTTTGTTTGCCCTCCAAGTTTTTCAGGCTTCATTGTTTTGAATTTGGTTTGCCTCTGTGGTCCAGGCTTCATTGATGTATATTTAGGCTACGCCGTTAGGTGTTCACAGACATTGTCCCTCGAGTGTTTCTTTGGGCTCTTTCCCATTGGGCGTTTTTAATTTCTTCACCCTCAATTGGAGTCTCCTCCCCTCTCCCCTACTTGATGTACCTTTGTCAAGTTTCTCAATAAATTTTATGCCCAATTAAAAAATAAAATTAATTGAGCCGATCTTGAGTAGTTTGAATTTCTCGAACATCATAGGCCGAATGAGCCAAGTAATAACTTGTTTGAGCTTGGTTTGAAAAATTAATGAACTAAAAAAAATTAAACTTTGTTTATGTAACTAACCGATATTGAACGGGCTTTAACGAGTGAATATGAACTCGAAATCGGAGAGTTTGATTTGTCAATCACAACGCTACCTTTGTTTTTTCCCACAAAAATGCTAACTACCAATAAAATTACCTAGAAACTTACCCGTAATTTGAAATCTACAGCTCAGATTCTCTCCTAAGTGAATCTACGCCACTAGTTTTAAATTCTAGGCAAGTTTCCGAGTAAATTTTTTGTGTATATAACACTGATGTTGTTTTCCCCAAAAGAATAACAACACTACCCCTGTTCCGTGTGGATGGAATTCTATGTATGGGGTCCATTAACTTCATGGGGGAGACAAGGTAGCCTTTTGTTGTGTGGAACCAACATGTTCTTATCACAGCTCTAGCAAGAGTGAATGGGCATAAAATGTACTAACTTCTGTCCATACCACATTTAAGGCTGTCTCCTCCAGTATGCCCAAAAAAAAAAAACAGCTGTCCAAACAGAGCTTAGGGACATCATTAATCAATGAACCAATAGGACCCCTAAGAATAAACACAATTGCTGAAGAAGATTTTGTCATCAATACAAAGGGACACCAGAACTTTTTCTGTTCCCCATTGGAAAATACAAAAGGACTTCCAATGCTTTTTTCTGAATTCTTCATTGCCCTAACCAATAATTATTTAAAATATGTTTCATTGGTATATTTTCATTTTAAAGAGGTTAGATTTCATTTATTTTAATCGAGGACTTAGGCCCAGTTTTCCGAAAGATTTTAGCACCCAGGTGCTTAAATCATGATATTTCAAATCAAAAAATGAAGTGGTTCCGTGTATCATTTTTCGATTTTTTTTCGCACCAAATTAAAGTACTCGAAATATATAAGATCTCCCAAAAGACCTTCAAACATCGTAGCCAAATAAAAAAACTCTGTTAAAAGTTAAACTTTTAAGTTCGCAGTGGGACAAAGAGATGTAGAGCTCCGGACGTTGATATATTTCCATCATCTTCCTCCAGCCACATCCGAGTGGATTAGTGGTTCCATTGTTGTACAATTTTACGACTTTTGTATTTTTCTTTGTTTGTCTTTGTTTTCTTGTATTTTTGGACTGGAAGTGTCCATTTTTAGTTAATAATATCAAGTTTTCTCAATTCAAAAAAAAAAAAACTTCTATGTTCTTTATAATAAAGCAATAGTTTCATATGTTTCTTAGAAAGCCAACGAGTCCGGAAAGATTACAATACACACTTTTATTTGATTGTGTGCACCCCTTAAAATGTCACAAATCAATCACCTCTTGTAAATAAAAAGTTTTGATTCTTTTTTTTTTTTTTGTATGTAAATGAAAATAGAGACCGTACAACAACTGCATATGGTATGCACTTTTAATGGATGTGTATCGTAGTCATTTCCATCATTTTAATACGAGAGTTTCAGTGGTTCCCATAATAGCGCATGTAAAATCTAATTGGCTCAAAATAAGTCAATCTCAATGTATGTAAACGTAATGCACAATCTTCTTTTTCTGAGTACATAAAAATGTCACTTTGTATGTAAATGGAAATTTTAGCCCTATCTTAGGGGAGAAGACAAGGTGGGGAGAGTCCACACTTCTATGCACATGAGAGAGTACAACACAATCTATCCCTTCATCTGTAAATTAAAAATGGGTTAAGCACAAAAGTGGCTGATTGCATTAGCTTTAACTGGCTACAACAAAGACAGCAAAAGCAACCACAAGGCCGGAGAAAATTTTCAATACAATGGTTAGTTGTAACGCCTCTCTCACGCAAGTGCGGGCACATCAATGGGCAAGGGGGGTCACTTGACTCCGCTGGATTAAAATTTTCTACAGAGATGTACATATATTTTTAGACATTTCGGTAATTTTGCTCCAATACCGTATACGCATTCTCTAGATTTTGCCCCAAGTAACATGAAATATTCACTACCTTGTCCAAATGGTTCACCGAATCTCCCTAATCTTTTCCTTTTTTATGTGCCACCATTTTTTAACACATTCCCCATTGCATGCAAAAAAGCAGAGCATATAGGAGTTTTTTTTTTTTGTGCTCCCATTATTTTTTAAGTCGACTCTTTATCTCTTGCTCTCTCTCTCTCTCTCTCTTTCATTGCCCTAAGTAACACGCCATACTTTTTGCTTGTACATAGTGAATAGATCTCTTTTGGTTTCGTATTCTAATGTACTCTCTTCATCCCAATTTGATAGTCCTCCACAAAAAGACATGCAATTTTCAGACAAAAAAAAAAAAAAAGAGAGAGAGAAGGTATTTCATTTAGTTCATAATTTTTGAATTTTCTCACCAAATTAAAGAACTAATCGAGATCAGCTACTTTTGTAGGGGATCATCAGAATTAAACGAAGGGAGTATATGCCGTATATTCTTGACCCCGCTGATGGTAAATCATGTGTCTGCCCCTGCTCTCATGTGTCGGAACTTACAAATAAATGGACCCGCATCATGTGAGAGAGCGTTACAAATAAGCGTTGCATAGAAGAAAAAACTTGGAAGGCCGGCCATCAGGTAACGTGTAAATTGTCTCGTGTAAACACTAAAGCAACAAAATTAGCATATCATCATCAGCTAAACAAACACGTCACATGTAACAATTGGATGTGCTATGTGTGACCCATCAAATGATACAGAAAGTGCCTTATAAAGCACCACATCAAATTGTACCCAAATGCAGGAGAGAGAGAGAGAGAGAACCGAACCATATCTAACGGTTCCAAAAAATTGAGAACCATAACCAAACCGTTACACATATAGAACCAAACCGCACCAAACCATTAGACCAGTCCGGTTTCCGGTTCTAAACCATGCCAAAAAAAAATGTCCACAAAATTGTTGCAACTCCTTCGTAAAACTACTACCATTATACCAACCCACAAATAGATTAAGAAGTCCACCAATAACTAAAATAACTATCAAAATATCATTATTGATTGATATAGATGGCAGATGCAACATTAAAACTTAAAACTAACAAAATTATCAAGTGTGTGTGGGTATGTAGGAGTGTATAAATTATATTAAATTACATAATGGACCGGTTCGGTTCAAACCACGGTATTATAAAACCGGGGACCTAACCAAAATATCTAGTTCTCGTTTTTTTAGAACCAGAACCAATCCATTGAACCATAGAACCAATCCAAATAGACTGGTTTGGTCTGATCGGTCCGGTTTCAAGGTTTTTTTGGGTTTTCTTGTACACCCCTGAGAGAGAGAGAGAGAGAGAGACCTTCCCTAAAGAGAAGGTAGATAAGCCACAAGGAGTTTAAACATAATCATGAATTAGTTTTGAACATCAGATCAATACCACATTATGAAGGATACTACCTTCTGAATGGGAGGAAGTACACTCCTTTCATTTTGATGATAAGTAAATATGGGAAGGAAAATATTTTTATTTGCTCCTAACATAAACAGAAAAATTGTGAAGGCATACTTTGAATAGAAGAAATACATCCCAATAAAGTATATAAAGGGTTTCAAAATTGCAATACGTCGGACAATGTGGAAAATTACCAGCTATATGTAAATTCTAAATACGGAATGGAAGGAAATATGAGATGCCATCACCAAGAGATCCACATGAAGTCATGAACTAATGAAATCTTTGTCCTAAGTACACCACCTATATCGAATATGCACACTAATATGTACGAAAAGATAAAAAAGAGAGGTGCATGTACTGCTCATTTGTTAAATGTATGAGCATCAAAAAAAGGATTGAACGAGAGCAAACGCTATTTTCATGTGAAGCACGGAAACTAGATAGTAACAAAATCAGCAATGTTTTCCAAGTACGCAGCATCGAAAATGGCTTAATGTCAAATGATACAGGCTTCTATTAGCCCCATTGAAGATTACTTGCTAACCTGGATTGAAAAAATCTAAATTTGCCGGTAAATGCACAAAAGCCATAAAGTAGCCCGACACTCTTGGGTTTTCACTGCAAACTAGATTCTGAATTTCTCTAACAATGGATCAGTTTCAAAGCCACTGTGACTTGTTCAAGATGGATGCCAATTGTATGCATACTTGTCGATCTGATGCGATGAGGACCAGACTAGACTAGGAGAAATGGCAGAGAAGAACAATAGTAGACGTGCAGGATGCAAGCTTTAGAAAGATATACATATACAGTGCATATCAAGCGTGATCCATACACATAAGCCTTCCATTGTAATTGCTATGATCAAGAATGCAAAAATGTTTCTTAGTAATTCATATTTCAAACTTCAAATCGATGAGATCATCACAGATTCACGGGAAAAGAAATGAACGAGTTAATACAATAAATTTCAAATAGTATGATGTCTCTTACCTTTGACTCTTTGAGCAAGAAAGTTAGAGCAAGAACACACTGAATTAGGTCTCTAATGTTCAACAACTTATCTCAAGGGAAGCTGCAAGAAAACAGATGCAAAGTTAAAGGACAGAGAAATTAATTGAGGCTGGTTGCCACGGAGAAAATTGAACAAGGGCACAAGAAATAAGCTATAGTTGCAATAAAATTTAGTTGGCAATGGAAAATAAGCTTCTGACTAAAAAAGTCTACCCTGAGGCTTCCGCGACTAACTACTAGGGTCTGGATATGGGTTGGACGTACGCAACCTTGCTCGCGTAAGTGGAGAGGCGGTTTTAGTAACCTGCACCCGTGACCACTAGGCCACATTGAGGCAACCTTACCATTGTGCCTGGGCTGCCCTTCAAAAATTATCTTCTGATTATTGATAATAAATACATGACTCAAGAAATTAGCTGAATATGCTCGTAGCTTCACAGACAATCATAGAAGCACAATCTACTTCAAAGCTCTGAATAAAAACAGCCCATTAGCAAGAAAATTGCATTTAGATATTATCAAAAGAATACATAACTAGTGAGTTGTACTTGAACAAACATCAACTGACAAAAACTTGGTCTGGAACTACTGGTTTATCAAAAACAAAATGAAGGTAGAAAAGCATTCTCTTTAGCACTCCACGCCAACTTCGGCAGCTCTCCGAGGCTTGTTTTTTCGCCTGCTCCCGTTCTGTCTGAACCCAACACACTTGATCGAATCATCTGTGCTAGTTTTTTGCCCAGCACTATTTTCCTCTTTGACAGAATCAGAATTTCCCTTACCCATTGAAGACCTCTTCCTTTTCCCCCCATTCTCCACCGCAGCCTGGTTTTTCACATCTTGGCTAGAGATATCGCTTGTCATAATCTCCCCATTTGCTCCTTCTCCTTCTAGTTTCTCGCCTTTTTCTTCCTCGATTTCACTCTTCACTAGCTTTTGTGGCCTTCCCCTCCTTTTGAATGGCGGAGTCTTTTCTTCCTTACCCTCATGAGCAACAACAGTGGCCTGCTTCTTCCCTTTACCCTTACCTCTACCCATTATCCAAACACCTCGTTGAATAAATTTCAGACAACAGAGAAAACTATCTGCAGAAGTTGAAATTTTTCTTTAGCAAACTGAGCATTTCAGCTATTCCAGGAAATCCAGAAACAAAGAAATTCACAGAAACTTTTACAGTAATGCAAGTACACAACCGAAACAAGTCTACCAGTTAGAAACAACTGAGAAAGATATCCGCAGAAGCTGACATATAGAATCATACCCAACTACTCCATGATATCCAAAAACAAGAGATCAATATAAATTTTACCAAAAACAACAGAAAATCCACGTATCAGTTTCCAAAACAAAAAAAATTAAAGCATCAGTGTGGAACATGACAAAATCAAATTGAAGAGAAATCAGACAAGAACATAACCTCTCTGACAACAGCTTTAAAGAGAGGACAATATCCAGAAACTCACCAAAAGAGCGAAAATGAACACAAACAAAACTAAAACTAACTTCAGCCCAAACATAAAAATCCATGTTCTGTTAATTTTTTTTTTCCCCTTTTTATCAGAAGGTTTTGTTAATCTAGTCCTTAGAAAAACTCATGCAACCATTAGAAAATGGAAGCCCCTGCATAAGAAAGACAACCCATATTATATATCACAAACCAATTCAGATTGGTGCGAAAAATCATCACCAAGATATGAAACGGTTCATTGCAATAACGGAACAAAGAAAGAACAGTCACAACTCATAATCAATCCATTTCACCACAAAACACCAGTACAAAAAAGAAATTCAAACCCTTATCAGAGAGCATCAAACCTCTATCAACCAAAAAAGCAGCAAATAAAACTTAAAACCCATATCATACCAGGATTTGAGAACTGAACGGAGTGAATAAAGCAATAAAGATAGCAGCTCTTTGCAGAAGCCCCATATATGTATCTATATATCCCATATAACGTACATCAGAAAGGAAACAGACCTCGTAGGAAACAGCCGCCGTTTGCATCTCAAAGACTAAGCCCATTTCAAGTAATCAGATTATACCAATCGAGAAACCCATAAATCCGATGGGTTTTTTCCCCTTATATCAGTAGCTTCAAACGTTATCAGAGTAGAGAAGCAAAGACTAAAGCAAGTGGTTCAAAACTAGAAAAAAAACAATGATCTAAGCATGAAACAATGATGACCCAGATCAGAAAACAAATAAAATGGATTAAAGATTCAAGAAATGGATTGGGATTTGTAGGGATTGGTCCATGCCATTAGCGGTTGAATGAGATTAGACAATATAGCAGAGGCAAGAGATAGAGAGAGAGGACCTCAGGACTGAGTAGAGAAGTGAAAGAGAAGCAAACAAGATGGTATGCTGGACAGTTGTGAAGAGATTGAAACTTTGAAAGGGCTGTTTGAGAAATTTTAAAAAATACACAAAATATTAATCTTTATAGACCCTTTTCATTTTCCAGCTTTGACCGGTCACATCTACGTATTTTGGACTTGAGAATGAAGAAAATTTTGTGCAATGGGGTCACAAAGCCCACTGCATTGTTTTACGATTCTTCATTTCTTCTAAATATTTGGTCTGCAATTATTTTTCGATTTGATTTTCACACCTCTTTTTTTTTTTATAATTGCACACTTTTTCTTTTTCTTTTTATTATTTTAGTGAAAAATTACACGTAAAAATGCACTGTAAGACAAGAAAAGATGTGCAATTATCCAAAAAGGGGGTGTGAAAATTATTTTCCCTTTTTTTGTTATTGTTACTTAATTTTTACACGAGAAGACTAAAAAGGTATATAAAGTGGACGAACGTCGAAAAAAGCTCAAAAAACATTTTTTAGTGTCGTCTTACATAAAAAAATTCCAATTCCATCCACATTTTAATTTTTTTTATTCCTCTCGTTGAGATGAATGATTGATCAAAACAAATTATGAGGAAAAGCTAAACAGAAAATTACGAAAAATAAAAAGAAAATTTTAAAAAAAAAATAGCTGACAAAAAAGCTTTGGTGGAATCGGGTAGTCGTGTTGCTTATGTATCTTTTAAGGTGAATCAATCGTATCTCGTAATTTTTAATATGATTTAATGAGGAAAAAGTGCATAAAACATTTTCCCTTTAAAAAAAATGTAAATTATTGTTTTTACTTTTACCTCTGCGTAAAGATACTCTATTTAATTGAAACTTGTGGTTTTCGAATGATTGTATTTTATTTAAAAATTTTAATAGTGATGTCTTGTAATGATAATATGGCGAGCTAATTAAAACTCTATCATTTGAAAAAGAAAATGGTACGGCACATTTGAACACACTCAGAGGGTGGAGATATATTAGAGCTATCTTTTTCTTTTTTTTTTAAGAAATTATTTTTACAGATTTTGAAATTCTAGTTTTTCACAATTAATTTAAAGTGTTTACTGATAATTACAAATAACAGATTTTAAAAATCTAAAAAACAAATAAAACTCAAAAAATCCCAAAGCTAGGTTTGGATAACATTTAGAGCTTTTTGGATCATAGTTTAGATTTTTTTAAGGTGTATAATGCAGTAAATAGTGCCAACTTTTGCTGTCGCTTAATTACAATTTCATAGCTATAGTAAACATGTTTATCTGCTTCTACTAAAATCTAAAATATGTAGTAGAATTTGAAAGTGGAATCTAAAACGTGTATCTACAGTTATCGCATATGTGTGTGTGTTTGATATGTCAGAAATTTTTGGGGTGAAATATTTGCATGAGAGTTAATTTAACAAAAATAAGTCTTAAATACTCTCTTTGTCGCGTAAAGTTAGTCCCCTACGAAATTATGTGCAATTTTCAAGCTTAAAAATAACAAAAGTGATAGATGTACAACAATTGTTTTCAACACACTCACATGATATATGGAGCCCACACGCACTTGAGTTGTTGTACCTTTATCATTTTTGTAAAAATAAAGTACTTACCGAAATAATTTTTTTTTTTTAAATATGGATATTGTTTGATAGTTTTCGATGAAATCTTCTGAACGGTGCCAAAAAAAAAAATTGAAATATTATTTCAGTAAATTCATTATTTTTTAGTTTGAAAATTGTATATAATTTCGTAGGGGGCCAACTTTATGAGATGGATGCAGTGCAAAAGAGAGAAAGGGTTAACTTTAAGCCTACTCGTAGAATAAAACCACAATGGATGATCTTTAGAAGTAAAGTTGGCTGCCCAATTGTTCAATAAATAATTATCTTCACTTGTCCACATCACAAGTATCCTTGGGAGGTTAGAAAATTGTAGAAATAAAAGAGAAAAAAGTTGAGGGGAAGGAAGGGTAATTCACCAGCTTTAATCGGAAGAGCGTGAAAATAATGACCTGTTTGGTGACTTCCCTATCTTATTGTGGTCCCAATCAATTTCCAAAAGGTCTTTGCTACGAACCTAGTTGTGCTGACTAAAAGGGGATAGCTCCTTTTGATTTTTTACAAGGCAAGTCAAGAAAAAGTCCGGGCCCGTTTAAGGAGACAAATTAGCCAATTTCACTGTTCATTAGCGGTGGGTAGGGGTGTCCATGGACCGGTTTTTTGCGGTTCCGGTTGGAACCGGAACCGGACCGCTAATGGCAGATTTTGATTTTCAACATCCGCAACAGTCTGTGAGTGATGCGGATGAGAGCTGAAAAACATAAAAGTCAACATGTAAAACCAACTCCCATGAATCTCTCCAAAGTTAATTATATTACTTGTCATAAGTAGAGTGTCCACGGACCGGTTATTGGCCGTTCCGGTTGGAACTGGAACCAAACCGCTCATGGCCGATTTTCGTTTTCAACATTCGCAACCATCTGTGAGTAATCCAGTTGCGGATTGGTTCGGTTGCGGTTTGGCGGATCAGGTGATTCTCTGGGCACCCCTAGCGGTGGGCAATAAAAATCCGAAGTAATGGTCCCCCTCCTAGCTGCTTCTAATTGTTTTCTATGGGTGTTGGTTTCCTGTGACCGATCCTAGATGAATAAGTCTCATTTCATTTTGGATGTGAGAATACCAGTTATGTTTTTTAAATATACTACATAAAATAAAATAAAGCTAGACCGAAGCCTCATATGAGCTAGTGCCAAAAGAATTGATAACATGCGAGATATTTTGAACTTCAAACATCAGGAGAGAACAAATATTATGTGTCAGACCTTGACTATTAGGCCAACTCTTTTTATACCGTAGCTCTTTCTGTTGACATGCACCCTAAAAATATTTTATCAAGCAAGTACTGTTTTTATTTTTTTTTATCCTTGTAATTGATTAGAATTTTCTTTGCCATTCAAAAAATGTTTTATCCAGAAAAAATCCTAGCAATTAACCAATTGCAATTTGGTATTTTCACTTTGCAATTTGGTATTTTTTTTATACATTTACAAAAATAAGATATGAAAAAGTTTAGTTTTAGTTGACAATCACTCTCCCAATAGTCATGTACAGTTTACTAATACTAAAAATAAATTTTAGATTATTTTTTGTTATTGAAGTATAGAAAATATTTTAATGACGGATTGACGGGTTTATTTGGAGAGTTTTATAGAGAGAAGAAGATGGGCTCACTGCCTCACTATTGGGTCCCGCTTCTCAAGTAAATATTTTCCAAATAAAATTAGAGCGGGAGGAGATAATGCCACGGCAACATTGTTTCCTATAGGCAAACAATTCCATGTAACCATAATTTCTCATTTTTTCTCTCTCCCCTATGTCGCCTTTCTCTCTCTACAGAATCACCAACCTCTCCTCTTTCCTTTATCTCTTCGGAGTACAGATAACTTACCTTCTCTCTACTAAGCTTTGGGCCTATGTTCGACAAGTCATCCACTCTTTCGATTGACGATCACCGCAAAGCTGCAGATGGTCAGATATCATTTTTTTTTTCCAGTGCTAAGCGGGTACTACGTGACACCTTACGTGGTACCCGTAAAGTCCTATTACAATCGTCCAAAAGGGTTATCAATTGTCCGGATTTTATATAAACTATTATTACTGGCTCTAATTGGACGCTAGGCTACGCTAACGGATATAGCACATGATACCTGCTAGGCACTAAAAAAATTCTCTTCATCTTGGGTACAGGCTGCCAGCTTTTTTGAAATGGCAAATGTGTCTCTTTGTATGTACAGTCGTGGCAGCAACACTTATTGTTGTGGCATTATCACTGTCCAATTAGAGCCAGACTTTGTCTTCCTACTGAAATTTCTCAGTTTTCGTTGGTCCAGTAATAATTAAGCCTCAAGCCGCCAAGCCAATTATACTCAGAGATCAAATCAGGATAACGAGCACGTAGAAAGTTGGACACAAATTGATTCTCTTGAAGAATGTAGGTAAAGACGTACTCCTACTAACAAACAACGGAAATGCTTTATTTTATTTTATTTATTTATTTTTTAAAAAAAGATTAAAAGCTGTTGCGAAATGAGATCCAAATGGGCTTCTAAGATTTCCAACTATTTTCTGCTTCGGCAGGTGTGTCTGCTAGTCGGTAGGCTAGTCAGCCTAATGTCGCTCTCATTTCACTTGTTAGTGGTTTGGGCTTCATTCCTTTCTTTCAATGTAATCGGTGTCGGATGGCGTTTGGATATGATATCTTGACTTATTCTCAGGAAAAAAAAATGGGCTTCCAAGATCGGGAAGTTTGGGAGTGCGAGTTTACAGGGTCGAAGAGAACTTATCTCGTCAACAATTGTTTGGATGGAGCAAGTTTAAACAGAGTTTTGTTCTGATTTTTCAGTGGGAACCTGCTAGTGGAATTAGACGACATGCGCGCAAACTGGCCTGGATATGGATAAAAAAGAAGAACAATTGCTGGGATGTAATTTCCTTGTGAATTCGGTCTTATGTTAAAAAATAATAAGCTCGGTGCGCCATGTGAGGGCCTTCCATTGTGTCACGGGGCGACTCTTTTTATCGCAGCAGAATGATTTCTCGTGAGGTGCTTGCGACTCCACCAAGTCCAAACCCACCAATCCGACCTTCTGAGTGTTTATCATTTACCAGTCTTACATTTTAGTGCCTTGCTTGTGAGCAAGCGTGGTACAAGGATGCTATTGTTATCGTGCATGGAGAGACTTAGTAGAAGTCAAGTATGTCTCCTCATGCCTCGCTTAACAACGAGGGTCGCTTGTGCACCCATGATGTAGTCCTCATGTGAGCCCATGTGCCATTTGCCCGTTAAATGCCATTGCGCGCCAATAGTATTACACTAGCGTGCCACCCGAGTAGGTAATACATTAATCCATAGCCAACAAGTAGCATTACACGTTTCTACTAGTCAAGCACATGGTATCCGACATGTATCACAACTCATGTGTTATTCGTTATCCAACAAGTGTGCCGTTGCCTCCATGTCGCACGTCTTAAGCCATTGATCCCCACAAGCAGGTTCAAAAGCCGATGCCCATAGAGTGGCACAAGAGGTCATATGGTGGTGCCTCGATAGCCTACTCAGCCTAGGATAGTTACCCAAGGGGTTGACACGCTGGGTAGAGTGTGTATGTATCCAAAGCAACTGTCAGGACTGCGTAGTTCTGACAACACAAAAGGCCCAAGACATACTGTCCATGGGCCCCCCAAACCCACATGGAGACTCTTAGACATCCCTCTTGATGCCCAAAGCCTACCCGTTGCCTGCTTTTGTGCCCAAAATTGACACCAGGTAGGTTGCACGCCACTCATCCTTTATTGTAGCCTTACAAGCATTTGCCAAGTGGCAAAAAGAAACATCATTTTTTGCCAAGGAGTCATAGGGGCCTTTTCAAATTCAATCTAACTTTGAATCGCGCACCCTCATTTGCTATGGATTACTAACGACCCCTAATACGTTAGAAAAATGTCGTAAAAATACTCGTGTCCCTCCATGGCCGAGTTCTCAATACTTACGATAATGTCATTGCATTATATTTACAACAATGCCACTAGCCCACGCTAATGAGTCAACAACTCCATAGCTAGCGCAATCTCTCAGCCTTTGTGCCACACCCATTAACAGGAATCATGAGCAAGACCGTAGTCAAACTCGTAGCTCGTGACATATTGGCACGACACAGTGCCCACCCTCTTACAATTATTAAGTGAGGCTCTTGGGCCTGTGATGTGGGGCTGGTTTTCCACATTAGGATTTTTTTTTTTTTAAACCAAAAAAGCTTATATTAATATGTTATAAAGGACACTACCGGTCCGAAAATACAAGAAAACAAATAAAAAAATACAAAAGCCGCAAAATTGTACGATGACACCAATCCGCTCGGATGTGGCTGAAGTTTGAGTGTATGCATTTATGAGTATACAAGGGTCATGCAGAACCTCTCTGGTCAACAACTTCATACAACTTCATAGGGGCTTCATCTCCCTTTGCACCCATGTTGCCATAAAGGCAGAGGGGAAGATCAACAAATTATGTCAAAGCAATTGGTACCTAAGAGGAACTATGTCTACGGGCGCAACTGTAATCATACTTCAATGACGGGAGCATCTTAACACAGGACCGAAAATCAATCCAATCCAAATGCTTCAGCATTTAAATGGAGATTTCACAGGAAATATTCCGGACCGTGAATCACAACCAAGGGAGAAGAAATGATATCCCAATAAGTAACTTCCATCGCAATCAGGAAGAGGAAGAAAAAATAAGACTTTGAGAAGCTTCAAATTTTCCTCGTGCAGGTCTTAACATCCACTATTGAATCATCCAGCAGAATTGGTTTGGACATCTTGGTCCTCTGGAGATGAATTACATAGCCTTATTCCTGCATATTTCAAGTTTCAACCAGCAAATGCAATAAGGTATACATGCTAAACTCTCAAAGAAGGTTCGTCACAATATACATAAATAAATAAAAGACCACAGTAAAAGCAGAAGCGGAAGAACAAACAAAAGCAGAAGCAGCAGCAGCAACAGCGGCAGAAGTTTGTGTACACTGGAGAAAGACAGAAAGTGTAGCCTCCCCCTTGAAGTGGTACAATGAAGCCCCCAAAAAAGATGCCTAATCTGATTAGTCTGGTTTTGTCCTAGCGATTTTGTTTGGTGACTAATTTTTATTTACAGGGTTAATGTATCGAAATATTAAGGGGGAAACGAAACAGGAGAGAATATTAGAACTACGAAAATCTTCCATAAAAGTAAAAGCAAAATAAAAGAAAGACAGAAACAGGAGAGAACATTTCAACTAGGCAAATCTTCCCACTTAATCCTATTCTACAATCTCTTATATTTCATTAGATAACAAGAAACCAGTTTGATTTTGCTAGGAACAAAATATGTTAAGAGCATTGGGTTGATTAGCTAATCTCACAAAGTAACAGATTTGTTACAGAAACCTAAAAGTAAACAGTTTTAGGTTGATTAGCGGACTTAACCAAGTAACAAATTCAGATGCAAGCAACCGAAAGAAGCTAGGCCCGCTCATTCTCAATCAAGTTGAAATTTAAACACTCAAACAAAAGAAGAAATGTTATGGTGAAATTGGGTAGCCAGTTAAGGATGAGACACTGAAACGTATATCTAAACCATAACAGGGAGGGAAAAAGAATCAGCGAGCTTATGCAGATGTTCAATATAGCACATTTTATTTGCTGTATAGAAAAGCTTTCGTCTTCTTTTTGGCTTCACCATTACCCGATA
This sequence comes from Vaccinium darrowii, assembly GCA_020921065.1. Lineage (NCBI taxonomy): Eukaryota > Viridiplantae > Streptophyta > Magnoliopsida > Ericales > Ericaceae > Vaccinium > Vaccinium darrowii. The sequence continues at coordinate 33,289,668 of CM037151.1, forward strand.
TCTGATCATCTTCTTCAATTCCTATTGCGGTAAATAAATGCCAGAAATCCCAAAGGCATCAAGAGAAATAATCTCAATTGCCAACCGTAGAAGAACAACAGGACCAAGATATCCTGGCAAATCACACTGACCCTCACAATTATTTTTTGTTATTGCCACTATTCTGTTACCATTTTAACTGGATAAGTCCCCCCCAAAATATAATTAATGAAGAGAAGAAACCTGGTTTAAGCAAAATATAATTAATGAAGCGGTGTTAAGGGAACTGATATGTCACATGGAACTTATCACCTTGTGATGCAGTTAGTTCACAATTCTCATAGCCTTTGTAGACATCAGTTACAATTTTGCAATTGGCTTGCTGCCTTAATCAGCATCATAAGTTAGTCATTAGCCACTCAAATGAACCTTTGGCATGCAGCATGCCCCTCTTTTTCCAAACAACAACAATGGTCAGAAAAGAATAGGATACAAAGAAAAGTTAATAAGTACACATGTCCAAATGCCATCAAAACACAATTGAACACGTTTCACGCTACTGAATTAAGTTTCTCATGGAACAACTATCCTCTGCAAAATCTTAGGGAAAATATCCAACTAAAAAAATGCTATTACCTGCGCCCAGATCAAGTTTGTTTGGTGTTATGCTGGTTGAATTGAGAGGATTCCCTTAAATGTACATCATATATTTCAATCACGCCACGGAGAATTTTCTCGGACATAGATTTGCGCTAGGAAAGCATCTCCATGCAAACCCTTAACTTGATTTGCAATACATAGATGTTCAATTGGGATAAATCTCTTTCTTGAGCTTCTCCCAAATTTTTGGGCCTCCAGGGTGTAGATTTACATACTGTTTTATGAATAGTTCATCAGAGCACGTAATGATAGTGCTCAACGACAAGTTGGGCTGCACTCTCTTTTCTTCTTTAAGCCAATCATACATTGCAAACCTGAGCTTAACCCTCTGAACAGTGTACCCAACATAAGCCGGGAAGGCCACTAAAGATGAAATAGGATAGCCCACACCATTAACAAGAAAATCCATCTTCTTTTTAATCACCTCCTCTGATTGGTTGAGAACTTGAGGTGCTACTTTGATCATCTCTGAGACATCTTTCCTATCCAAACCGGCCTTCACGAAACAATCAAATCTTGCCTGAAGTTCTCCTCCTTTGCCCCTAAACACCTTAAGAGCTTTTGTCATTTCCTTTGAGTTTTCAACAAATCCTAAGTCCAAAAGGAACTTCATCTTCGTTATCTTTGATCTTAGCTCCTCTGCCTCTCGATTTCGTATCTGTTTCACCCTTGGTCTAATAACCCAACCCTTCAGCGCGTGTGGGTCCTGCTTGACAACATCACAAAGATCCTTCTTCTCAGTATTCAGATCTACAAGTAAGATGTCAAGTTTCTTTAAACAACACGAACCTAGCAACAAAGGGTGTGAATGTACAATCCTACCAATCTCTTGGACCTCCATCTCAATCTCAACAAGAAAATTGTAGCATTTCCTCAAATTGGAAACAAATTTTCTGACATTGACTTGCGGAAATTTCAGAAACATAGACCAAATCTCTTCTTTGGTGTATCCAAATTTTATAAAGAAGCCAATTAAAGAAATGGCTGTGTTTCCTGAAGCCTCAAATAGAAGCCCAGGATGCTGAAAAAATAATTTTTCCAGTTGCTCCTCACTGCAACCCATGTCACACAATAAGCACAATAGCTGAAGCATATGAGTAAAATCATAAGAATTCCCCTCTAATAAATGAGCCTGAATCCAACCATATCCAATTCCAATGCTCTTGAATCTATCCAACACCTTACGCAATTCCCTAGTTCTGTCTCCAATCAAAAGACTTGGACTCGAAGAAACAAACTTGACAGCGGTAGACTGGCTCAAGCCAATTTCCTCCAAGGCTCGAAGCTTCGATTGCAAAACTCCATAATCAAATTTGAAGGCTTCAGTTGCTTCCTTGTATATCCTTCCTATATTATTCCTATCTACGCCGTATCTACACAAAACTTGGTAATTCTCTAACAGCATCACATCGTCGATTAGATACATCAATTTGCGAGGAAGAAGTGGAGAGTATTCAGCAGGTTTCAAACCAATGCTCTCAAAGAAAGGTTCAAACTCATTGATGGGGTGATACCGCAAAAACCGGGTCACAGACCGTCCGATTTCTGTCTCCTTCTTGACCTTTTTTAGTAACTTTTCAAGAAAAAGCGGTGAATTACGACTGATGTACTCCGCCTCAACAAACTGCAAGCTTCTAGTGGAATGCAAGTATTCCAGTAAAGCACCTTGGGCTTTTTTCCAGTCAGCACGAGATAGTTGAGCAGCATTTTGGCTCTTAGTAGCCAACCCCTCTGGACCATTTTCAGATGGAGTTGATTTTTTCCTTCCATAATACCTAAGGCCGTGAACAATGTGGTACGCAGTTGGCCAAAAAGTGGTTCTTGATGATCTAATGTTGCTAATAAGGAAACCCAACCAAACCCATTTGTGAACAGAAGGTATTCTAACTCTATATAAATGGGTCGTGGCCATTTGGATGTATATCAATGCATACAGTATCAGGGTCGGCCCTGAGTAGAACCCTAGAACGCAGCTGCTTCAAAAACTGCAAAGAAGAAGGGCCTCCCTAGTAGAATGGTACTACTGCATCTGCGTTAGATTGATTCATTCCTGGTGTAAGAATCGGATATCCCAATACCGTCACAAGGAGTGATAATTTACCAGGCCTCAAAACATACCCTGTTTGACCATCTAAATTAAGCACAAAGAAGAGCAAACAGGGAAGCAGACGACGACGAGATAGAGAGAGAGAGAGAGAGGGAAGGGTACCTGCTCCCTTTGTGCTCGTTCTAAAATCGCGTTCTAATTTGCATGCGTGTGGCGACCGATTACAAATGAAAAACCTATATGCCGATCCTTGTCTCAAATTACTCCGGGCAAACCGAAGAAAATGGAAGAAAAAGTACACTACCCTTCGATATATACTTGCTACTCAACTTCTCCGAAAGACCTATCGTATCTAACCATTTTAACACTTTAGAAATTGAAAATTTTCAAGTATCATGTCACAATTAGTACATATTTTCTCCTTCCATTTTAACACCTAAATCTAAATCGCACATTCTAGTATTTTCATACGCTTAAATATATGTAATCAAATTTAATCCACATTTTGAACCAAATATCAACGTGTTTTATAGTAATGTATGTGTGCATGTGTTTCTTTCTTCAAGATAGGACTAATTTTGTTCACTAAATTAAATACTACCAATTTCTTTAGGTACAAAATAGCTCACCAAAACTATAAAATTAAGACCGCCATAGATCTAATATTTTTATGGTACGTGATGAAAAGTGATATTCAATGTAGAAAAAAAAAGCAAAAAGAGTAGTTATGTTTGATTAATCGTATACCAAGAGCATCACTCCCGTGAATGGCTGAGTACCATTTTGCCATTGTCATTCTCAGTCTCTCTCTCTAACTCAATCTCGAATGTCATATTCCCCATAAATTTTGCAATATGTGACATGAATTGACATTTTCCAAATTTGAGAAATTTTTGTTTGTGGGTTTCATACCCAGTGTGACATTTTTATTTTTAGTTTCAAAAAATGGCTACCGGTGTGGATGCAAGAATAAAAAATCCCATAAGATGAGTGATCCTGCACACTAATTGGATAGCAAAATCTAATCAGGCATGTCAAACAGGCCCTGGAGGAAAGGATACAGGGACAAATAAATCAATTGGCAACTAACATAAAAAAGATGTCTTCCTTATCTTCAAAATTTAGACAATCGAGTAGGGATACATCGAATTCATAAGGAAAAATTGAAGTGAGCTAACTTCCCTCGTATTATTAGGAAACAAAATTTCACACACATACAAGACCAGCATCATCATTTGGGTGAGGCAAAAGAAAACCTGACACATATATCCAACTAATGAAAGTCCCCACTACCAAAACTACGCCTCGGCCTTCCTAAGAAACTCTTAACACTAACACTGTAGTTAGCATTCAGTTGTTCCCATAGTGATTTAGCTCCTCCATTTCCAAATAATATGTTCCTGCAAAAATACATCACGATAAAGTAAATGGAAATCACAATGATGTATAACAACAGTACCAGTTGTGCTGGGTTTTCTCGTGATACAAAAAGGAAAAATGAACTCCATTACCAGCATGCTTTGATTGAGCTCTGTAATCATTGCTTGGAAATGTAATATGGGTATCCGCTCATTCCTGAAGGTGGTGGTGTAGGATGCCCGTGTGGGTCTTTCTGAATAGCAAACTGGGAATATGAAACCTGAGATTGGGTTGGATATGGAGCTGCTGCTGCAGAAGGACTCTGATAAGCAGTACTAGCATATGCTGCCACAGGTTGAGGGTAATTGTAGCCAAATGGGGTAGCGCTAGAATGTGCTTGTCCTGATTGCAGATATCCAGATGCCGAAGGATATTGTACTGGAGCCATAGCTGCCTGTAGCTGTGGTTGCACAGTTCTGCTCTTGTGGTTATCGGCAAGTTTCACAGCGATGTTTCTTCCCTGAAAACAATTGAACATCATCAATTCCTTGGTAAGCCATCAAAAAATCCATGATCGAAATGGGGCCTGCTATATTTACTTCTGGGCTAAGTAATTACTTATATATTTTGGAAGGAGTGAATCATCCGAAGTCCTAATCTATGTAGTCTGCTGGAAGTCTTTTAATATGAACAATATCAAACTGGTCCAACATTTACAACTACAGTAAGGCCATTTGTGAGTCTGGGTCAACGCACCAATAAACCAAATATAAAAGTAAAAAATTCTCTCAGAAAAATCAGTTCAGAGAGGTGAAAAATTGAAGATAAACTTATTCAAGGATAATCAAAAGAAACAAACAAAAATAAGAAAATTTAATGTCCATATCACACATGCAATGAAGAGAAAAACAAGAGAGACTGAGAGTATATTGCTTTGCAGGCAATTAATCGAACCCATTACTAAAATTGCATGCCAAAATTTCAGCAATCAGCATAACGACCCCTAAGCATGATATTAGCCCAAGATTGAAGACTTTCCGTCCGTTCACTTAAAATGACTTTATTAAACAGAAGTTCATCCTACTTCAACTGCAAAGCCACTGATGCATTAATGACCAACACACCATCGCGGGTTGGAAAGAGTGGTTTTACCCACCAAGCTCTATTATATCCATAGCCATACTTTTTGGCTGTTTCATTCTCTTCTTTATCAAATATTCTATTACCCACTCAACCAACTTAAAACCATCTGTGAGCATGATAAATGGAGAAATTCCACATCTTTGTTATATGAAATACTCATCACATCTTTATATAACATCTTTGTTATATATATATATATATATATATATATATATATATATATATATATATATATATATATATATATATATATATATATATATGTGGATCCCGTTCTACTACGGACTCCCTCAAACTCGTAATTTGCGGACCTCATGGATCGGGGTCGAATCTCGACGATCCGAACCGCTCAATGTGTTTAAAACGTGTTTTTAAGGGTCACCGCGAGAATTCGTCCAAAAAAAATACTCGGAAGGGCTTCATTCGAGCATTTTTTGATAAATTATATATGTACGGTTACTATGAAAAACCGCTCGGATGAAGCCCTTTCGGGTATTTTTTTTTTTTTTGTGATTCCTCACGTTGGCCATGGAAAACATGGTTTAAACACATTGAGCGGTTCGGATCGTCAAAATTTGGTCCGGAAAATCAAAAAAGGGGTGGTCCTCACGGAGGAGATCTTTGAGGGAGTCCTCAATAAAACATCTTCCTATATATATATATATATATATATATATATATATATATATATATATATATATATCAAATGACAATATGACATGATTATCTATATATTTCTAGATTACATCATGTCGATTATGAATATAAATTCTTCTAATTATGCTAAATGTTTTCTTACAACATTTGCTTTAAATATTGTTGACTCTTTCAATAAATATATCTTCTACTCAATAACAGTTAGGAATCTGGCTTTGCCCATGGAAAACCCAAGCAAATGAGGCTTAAAAATACACACCGAAATAGAAGCTCAGCTCAACTGACTTCCCCCAAGTCCCCTCCCTCCACCCAAATCATAAATCCACAATTATAGCGAACACAAGCCGTTTCCTGTCCTTACCCCAAGAGTCTTTTGTGGATCATCTATAGCCTTCTTTGCTGCCTCCACCGTCTTGTATGTGACGAAGCCAAAACAACTGCAAATTAATTACACAAAAGATACGAACCTTTAGATGTGGTAGTACAATCAAATAAACCATAGTGGTAATAGAAGCTTTAGCAGCTGCTGCAGCAACAGCAGTCGCGAGGAACAATTGCACTGATGATAATATGCCAGTTCTTAAAGAACAAGGTGAACAACTCCATACCGTGATTTGTTGGAGTCTTTGTCATAGGCTACTGAACCCTCTTCTATCTCGCCATGCCTTCCAAAGAAAAAGAGCAGCATCTCCGTGGTTGTATCGGGAGACAAGCCACCAATATAAAGCTTCCTCTGGGCTTGATCGGGTGGAACACTTACGCTGCTCAATCCTTCACAAGCAAGATTACAAACTGCCATGCGACCCTGAAGCAATACGTGTCAGCAAGAGAAAAAAATTACCTTAAAATTTTCTAAAAAGATCCTTTGACAAAAAAAAAATAAATAAAAAATTCCGGAACAGCCATTACTTTCTAGTTAGAAGATCATTACACTTCGCCTCTAATCATTATGATGTAACTTCAATTTCCAAGGTGTTATTACATGGGAAGATTTTCACAATTACACTTCATAATTGATCTTCTTTCATGTTCCTGTTAACACTTTGTATTCCATTTAAATTAAACTCTTCATCAAAAGTAAAGAGGAAAGGAGCCAACCACTCAAGCATTTCAAACTAGAGCATCAAACTCCACACAAGAAATTAGATTGCGATCTCAGTTGTTACATGAAATTGATGGCTAGGTTCATATTTTCTATCTGCCATATTGACCCGCGCTCTTCTTATTCTATTTCCAATCAAACAAAATTTCCACAAGCAGAAGGCATCATGTATATAAGGTTTGCACCACTTCTGGCACCTTTATTTGGAGTACTTTTTATTTGTTGTAAAAAAAGAAAGCATGAAGGGGTATGTCAACCGTTCACAAAATTTGAGCCAGGACCAGAAGGTCTTATAGACTTCTGTGTGTGTGTCAAATAGGTCGGTAGAATCTATAAAATGGTTGAGAGATTACTCTCCCTAAACTTCCAACTATACACTAATCTAACCACAGAACTTCAAAGCTTAAACAAAAGGGTCTCTATGCCACCAAAACGCCGATGATGCCTTCGGCCAAATGCGTGTGCTGTATCAAGCAACATGGAATCCCACCCAATCGACATTGAACAGAATACACGAGAGAGAGAGAGAGAGAGAGAGAGAGAGAGAGAGAGAGAGAGATCTCAAGGTGCAATGTTATTAAGAATGGTGCAACCATATAGAATTATGCCTAACATTTACTAAATAATGAAGCTTACATCAATCAATTTGCTAGGTGCTTTCAATGCAGCCTGAGCTGAATCCATATCTTTGTAGGTTATGAAACCATAACCACGTGACGTTCCTGTTGCTTTGTCAACGATCACAGCCCCTTCTTCGATTTCTCCATGCACTTGAAATTCCTAGATGAAAATCGTGTGCATAGTTCAGCATATAATGTTCCAGTCAACGAGTCTATGAGTATATATGCATTAATGTATATTGTTCTTCTCTGTGAGTAAAATAGTCTCCGGAGAATTGTAGACAATATAGCAACAAAAGGAAAACATGTGAAAACAACTGTTACTCCTGTGAGTTAAAATTGCCAAAACACATACTATATCACCAATACCATACAAAGCACAATCAACGGTCAGCAGTACACTCACAGCACACAAGGTTTCTGATGTTGTATTCCAGGCCAAGCCACGAACAAAAAGCTTTCGGTGGACAGGATCAGAGCTTGCGACACTTCTAATTTCTTCAGCAATAGAAGGATATTGAGACCCACTTCATGCCACAACATGCAAACAAGCACACATGCACAGCATCAATTCACACAGCATACATGTAGGGAACAACATCATATGGGCCCCTTCCACTTGACCACGCACAAAATTCTTATACATAATATGGACTAAATCCATTTTGACGCACAAACATAAGTGTATACATGTAAACATGCATACATGCAAATACATACACATGCTAGTGAAACATGTAAATGTTAATAATACAGGCAAACACACAGTCAGGCAAAAGCACATCCATAGACACATTCATGCAGCACATACGCACTACATATCACTTTGAGTGTTTTGAAATGCATGAGCTTATACCTTGAAAAAGGATAAAGGAAAACAAAGTTATGGAACCGTTACAGGTCATGCCCTGACTTGTGAATTCTTCATACTCCACAAGCTTGAAGCTTGCTGTGTGCATAACCTGCAGACAAGTCATAAGACTAATGTTTTGAAGCTTATTATCTACACTTCACCCAACAGAATCATAAATTTTACTTTATAAACCCTAACCACTAAAAATTTAGTTCATGCAATGGAACCTAAAAGCATCTAGGCTTCTTTAATTAACATACAGTAGACTGAGAAAAAAAACACTGTGGAGTCAAGTTCATTTATATCATAATCTAAAATAGCAAAGATCCAGAATATAGGTTCTCTCATCCAGCCCAGGCCACTGATGTGGAGTGAAACTACTTGGTTTGCAACTTTGCATAGGCTACCAATTATCTAATATTACAAAATCAATTCAATTTCGAATAGGTTAAATCAAGCATTAAAGATGTAGTTGTCAATACAAGTAGCATTTATTTCAACTGGCTCTATAATGGAAACAACATTTAACCATGCATATTGTGTTCTATTACCTAAACAAATTATATCTATGGCAGCTATTATTTGGTTTGATAAGGAAAATCCACTTTGAAAGTCTAAAACGAACCCTTAAACAATGCAATAAACTTTTTTTTTTTCAAAAGGAAGTATCCAGTAGTGTGCTGAACCCTTTCCATTAACAATCTAATGGGTGTTAATAGTCCGAATGTAATTTCGGAATACACAGATTCTTTGGACATTGGCAGTAATTTAGTCTATTGGGTCATAATTTGAGTCAAGATGTGTTTTTGATATACCTCATTGGCCACATTAGGTCCAAAAGGGTTGCTAAATTTCTCCCTTTATGAGTCATAGTCCAGTAAAATAAATGGTACAGTAGCATGTTTGGATAGAGAGTCTTCTGAATGAGGTCATTGAGGAGTCCTTTGTGGGAATTTTCTTCCTGTCTTCGTCTTACCAAAAATACTCAAGTCATTGTAGACAACCTAAGCGCAGTCGCAAGTTAAGCCCCAAAATCTTACTAGGTCAATCCCTACCAACCCATATAACCTTCTGCAGATTCTGCTATCAATTGGACTTCAACATTACCATTAAACCAATCAGCAATTGTAAATAGCATAAAGGGCAGTCCTAATTTCAGTCCCAAAAAGCTACTAAATAAACCAACTGTGTCATCTTCTGCTGTCAATAGAATTTCAACTTTAACATCAAACACTAAATCAGCCATTGTATGGAGCCTCCAGCAAGGGTGAAACTTTGAACGTCAACCAAGACTTGCCATTTTAATTTGTCAAAACCTACTAGCTTTTAGAAACCCTTACAAGCCTTTTAAACCAAAACTGAAAAACCTAGTTGCAAGAAGATGAATCTAAGTTTCTAATAGCTGTCCTACATTACCATTAAACCAATCAGCAATTGTAAATAGCATAAAGGGCAGTCCTAATTTCAGTCCCAAAAAGCTACTAAATAAACCAACTGTATCATCTTCTGCTGTCAATTGAATTTCAACTTTAACATCAAACACTAAATCAGCCATTGTATGGAGCCTCCAGCAAGGGTGAAACTTTGAACGTCAACCAAGACTTGCCATTTTAATTTGTCAAAACCTACTAGCTTTTAGAAACCCTTACAAGCCTTTTAAACCAAAACTGAAAAACCTAGTTGCAAGAAGATGAATCTAAGTTTCTAATAGCTGTCCTACATCAACTGCACTCATAGTACATTTAATGGTAAACGTAGAGAAGCTAGAAATCTAATTTGAAATGTGTCAGTTGATGCTGAAGTTGCATTTGATTCCTGCACACACTAATCAGTGGAAGTGGATAGTAGGAAAGTATACAGTTAAACTCATCCATAGTAGTGAAAACACATTTACAAGGTGCATATAGTAAAACTCGTCAACTAGGAAGTCGCTAAGCATCTGTTACCCTCAAAATTTCAATTTCCTGTGACAAAGCTATATATCCAAAGAAACTAACTTGAACATTTGCACTGCTTATTAAACTGAATAAATGAGTACTTTTTGATGTTTTGGGGGGATTGGGGGAGGGAATATTTCAAGACAAGACAATGAGAGGCCTCCTACAAATACTATAAGAAACATAACCATTACAAGAATGACAGCTTCAGCAACTTACAGCATTTGTACAAATGAGTTTGCAAAGTTTCTAAACAACAGAAATTTCGCTACTGAAGGATTCGTCGCTTTAAAGATAGTAGACTGAATAAATTGCTCTGGTGAACATGCATCACAAAAGCATTGACTACTGATTGATAGAAGCATAAATTTTCGCTGGTGCAAAAGCTATCACATACATGGAAGTGAGGCATATTATTTTAGCTAAAATATGATTGTGGTGTTTTGGAATTCACTTCCCCAAAATCTCAGGAGGTAATATATGATAATGGAAACATTTAAACCCCAAACATGAAAAAGTTAACAAAAACAGTAAATTGAAGTGGTCTGACTTAGCTACAGAATCAGAATCGACGCACACAGAAAAACAAATGTTCTGAGAAAACCCAATAAGGTAATGCAATTACATGAGAAATAGAGAAAACATCTAATACATAAAGATTGAGAAAGCGAAGTTTCAACTTGTGACCACCACCTGTTCGACAAAACTACAGGGAGAAAATGCGTACATCGACATATTTATAAGTACGAACTAGATTTATGTTGTTATGTCGACAATTGAAACCAAACCTAGAAACATCACAGAAGTGAAAACAAACAAATGAAAAGAATAAAAGGAAGAAGTGACGGAAACGTACAACTTTGCTAGGAGTTCGACCAACTGGGTTTTGGCAAGGGGTTCAAGCAACGGCCGCAGCTGTTCTTCTGGTGAAGAAAATTGAGCATTACCCGTTTCGTCTAGCTTCCTCTTCTTTAACTCCTCCATCTCTCTCTCTCTCTCTCTCTCTCTGTCTCTGGGGCTAGTAGTGCCAACTCTGTTTGAAGTTTGAAGACAGCCTCTCCGATTTCCAAATCATATCTTTCTAGTTTAGGGCTGCAAGCGATTATACGTCAGGCTGTCCGCGAGTAACTGGAAACTGGGCTCGGAATGAGCTCGGCTCAATTTGTTTGCAATGAGTCAGGTCTGAGTCTGAATTTTGGGTCCGGCTAGGGTGCCCAAAGTGATATTGGGCACTGTTGCCCCACTTTTACTTACCACAAATACTAGGTCTACAAACTACAAAAAATATTATTATAGTTGTCATAAATACAGAACTTACTTACCACAATTTATGGCCTATACGTGTGGTAAATAAAGTCTGTGTTTGTGATAAGTAAAGCATGTGTTCGTGTCTAGTGCAATTGCACGGGAAAAGAGCAAAACCACTCTCATTATTGTGGTGGTTTTCATCAAATGGCTTAGATTCATCTATTTTTTAATCTAATGGCTTAGATTTTGTGGGGCACCATAGAAATATTTTGTTACATTTTTTTATTTTTTACATTTTTTAAGCCGAGATCATTAGGAAACAAGCCTTAAGGATGGAAGTGCAAAAGAACAGAAAATAACTGGGTGGAAAATGAAGAGGAAAGTTGAGAATTTTCTCTTGTTTGATTGTATGCAGAAGAAAGGAGAGAAAGTATAGGAAATAAAAATTTCCCTTGTTTTGTTTCAAAAGGGAAACTGAAAAGAAAATAACATAAGGTTGGTTTATGGCTTCGATCCAACTCTGGCTGTTGAAATCTACGGCAAGGAGAGAGAAATGGGAGATGGAGGAGAGGAGGTGGAAGAAATTCATGGGCTACTATGAACAGTAACTCGGTAGGCAATGTGTATATTTCTCTTCCTTTGTATTTCTCTTCTCCCCTATATTTTCATCTGGGTTTCCTCTGGTTTTCTGTTACATTTCTCCTCTCCCTCTACACCAGCAACCAAACAAAGGAGTGGAAATTTTTTTAATTTTCCCTTGTTTTCCACTTCCATCCCTAACTTCCAAAAAGAGCCTTAAGTTTGTCTGGTAGTTGAGTCTAACTCGAGTCGGCTTGTTTGTAGAGACTCGGTTCGAGAGAGGGTTCAGGATTTTAAGTCAGTAGGGTCAAAAAAATTGAATCTACATATGAGTTATTTTTTCTATTTGCTCATGCAAAGAAATACTAACTAAATTAAAACGTTAACTATATCGTAGAAACGCAATAATACATGTATTATTACTTTATAATTTATCTCATTGACTTTTTAGATTTCAAAAATAATATACGATAGACTTATGTGTAATACTATCAACTCTTGAAAAGAAGAAAATACTATCAACTCTTGAAAATAAGAATTCTATGCATTTAAAACAAGCTAGGGTAATTTATGAAATTTTTTAAGGCCAAAATTACAGAGCAAGGCAAGAGGACTTCTTGATCTCCTTATTGGGCTCAAAGAAAGATGGTAGCCCATTGTTGTCACAAGAAGAGATCAAAGTCCAAACACTCAAGTCTCTCTATTTCTCTTTCATTTTAGGGTGATTTACGGGCGGGTACGGCCAAACCTCATATTTAATCTCAGTAGAGTAATAACATAAAAAAATCGGCACATCTCAACCATGCAGGATTATATGCATTTAAAACAAGTTAGGGCAATTTATAATAAAAATAAATTAAGGTAAAAATTATAAAATTACAGAGCAAGAAGACTTTTTGATGTCCTTATTGGGCTCAAAGAAAGATGGTAGCCCATTGCTATCACTAGAACATATCAAAGTCCAAACTCAAGTCTCTATGTTTTTCTTTAATTCAATTTAAGGCCATTTCCCAGCCGGTCCAGGAAAAGAAACTTAATTCCCTCCAGCTCCTGTTTCCTTTTCCCACGTGATGTGCGCCAAGGTAAAAGACAGGTAAGTCAGTTAAGTCTGGAGCACTCCTTCAAAGAGATTACCCGACATTTGCCTCATTTTAAATTTTAAATTTTAAAATCCCCAAACCTAAATTGTAGGGTACGCTATGAAAATGCTTAAACCTAGAGTACCCTATGAAAGTGCCTAAAATCCTAGGGTACTCTATGCAAGTGCCTAAACCACTAAACCCTATAATAGGAAAGTGCACCATAAACCTAAACTAAAAAAAAAAGTGACTTACCTTAGTGGTAATTAAAGAAAAATGACTTACCTTAGTGGTAATTAGACATATCTTTTCTAGACCTAAAGGTAATAATCCCTTCATTTTATTCCCGTTACCCTCCTCCTTCCCCCAAAAAAATAAAATAAAAATCTCAATAGAGTAATAACATAAAAAAACTGGTACATCTCAATCAACAAAAACATCAATAATCACAATTAGAGGTGCTCCGGGACATTCTATCACCCCATACATTCTCGTGGGTTACGCGGCTAAGTTTATGAAAATTTTATTTCTTGAAAATTAAACATTCTGTTGATTTTATTTCTTGAAAATTTTAGTCAAAGGTTTAGGTGTTTAAACTTTAAATTAAACACATATTTTTCAAAAATCCGATTTCTCCTACCTCAACTACGTCAAAGCATGCGAAAAAAGAATCATACCACCTCCACGACTCCACCCTACTTTCGCCTTCAACTTACCTCATGTCTTCGTGTATGACACAATTGTTGTTGGCTACTTCATCCCCAAAGGTAGCCATGTGCTTTTGAGCCACCCCAGGCTTGGACACAACCCAAGAGTTTAGGATGAGCCACTCTGTTTCTGACCAGAGCGCCACATCAAGGAAGATGGCTGAACGTGACATTAACTAGCCCGAAAATTTGTGCCTAATATCGTTCAGTACTAGAAGTCGTAAATGCCCTGGTGTTAAACTAGGATCTACAATCTTAATAATGCTTATGGTTAGGCTCCTTCAAGAGTTCACTTGGGAATTGCCACCCAACGCGTCAAAGATTGAATTGAACGAGTCTACGAGTAGCCTCAAACTCACGAAACCTCTACTTACTCTGGCAAAACCGCATTTGGCCACGAATCTATAATATGAATTTAGAGAGCGTTTTTCTAATAGTATTCGTTAATCTTACTTCTTTTTTTGTCTTTATATAGTTAAATGATTGTTCTATTTTATGGTGTTTCTTAAGAAACAGTTATACTTGTTTCAGGGGGTTATCCTTTGGTCCTACCTTTTAAATAAATTCATAGTTACCCTTTCTCTGTCCTAAACTTCAAATATTCTCTTCCTTAAATTTTCAAATCTTCTCTCTCCAATTTTCTCTCCCCCATGAAAACTCATCATGATGTCAGAAATGAAAACTTAAATTAATGCACTATTTAGAATTGTCATTTAATTTATCCATCAATAAAAATTTATTGGTACTATCTGTCTTTCTTTTTTTCTTTTTTTTGCGCAACATACGACAATATTGTACATTTAAGAAAGAGGAATATAATGAAGGGTAAGGAATTCCAAGTCATAAGTAAAGTATTTGAACTTAGCACCATTCAGCTTCTCGCTAAAGAAAGTAATAGGTTGGCCTCATTAGCTTAGAACCCCACCAATGCCCACTCCCGAAGCATCACAATCAAGTTCAAACGTCTTGTTAAAGTTGGTCAAGGCGAAGATAGGAGTTTCGGTAAGCTTTGACTTCAACAACTTGAAACTCTCGGTGGCTTCTTGCATCCATGTCAACACCTTTTGCTTGAAGCAATCGGTAAGAGGAGCCGCGATGCTACTAAAGTTGCGAATGAACCTCCGGTAGAAAGTAGCTAGCCCATGAAAACTCCTCACTTCTTGAACACTAGTAGGAGTTGGTCATTCCACAATTGTTTTAACCTTGTCTTCATCCATGTGAACTCCCTTAGAAGATACAACATATCCTAAAAATATCACATTATCAACGACAAAGTTACACTTCTTCAAGTTTTCATAGAATTTCTCTCTTCTTAAGACTTCAAATACTTGTTGAAGGTGTGATAAGTGATCGTCAAGGCACCGACTATACACCAAAATGTCATCAAAATACACAACTACACATATGCCCAAAAGAGGTTGAAGCATTTGAGTCATTATCCGCATAAAAATACTTGGAGCATTGGTAAGCTCAAAGGGTATCACAAGCCATTCAAAGAGGCCATGAGAAGTCTTGAAAGTCATTTTCCATTCATCCCCGGGGCGGACTCGAATTTGATGATAACCACTTCGAAGATCAATCTTGGAAAAGACCTTGGAACCGGCTAAGCAATCCAACATATCGTCCAACCTTGGAATAGGAAACCGGTACTTAATAGTGATCTTGTTGATAGCTCTACTATCCACACATATCCTCCATGAACCATCCTTTTTCGAAGTTAAAAGAGCCGGCACCGCACAAGAGCTAAGGCTTGCCCTTATGTAGTCCTTGTCCACAAGGTCCTTTACTTGCCTTTGGATTTCTTCCCTCTCCCTTGAAGACATTCTATAGGCGGGCTTGTTAGGAAGGGGTGCTCTGGGCACCAAATCAATACAATGTTGGATATCTCGCAAAGGAGGCAATTCGGAAGGTAACTCATGAGAGAACACATCAACATACTCGTTCAAAAGCCTAGCGACGGCCTCGAGAACATCCGACACACCTATATCCGCCATAGGAACCAAAATTAGAACATACCCGATTTCATGACTTTCCTTGAGGAATCCTTTAGAAGCAAGCAACGTAGTATAGAAGGAGGCTTTGTGGTCACCTTCTCCTTCATAGGTAACAAAGTGAATTGCCGTTTTTCCTTAAGGACTGTGTAGGTATTCTTCCTCCTATCATGGACGGATTGCCTATCATATTGCCACAGACGACCAAGTAGTAAATGACAAGCATCCATAGGAACCACGTCACACCAAGCTTCATCAAAGTACTTTGTCGTATGGAGAAAGAGACCAAACACCTTTTCGTCACCTTGATCTTATTGCCCTTCTTGAACCAAGAGAGATTATAAGGATGGGGACGCTCTTCCACTTTGAGTTGTAACTTGTCCACCACTTCTTGAGAAACCACGTTTTCACAACTTCCACTATTAATAATCATGTTGCACACTCTACCTCCAATGTTGCAAGTGGAGTAGAATATGCTGGTACATAACCAATCTTCATTGCTATCGTCCTTAGGAGTAAGAAAAGTCTTCTTAATCATCAAAGCAATACCTACTTCCTATTCATCATCACCTCCAATATCCTCACACGTAGCTTCGTCATAAATAGGGAACTCATCTTCATAACTTTCCTCCATAAAAAGTGCCTTGTTTTTACTTTCGGAAGACCTCTGACAATTTAAAGACTTGCGACCTGACTCCCCACACTTAAAGCACTTGAATCCCCCACTTTGGAATTGACCTCTAGTCCCTGAACCATCGGATTGAGGTTGATTTTGAGTGAGAGTTGTAGCTTTATCCGCTCGATTTTGATTACCAACACCGGAAGAAGTACCATGGCCACCACTAGAAGAAGATCCACCCTTAAAATAAGAGTAGTAGGGCTGTCCCGACTTGGAACCGCCTTGAGATTGCTGAAATTGTTGCCTGGATCTCGAGAACTTCCTCTTTTCTTGCTTTTCGGCCACCAAGGCACGATTGTAAGCTTCCGAAACCGTCCACAAAGTTTGCATGTCAAGGGCATCTTGGATTGAGGGCTTCAACCCACTTTTATACCTTGTAACCCTTTGATCTTCACTCTCATTCAATTCAACTCTATCTTCAAGTTGATGGAATTCCTCCGTGTACTTTCCCACACTTCCACTTTGCTTAAGATTGTGCAAACTTTTGTAAAGGCTTTGCATATAGTTGAAAGACAATAATTGTTCATTGAGTTTTTTTATTTTATTTTCCCCATTCTTTAATCTTCCCCTTACCTCTCCTTTCTCTAGTGAGTTGCAATTACTCCCACCAAGCAGAGGCTCTTCCTTTAAGACGGATAGCCACCAACTTCACCTTCTTCTCCTCCGAGACTTCACCATAATCAAACACTCTTTCAACGGTGTTCAACCAATCAACAAATTCATCCTGTTTGAGAGTTCCATTGAACTCGAGAAGCTCAATCTTGATATTGTTCTCCCACTTATAAGGGATGTGAATAGGAGGCGGCCTACGCCAATTTTGTTCCCCAAAAGGGTTCTCAAAGTGACTATGAGAATCCTCGGACTCTCCGCTACCTCGGCGTGATACATGTAAACCTTGCACCAACGCCGTTAGGTTAGCAATTTGTTGTCTTATCTCTTCCATCTCATGGTCCCAATTGTTAATTGCATTTTCTTCACCATCATTCACTATAAATCCTCTTCCTCGGCCTCCTCTCCTACCTCTACCACCTCTATGAGCCATTACAACACTAAAATCAACTCCAAATATCGACCAAATTGAAATAAATCACAACGAATAACAGCAAAGCCAAGCAATATTATACAACCCAGTTGAAAAAGAGCCTACATGCACAGATTCTAGTGCCCAAAGAGTAGTTCGGAGACCCTTACCACTATTTCGAGTGCTGAAATGGAGTTAATTAGCTGATTCGACCTGCAGTGAAGGTTGTTCGAGCCCCTTTTGAATGATTCAAGCCTCGAAAATGAATTTCGCACCGTTAGGTTACTGTTCCGGCCTCCAAACTCAGTGAAACAAGTTCGAAAAAGGGTTGTTCGAGACTTAAATGAGTTGTTCGAACGCTGTACAGTAACTTCGCACCTTGTTCGAGTGTTTCGAATACTATACAACAAGGATCGACTCCTATTCGAGTAATTCGAGTACCGTACAACAGTTTTCGAGTGCCGAAACTGTGAACCGAAGGCCGAGATGGTGATTTCGAAGGTTGAACAGAGATTTCGAGTTGCTAAATATGATTTCGAAGGCCAAAGAAGCAATTTTGAGTGCCAAAATGGTGTGATTTGAGTGTTTCGAGGTCGAACAGGCAAGATCTAGGAATTTTCGGGATCTGGGTTGGGTCCGATTTAGTTCGAAAAGGCTTGAATGGGTCGACTAGGGTTTGATTTAAGGTTGGAGTGTGTTGGAAATTGACAGATCTGTAAATGTTAAGTGGAGAAGGTGTTCTGGGTTTTTCGGAGAGTCTCCGGCGCCGTTTTCCAGCAAGGTCTGGGTTCCAGGCGAAGTTCCGGCGAGATGGATGATCAGGATCTGAGCTCAGAGCTCTGATACCAAATGATGCAAACCAGGAATATTCCATTGAGATTTTTAGTGAGAGAAACTCCAAAAATGGAAATACAAAGAGATATATTATTGATAATTATGTTTAAAATGATAAAAGCTAATAAAATGAAAGACCCGTACACTACTTATACTACCCCCCCTTAGGGGTCGTTTGGATTGAGCTAAAACTCCCCTCTAAAACTTATCACCCCTGATAAGGGGCAGGTCCCACCTCATTCCCTTGGTTTGGCAACCAAAGCAGCCTCCTAGATTACTCTTTACCCCCATTTGAGGCCTTCTCCTGGATAATTTTTGGGCACCCCTAGACCTTCCCAAAAATTATCCAGGAGTGGATGGTTGATTTTTTAACCACTATACCCCTCCTTATCCCTTTCCCTCAACTGATTTTCAATAGAAAACGGCGGGACTATTTACTTGATATTTCGCCGGAAAAGTGGTCGGAATGTTGATCTAAGATGGGTTTGATCTTACACTCACCGAAAGTCTCATAGCCATGACCGAACATCGCGCCCACCAACTGGGTTTTCTCCTTTTTGGAAAACCCAGATCTGACCCAACGCGATTTTCTCGTTTATGTTCGTGTAGTCTCTCTCGCTGCCATGGATTGAGGTAGGCTTGAGAGAGAGAGAGAGAGAGAGAGAAAGGGAGGGATTAAGTGAGTTTGGTCGGCAGTGAGTGTGTGTGTGTGTGAGAGAGAGAGAGAGAGAGAGAGAGAGAGAGGCCTAGGGAAATACGTTTGATTAATTTGTTTACAAATGGATTGTTTGCTTTAACTAGTTTGGTTAATAAATGTTTACATCTAATTTCATATGTTTACTACTAAAAATTCGAATACTCAAAATACAATCTAATTTGGTTACATCTAATTTCATTTCAGAAAAGGATGGAATAAATTTGGGTACTAAAAATTTAAAAAGAAAATTGGTTACTAACAATTGAACCAAAAAAAAAAAATTACTTTAAATTTTGAATTTCTTAATTAGTTATTTTATTATAGCTTAAAATTGCCAAAATTAATTAAATATATTGAGTTTTGCATTTATATATTTAATTTAATACATAATCAAGTCTAACACTGCACAAGAGCAAAAGAGTCATTTGACATTTTTTTCATCATCTATCTCCTCTTATTTATAAAACATCCAAACCAAAGTAAAAGTTATTCTCCTGTTTAATTCCTCATAAAAACTATCTACTTTTTAATCCTCCTTCTATAAACATCACATCAATGTAGGTAAAATCTCTAAAAATAATACCCCTTTTTATCTTATCCCCTAAAACTTTAGCATCATCCAATCGGGGCTTTACATTAAAGACATAAAATGACAATAAGACCCCCTAACTATTACATAATGATAGTAAACACCCATAAGCTACTACATCATAATGACTCGTTTAAATTTTTGAAAAAAATAGGACTGGCTGTGTTTGGTTGATAATTTTGAGAAGAATATTTTGAAAAATATTTTGGAGATAGTGTTTGGATGAGTTTTTGGAAAAAGTAATAATTAGAGAGAAGTGTAATAATTGGAGAGAGATAGAGAGAGAAATGAGAATAATGATTGGAAAGAGAGGTATGAGTAGAGAGAGAAATGTGATTAATGATTGGAAAGATGAGAGATGGGGAAAGAATCTTTTTGGAAAATTTTTTGGAAATGTGAAGTGAACAATGTCAGTGTTTTTTTAGTGGAACACGGACAACTGCTTTTCCGAGAGAATTTGAATTGGTTTCGAGTGGGAGCCAAAGCGCGCTCGAACTGAATTTTCAAGTCTTTTTGAAATCTCATCAGTTTGTTAAATTGGCTCCAATTTCTTTTAGATTCGAGCGGGTATTTAAAATCTCCTTTCGAATTCTCTAATCTTCTCCAACTATCGAAAAAAACCATCATTCTCAGAACCGTTTATTATTCCACTACTACTCTAGGGTTTTACTTGATGAATTCGTGATCGTTTTAACCGATCGATTCATCGAATCGGTTTGATTCTTTACTGTCAGCACACTACAGTGGCTAGAACAGTAGTTAAAATGGAACCAGGTGGTTGTAGCAAAAGAAGAAGAATGAACAGAGCAGAGAATACCGATGAAGCAAGTGAGAATGATTCTGGACCTGAAGCAGCGACCGATCGCAGATTTCTTAGGTCTCGGTATCTTGCCGTCAAAACTCTAATTTGCGGTAAATTGTTTTGTTCATAATATATTTTTCATTAATTTAGGTTACTTTAGAACGGTTTTGCTTGTGCATGTTGCAAAGGATGAAAGGATCAAGGCATGGTGAGGTTTCCGTTGGTATATTGCTAAATACATATATACACGTAGGCCCGCAGATGAACCGATCCATTTGTGAACAGTTTAAAGCTCGATTTTGTAAAGGCACGTTTGATTTTGATTATTCTGTTAAATGGACGAATTCGAGCTTTTTAGGCTCGTTTAATAAATGAGATGAGCTATAGCTTGACATTATTGAGTATACTTATATTTTAAAGATTTCAGGTATAAACTTGAATACACATAATTTTATACAACGTGCATATGTAGTAAATGTAGATAATGGAAATTTTTACAACTTGTATGTTTATAAATCTGTACATGCACTACAAACTTATGTAACATATGTATACGTACGTGTGAGTGTGTGTGTGAGTGTGTAGTTTATAACTTTTTCCTATAATAATGAAGTATGAACTTATGTATGTATATGATAAATTTTTTTTGGAGCTCTAGATTATATGCGAGCATAAATACATGATATTTTGGGCTTGTTTGGACTCGTGAACAAGCTTGGGCTTGCTAAAAACCCAATACTCAGCTCGGCTCGTTTGTAGCTGTATATGTATATATGACGAACTAGGGAGTTGGTGTTTATTTATTGATCAGTTCGTTCTGTGTGTTGGTTGTTGCAGATGAGAGGGATGATTTATCAAGGGTAGATTCTGGCAAGTTCAATGCGATCATCAATGAAGTGGATAGTTTGCATCAGCTAGGTATACATGAGAATTACACTAAGTTTACATTATTAGGTATTACATCGGTAGTTAAGTCACCATAGAAATGCATGTGAGGTTACAGATGTGTCGTTTGCTGGTATTCGGTCAGTTGGTTGCATTCCATCTTTTTGGTTACTGGGGAAACAAAAATTGGCGAAGTGAAGATGGATTCTACAGTTTTTATTGTTTGCTTACGGAAAATGAAACTCAACTTAACTGAGTTAAATAGATAGATAATTCTACCAAACATATTGATGGGTTCGTGTGCTGCTTTCTCTCCTAGAGTTGGATTTCCCCCAATAGAGATGCCAGTTTGTTTCATATCATTTGAGAAAAGTTAGTGTACGAACATGGCAATTTAGAAGTTTATGCATGTCATTGGCGAGACTGAGGAATGCCAGTTGTTAGGATGTTTAGTTTGATGCTTAGTGTTCTGTTTCCCATCTGTTTGGTTACTGAGAAAACTGAAAAGAAGAAAAGAACTGCAAGGTTGAATGCAAATTCGATTGTTTTAATTCTTACCTCTTTTTTTTTTTTGGAAACTGGAAACTAAACTTAACTTACTTTGAAAAAGAGGAACATTTGGATTTCCTCGCTTCCTGTATTATATAAAGCCACTAAACTGAGCATTATTTGTTTTAATTTCTTGTGGTGAAGATAAAAGTTTGTTTACCTATTAGTTGGGAGAAGTTACTTGAAAAATTACTGTTGTCTTAACGTATTATATGGGATCACAGAGGAATGCTAGTTGCATTGTTCTTCAACTAGGTTGATTCTCATTGGATCATCCCAATCCCAATGTCTATACTCATGCCAATTTCCAGTTACCGTGGTTTTGAAATGTTAGATCTGAAATCTTGTTTCCCAAACTTGGTTTACAGTGCAGAAACCTAGAGAACAAGTTGCAGATGCCGAGGCTTTGTTGGACATCACGAACACATTGGTGACATTTGTTAAAGCTCACAGTAATGAAGGAATAACTCCATCAGACTTTGTAAACTGTCTGCTTAAAAATTTTGGGGCACAAGGCAAGGCTAGTAGTTGCTCTGGTGATGGCAGGAACACTATAGCTTGGAAAGATATTGGTAGAGCAGTTTCTCATGTTATTAGGAGGGCTCCTGGATGCTGCACCATGTAGGTATATAGTGGCATCATCGTAGTTTCCCTTGATCTTAATTGTTACTTATAAACGGGAATATTGCTGTTTGGCTCCCGATATTTGGTACAGGCTGGGACCTATGAATACTGAACCAAAGCAGCAGAAGGCTGTTTCACGTAGAAAACGTACAAGACCAACTGAAAGTGCCAAACAGCCAGAACAGGTAAGCAGGCTCCAATCAAGTTTCGATTTGTATTTCTTCCCCTTTGATAAGTACAGGTATTAGATGCTACAGAAATGGACTTGCCTTTTTAAATTGAAATTTGTGAGGTTGTGGATTTTATGTAAGAGGACTTGTTCCTTCGGTGCAACTATAGGAAACAACAGGGGTGACTGCTGGTTATAAATTGAAGTTTGCAATTTTTGGCCAGTGGATGACCGTAGTTGCACCCAAAATGCACAAGGCAGTGAATTGAAACAACTTATTTTCATATTAATGGCTTTCTCGTAAGATGATCAAAAGCGACATTTTCTGATACTATATCACTACTGCCTACCTGATTCTCACAATTGGCATTTAAATTGAAATATGGAGAACAACATTATCATGGTGGTAAATAAAGTTAAAGAAAAAGGCTGGTCATGTATGGTATTGTTCTAAAAGAAACTTCTAAAAAGTGTGACAAGTCACTGCATGGGTCGTTAATACTAGTAATACTTATTACTGTTGTTCTGTTGGTGCATTTTATTTTCTGTTTTATTTTATTGCAAGGTGGTTTTATCTGGTTCCACTTAATAAGATAACATGGAATGGTAGAACCCATTTTTGGGACAAATGTTGCCTGTGCTATTATTAGTTTTAAGCTATTACTTTTGCTTATTTCGTTTTATACAACACTTATGCCGTGTGCATGTACAGCTTAATGACGCTGTTACAGAAAAGAAAACAGACACTGATAAGAATATGGCAACCATGTTCGCTATTTTGAGGAAGAATAGAAGGGCCAGGCTGGAAAATGTTGTGTTGAACAGAAACTCTTTTGCACAGACAATTGAGAATGTGTTCGCCCTATCCTTTCTTGTAAAAGATGGGAGGGCTGAAATAACCGTGGATGAGAAAGGCTGGCACATCATATGTAAGTTCTTTTGCGAACAATTTATATGGTATTTTAAAATTCTCTCCTGCTGCCTCTGCATCTGTTTGGACAAAATGAGTAACTTGTGTTTTTCTATTTCAGCACCAAGGAATGCACCTGCTGCAAATGTAGTTGCCTCAGGGGAGGTTTCTTACAGCCACTTTGTTTTCAGATTCGACTACAGGGATTGGAAGGTACCTGAATGTGAAAACCTTAATGTGATTATTTTAAGCGTGTTACGATTTCCTTTTCTCAATTATATTTCCTTTTTGTTACATTTCACAACTGAAATGTCTCAACAGTGAGCATTCGGCATATAAGTTCAGGCCTATTTGGTTCATGGCAACTGCATGGTGTTGCAAAACTACCCTGTCCAAACTCTAAACCATGTCTAGAAAACTTTCCCCGGCATTTTAACCCTTGTGGTTTGCCATACCAGAATTAGTTGGGTATTGTTTGAAGGCTGTATGCGAAAGCAAGTAACGTTATTGATGACCGTAATTTCCTACTTTTCCCTGTAATTACTGGCCCAAAAAACATAGGGTACTGGTACAAGGAATTACTGTATGTCAGTCTCTGTTCTTCACATTTATACCTAGGAAACTGCTATGGAAACCAACAAATCTTTCAAATTTTGCTTAGCTGACATGCAGTAATTAAACTTTGGAATATGAAACAATAACTTCCCGAATAAGGGCATTACTTGTATGTACACAAGATATGCCTGTTATTACGGGTTTGATGCAATTTCCTGAGTCCATCCAATAGAAGATCTAGGTCATTCTTGCCTTCTTGGCTGTTCGTGTTATCATGGGATCATGTTACTCATCTAAATTTGTTCCAAACTGACTTCACAGTTGATGATGGATTCTGTTCGAGTTGGAGAGGAGCTTATGCCACACAGGAACCAAGATAGCAGGAGAAATGATTATTCTCAAACTGATAAAATTCCTGAAAAAACTGGACCAATGGGACCCACTACTCCGATAATGAAACTCTCCCGGAACCGCGGCCTGGTTGTACAGAAGCAGTCAGTGTTGGAAGACTATCCTGAAAGTGATGATTCTGCTGCCAGAGCTGCTGCCGTTCCGAAGGGGAAACGTAAAGTTTGATAATGTGAGCAAAGACGTAAACTTTGTTTAGAGTTTAATTTCTGTATTTGATCTTTGCGCAAGAGTAATTGGCTTCTATGTTTACTTTTTCAGGTCAATCCAGTACAAGCTAATTCAAACTTTCTGGGATAGTTCTTCAGTCCGCGAAGCTGTTTTTTGAAGTCATTTTGAATCGAAGAACTCATTTTGTGAAATTGTTCCAAGTGAAGTGTAAATGGGCAATGAAGAACTCATTTTGTGAAATTTTCCAACTGAAGTGTAGGGCAATGAAGAACTCATTTTGTGAAATTTGTTCTAATGGAGCAATACACTAAAAGATTCATTGTCGGTAAATGCGCCAAGTGTACATTGGTTGTTTTCAATGCAAATTTATTGTGGCAGTGTACTCTCTATATATATATTTTTGTTTAAATTGGTTTTTGAGTTATTTTAAGTTTTAGGAAAGGGGCAAAAAAGTAATTTTACCATACTTTATCCTTTAACTTTTGAAAATGGGAGTATTTCATTTCAAACGTACAAAGCAGGGGTTTGGGAAATGCAGATTAATTTTACTCTTATCATGTATCCTGGTCTGTTAAAAAAAAAAATCATGTATCCTGGTCTAGAGATCCTACTACTAGTAGTTTTTTGGTTGCTTTCAGGTATATAAAAGTTGGCTTAACTACCTATATGGTCCCTATAAAATAGTCACCGTTTCATTTTCATCCTTGCAAAATTTTTGGTTTCAATTTTACCCTCACATTTTGTGACGAGCTTCAATCTTACCCTTTCCGTCCACAAATGGACGGAAAGCTCATACGTGGCAAACAGAGTCCCAGCTGGACCCTTTTTTTATTACTTGGTGGAGTCCCATCTGTACAACTCTTCTCATATACCCAAATTCACAACTATTTATAATCATTCGGCACTCTTAAAATTACCTTATTACTATTTTAATTTTTCTATTTATGTAGATTAGAGAAATAGAAAGTAATAAATCATGATTAAATGTTAGAAATCACGTAAGAAAGAATAAGCTCAAATAATTTTTTTTTCTTGACTTTATAACATTTTCGAAATTCAAATTGTTTCTATGTAACCATTCAAACATTTTAACTAAAAAACCGAAAAATAATACTCTAAGAGATCTGCCGATTATAGTTTTTATCATCAACTTACCTTTTTATAATCAGCCGTCCGGGTCATCTTACGCGGCCCTCGATTAATCATCACTCCCACTTTCCAATTGCAGGAGTCTTATTTAAGTCCAAAGCAAAACTCTGGGTGGACTAGCTCACAAAACTATTTTTTGTAAGAATGATTGATTTTTTTTTTACAATAAATTTTTTGTGAATAAAGATAAAAAAATAATCCATAAATCCCTAAAAAATTGGATTATTTTTTTCGTTGGTGAACTATTAAAATTATAATAATTTTTTACTTTTTAGATTCCTCTCCTCGTGACAAATCAATAATCCAAAAAAAAATCGACGCAACACAAACAAATGCAATTATTTTTGAATAAAGACAAAATGATTTATCTTTGCCAAAGCACTCATTAATTAAATAACCTCTTTAAAAAAGGGTAATTAAATAGCCTAGAATTTTCAACATAAGCTAATAAATACTTCAGTGTTGACCAGTATGCATCCCCCCTTTCGGAAATTTTTTCCTTTCTTGGAGTCTCCCCTCTCTAATGGCGAAATCACTTCGAGTTTAGACAGACCAACGGTGGGGAAGGAAACAAAATCACACTTGACACAATGGAGGAAGAGGAAGGAAACCCACCAACTGGGTTTTCAAGAAACCAAAGAAAACAAAGAACAACAAATGCTAGAACCAGGTGTTTCTTGATGGGTACGTAGAGGCAGCAGAAGATGATGTTCTGACGAGGACAAAGAGTTTTAACTGACGAGGATTTGGAGGAGCTGAAAGGGTGTTTGGATTTAGGGTTTGGATTTAGCTATGAGGAGATCGTGAGCTGTTTAACACTTTGCCTGCTCTTGAGCTTTGTTATTCCATGAACCAAAGGTTTCTTTATGAGCAGCAGAAGTTGGCTACGACGACAGAGATCGATTTTTGTTCATCTACTTCTTCAATTTAGGTATAGAAAAGAGGTGTTGTCCAGATGGGACTCCACCGAGTAAAAAAAAAGGTCCAGATGGGACTCCCGTTTGCCACCTATGAGTTTTCCGTCCATTTGTGGACGGAAAGGGTAAGATTGAAGTTCGTCACAAAATGTGAGGGTAAAATTGAAACCAAAAATTTTGCAAGGACGAAAATGAAACGGTGACTATTTTATAGGGACCATATAGGTAGTTAAGCCTAGTTTGCAAGTCCGTTCAGTACTATTATTGTCTTGAATAAATTTACAACACCAATCCCGAGAGCTTAGATTGGTGGTTAAGGTTTGAGACTTAAAAATTTACTCTTTTTTAAAGTTAGATGTTTGAAATCTCTCAGTTGCTATCAACTCCTTTATCATACGCAAGTGGGTGGCGGGATTGGCCCCTCAATATTAATCGAAGGTGCGTGTAAACTGGTTTGTAACTTTGTACACTAGAGTTATTAAACGCCCATTTTCACCCACTCACATAATATGTGAATGTGTGTGTATAAATGAGTGTGGTTGGATAATGGCTAATCTCTCTTCTCCAATTATCCACATGGTGTTCGATACGATGTTTGTGTTCCCAAGTATTCTTCTCATGAATGTTCTAAACTGTTGAATCATTTGCAATCTTTGTACAAAATCTGTTCGTCTTTTTCTTGTCCACTTTGCTCAGAAACACTCAAAAGTGATTTTGGAGGTAGAATCTACCAAGGTTTGGATGATGAGAGAGAGAAAGAGAGAGCCATTGTTTATAAAAGTGGTTCCAGATGCTGCATTACATATAAAAGTATCTTCTTCTCTTAATTTCATCGATGTCCCTTCCATTTGCAAGATGGCTTTCAACAGTTCATCAGATTTTAATACAAGTTGGCCCCGAGATTAGTTTGAGCCTGCGCATAAACTGCCTCGGAACATTATGCTTCAACGATCAAACTTATGTTATATGTTGGAATCATGTACCTGGAAAATGGTGTGGGCCGAATCCAATACTTCCCGGTGGTTGTACATTAAGACGAGGAAAGAGTGTTTCATATTTCACTGGATTGACCAAGAGAGGAATTAAGATTGTTCTTGCTGCCCTGCAATTAGAGGTCTGATGGGTTGACCCCTAGATACGTACCTACACCCAATCTACCATAGATGCTAAGTTTGCGAAAGGAAACAACAAGATTGGCCGTAAGCAACTTAACACAGAACTAGTGGTGTTTATACTTGTGAGTTGCAAGGTTTCATTTTACTCGAGTACTTCACCCAAAACCCTAACCTATTTATCTTGCAACTGGTAGGTTCTAACCTAGAATCAAAGATTCCACAGCAGCACTGTAGTAAAATATGATGAAGAACGCAAATATTAAGGCGAAATGAGAATCCTAGGGATTCCAGTGTGAGGAGGAATCCCGCCATCAAATCAACATTAAGTATTATGCCTAGTGAAAAAGGAAGAAGGAAATTATCTAGAAATGGGGCCACCCCCTTCACAAATTGTCATAGTAACAAAAACTACGAAAGAAAATGGTAAGTTGGCTAAGCTTTTCTTGATGATACAGCAAATCAAAAGAAAAAGGGAACAGGCAGATTTTATTTTCTCCATTATCAAAATTTTCAATGAAGCGGCTTGAAATGATATTTGTCATCACTACCTCTAGGTGGATTTAGGAATATCAAGATCTGCAAATACAGGGCTATCAACTCCGACTCCCATGGCATTGAGGCCATTGTCAACATATATAACAGCACCCGTGATTGCCGAGGCCAATGGTGATGCAAGGAAAGCAGCTGTGTCCCCCACTTCCTCTGTTCAATTTTTTTCTCAGGCTTAGTAGTTGGAAAAAACAAAACGGAATGAAGTACATGCCAAAATAATGTCTAATTGAATTTTGACAAAACATTTGGGAAAATGATTATATGTAACCAGATGTCCCAACAATATACCCATTCAGAAGATGGAGTAGTGACATTTTGAAATTAGAGCTCATAATGGTGGCGGTTTGTTTAAACATAAAGCTACAAAGGCCACATCATTCTGTATGAAAATTCTGAGTTTCTGTTTGCGCAGGCATTACCCAACTTTTTGGGTAAAAAACAAAATTATATTGCTCTGGCGTTTAATGGTTATTTCAGTTCCTTCCATGGCTTTAGCAATATGCCAGAGCAAAAACCAAACACCCTAGCAAAACAACTGCTATACTTTTAATAGAAAGGTGATATAAACACTCATCCGTAATAATTCATAGGGCAGTGATGATAAAAAACAGTTGCCTATTTTTAGTATTTTATACCAAAACATATCTAAGGAAT